>OZ023327.1:38124503-38149503 GCA_964007535.1 Brachyptera risi
ATTCATCGAAGCAGTAAACTTGTGGTAATCAAGTCTCACCTGTAATACTTCGATAATATCCAACACCGATGACCCAATGGTCAAAATCTTAGAGATTCACCTTCTTGAAATATTTTCATACTATTCTGTTCATGAATATTCGGAATAGATTCTCAATTCGATTTCCACGGTTTTTTAAATGATCCCACAAACATCCAAATATTTTGGATTTATTTTCCCTACTCCATCCTTTTAAAGCATTTTTTCCAGTATGTGCGCCTTTAGTCTTCGTTAATTCGGTAAGTGCACCTCCACCTGTAAAACTTATCTTCGGCTGCATTCACTCGAATAAAGTAGATTATACATCTTCTTCATAAATTATGATAAATTAGCAAATATTATCATATATCGATGATAAAGCACCTGTACGTGTTCTGCCAGGAGACGTTATTTCGGTTATCCTTACCAATGAACGAAAAAAAAAATTGGAATCATGAAATTCTGTAGAGAATTCAATACGCTCGTCCTAACGAGTTGTGACAAAAGCCAATTAATGCCTTTTAGTTCCAAACAATGTGTGCGCACATAGTGGTCGCTCGCTGCCCGACACTGTCGCAAAGGTTTGCGGGCCATGTCACCAAACGATTGCTTTAGTGTAGCAATTAGCCATCAGCCAGCGCTTACTGAACAAAAGAAGACATTCCAATCCTATTCTAAAGTCGAATTTAAAACCTAGCTTCTCTTTTACTCTGATATAGGTTTCCGTATACAGTATATATAGATGAATCTACTTTGTGCCGTGAGTAGGGACACAGAAAGAGTCGCCCTATTGTTTGCACACTCACATACATATTTCATACGTCATTCGTTAACTTGAGGATGAAAATATTAAAAGCTACGTTTCATTTTTCAAAACATGGAATTCGGAAACTTTGGCATGTATAAAAGTTTTCTCACAGTTGCAGTTCAGAATGTTGCGGTTTGCTAGTGTAGCAGGTCGCGATTCATAGGCTGGCATGCCCGCGGATCGTAGGCTGGTGATGGCCGCGGCTGGAAGGCTGGAGATAATCGCGGCTCGTAGGCTGGTGATGGCCGTGGCTCGTAGGCTGGTGATGGCCGTGGCTCGTAAGCTGGTGATGGCAGTGGCTAGTAGGCTGGTGATGGCAGTAGCTCGTAGGCTGGTGATGGCAGTGGCTCGTAGGCTGGTGATGGCAGTGGCTCGAAGGCTGGTGATGGCCGTGGCTCGAAGGCTGTTGATGGCCGCGGCTCGTAGGGTGGTGATGGCCGCGGCTCGTAGGCTGGTGATGGCCGTGGCTCGTAGGCTGGTGATGGCAGTGGCTCGTAGGCTGGTGATGGCTGTGGCTTGTGGGCTGGTGATGGCCGCGGCTCGAAGTCTGGTGATGGCCACGGCTCGTAGGCTGGTGATGGCCGCGGCTCATAGGCTGGTGATGGCCGTGGCTCGTAGGCTGGTGATAGCCACGGCTCGTAGGCTGGTGATGGCCGTGGCTCGTAGGCTGGTGATAGCCACGGCTCGTAGGCTGGTGATGGCCGCGACTCGTAAAGGCTGGTGATGGCCGTGGCTCGTAGGCTGGTGATGGCCGTGGCTCGTAGGCTGGTGATGACCGCGGCTCGTATAGGCTGGCAATGCCTGCGGCTCGAAGGGTGGTGATGGCAGTGGCTTGTAGGCTGGTGATGGCCGTGGCTCGTGGGCTGGTGATGGCCGCGGCTCGTGGGCTGGTGATGGCCACGGCTCGTAGGCTGGTGATGGCCGCGGCTCGTGGGCTGACGATGGACACGGCCTGTAGGCTGGTGATGGCCGTGGCTCGTAAGCTGGTGATAGTCGCGGCTCGTAGGCTGGTGATGGCCGCGGCTCGTATAGGCAGGCAGTGCCCGCGGCTCGTAGGCTGGTGATGGCCGTGGCTCGTAGGCTGGTGACGGCCACGGCTCGTAGGCTGGTGATGGCCACGGCTCGTAGGCTGGTGATGGCCGTGACTCGTAGCCTGGTGATGGCCGTGGCTAGTAGGCTGGTGATGACCGCGGCTCGTAGGCTGGTGATGGTCACGGCTCGTGGGCTTGTGATGGCCGCGGCTCGTATGAGCTAGTGATGGCCGCGGCTCGTAGGCTGGTGATGGCCATGGCTCGTAGGTTGATGATGGCCATGGCTCGTAGGTTGATGATGGCCACGGCTTGTAGGCTGGTGATGGCTGCGACTTGTATAGGCTGGCAATGCCCGCGGCTCGTAGGCTGGTGATGGCCGTGGCTCGTAGGCTAGTGATGGCCGCGACTCGTAGGCTGATGATGGCCGCGGCTCGTAGGCTGGTGATGGCCGCGGCTCGTAGGCTGGTGATGGCCATGGCTCGTAGGTTGATGATGGCCACGGCTTGTAGGCTGGTGATGGCTGCGACTTGTATAGGCTGGCAATGCCCGCGGCTCGTAGGCTGGTGATGGCCGTGGCTCGTAGGCTAGTGATGGCCGCGACTCGTAGGCTGATGATGGCCGCGGCTCGTATAGGCTGGCAACGCACGAGGCTCGTAGGCTGGTGATGGCCATGGCTCGTAGGCTGGCAATGCCCGCGGCTCGTAGGCTTGTGATGGCCGTGGCTCGTAGGCTGGTGATGGCCGTGGCTCGTAGGCTGGTGATAGTCGCGGCTCGTAGGCTGATGATGGCCGCGGCTCGTAGGCTGATGATGGCCGCGGCTCGTAGGCTGATGATGGCCGCGGCTCGTAGGCTGGTGATGGCCGCGGCTCGTAGGCTGGTGATAGTCGCGGCTCGTAGGCTGATGATGGCCGCGGCTCGTAGGCTGGTGATAGTCGCGGCTCGTAGGCTGGTGATGGCCGCGGCTCGTATAGGCAGGCAGTGCCCGCGGCTAGTAGGCTAGTGATGGCCGCGACTCGTAGGCTGATGATGGCCGCGGCTCGTATAGGCTGGCAACGCACGAGGCTCGTAGGCTGGTGATGGCCATGGCTCGTAGGCTGGCAATGCCCGCGGCTCGTAGGCTGGTGATGACCTGTGGCTCGTAGGCTGGTGATGGACTTGGCTCGTGGCCTGGTGATGGCCGTGGTTCGTAGGCTGGTGATGGCCGCGGCTCGTATAGGCTGGCAACGCACGAGGCTCGTAGGCTGGTGATGGCCATGGCTCGTAGGCTGGCAATGCCCGCGGCTCGTAGGCTGGTGATGGCCGTAGCTCGTAGGCTGGTGATGGCCACGGCTCGTAGGCTGGTGTTGGCCGTGGCTCGTAGGCTGGTGATGACCGTGGTTCGTAGGCTGGTGATGGACGCGGCTCGTATAGGCTGGAAACGCACGAGGCTCGTGGGCTGGTGATGGCCGCGGCTCGTATAGGCTGGCAACGCACGAGGCTCGTAGGCTGGTGATGGCCATGGCTCGTAGGCTGGCAATGCCCGCGGCTCGTAGGCTGGTGATGGCCGTGGTTCGTAGGCTGGCAATGCCCGCGGCTCGTAGGCTGGTGATGGCCGTGGCTCGTGGGCTGGTGATGGCCACGGCTCGTAGGCTGGTGATGGTCGCGGCTCGTATACTGGTGATGGCCGTGACTCGTAGGCTGGTGATGGCAGTGGCTCTTGGGCTGGTGATGGCTGTGGCTCGTAGGCTGGCAATGCCCGCGGCTCGTAGGCTGGTGATGGCAGTGGCTCGTAGGCTGGTGATGGCAGTAGCTCGTAGGCTGGTGATGGCAGTTGCTCGTAGGCTGGTGATGGCCGTGGCTCGAAGTCTGGTGATGGCCGCGGCTCGTAGGCTGGTGATGGCCGTGGCTCGTAGGATGGTGATGGCCGTGGCTCGTAGGCTGGTGAAGGCCGCGGCTCGTGAAGGCTGGTGATGGCCGTGGCTCGTAGGCTGGTGATGGCAGTGGCTTGTAGGCTGGTGATGGCCGTGGCTCGTCGGCTGGTGATGGCAGTGGCTCGTAGGCTGGTGATGGCCACGGCACGTATAGGCTGGCAATGCCAACGGCTCGTAGGCTGGTGATGGCCGTGGCTCGTAGGCTGGTGATGGCCGTGGCTCGTAAGCTGGTGATAGTCGCGGCCCGTCGGCTGGTGATGGCCGCGGCTCGTGGGCTTGTGATGGCCGTGGCTTGTAGGCTGGTGAAGGCCACGGCTCGTAGGCAGGTGATGGCCGTGGCTCGTGAGCTGGTGATAGTCGCGGCTCGTAGGCTGGTGATGGCCGTGGCTCGTAGGCTGGTGATGGCCGCGGCTCGTGGGCTGGTGATGGCCGTGGCTCGTAAGCTGGTGATAGTCGTGACTCGAAGGCTGGTGATGGCCGCGGCTCCTATAGGCTGTCAATGCCCGCGGTTCGTATAGGCAAGCAATGCCCGCGGCTCGTAGGCTGGTAACGGCCACGGCTCGTAGGCTGGTGATAGTCGCGGCTCGTAGGCTGGTGATGGCCGTGGCTCGAAGGCTGTTGATGGCCACGGCACGTAGGCTGGTGATGCCCGCGGCTCGTATAGGCTGGCAATGCCAACGGCTCGTAGGCTGGTGATGGCCGTGGCTCGTAAGCTGGTGATAGTCGCGGCCCGTCGGCTGGTGATGGCCGCGGCTCGTGGGCTTGTGATGGCCGTGGCTTGTAGGCTGGTGAAGGCCACGGCTCGTAGGCAGGTGATGGCCGTGGCTCGTGAGCTGGTGATAGTCGCGGCTCGTAGGCTGGTGATGGCCGTGGCTCGTAGGCTGGTGATGGCCGCGGCTCGTGAGCTGGTGATGGCTGTGGCTCGTGGGCTGGTGATGGCCGTGGCTCGAAGGCTGGTGATGGCCGTGGCTCGTAGGCTAGTGATGGCCGCGACTCGTAGGCTGATGATGGCCGCGGCTCGTATAGGCTGGCAACGCACGAGGCTCGTAGGCTGGTGATGGCCATGGCTCGTAGGCTGGCAATGCCCGCGGCTCGTAGGCTTGTGATGACCTGTGGCTCGTAGGCTGGTGATGGCCTTGGCTCGTGGCCTGGTGATGGCCGTGGTTCGTAGGCTGGTGATGGCCGCGGCTCGTATAGGCTGGCAACGCACGAGGCTCGTAGGCTGGTGATGGCCATGGCTCGTAGGCTGGCAATGCCCGCGGCTCGTAGGCTGGTGATGGCCGTGGCTCGTAGGCTGGTGATGGCCACGGCTCGTAGGCTGGTGATGGCCGTGGCTCGTAGGCTGGTGATGACCGTGGTTCGTAGGCTGGTGATGGACGCGGCTCGTATAGGCTGGAAACGCACGAGGCTCGTGGGCTGGTGATGGCCGCGGCTCGTATAGGCTGGCAACGCACGAGGCTCGTAGGCTGGTGATGGCCATGGCTCGTAGGCTGGCAATGCCCGCGGCTCGTAGGCTGGTGATGGCCGTGGTTCGTAGGCTGGCAATGCCCGCGGCTCGTAGGCTGGTGATGGCCACGGCTCGTAGGCTGGTGATGGTCGCGGCTCGTATAGGCTGGTGATTGCCGCGGCTCGTAAACTGGTGATGGCCGTGACTCGTAGGCTGGTGATGGCAGTGGCTCTTGGGCTGGTGATGGCTGTGGCTCGTAGGCTGGCAATGCCCGCGGCTCGTAGGCTGGTGATGGCAGTGGCTCGTAGGCTGGTGATGGCAGTAGCTCGTAGGCTGGTGATGGCAGTTGCTCGTAGGCTGGTGATTGCCGTGGCTCGAAGTCTGGTGATGGCCGTGGCTCGTAGGCTGGTGATGGCCACGGCACGTAGGCTGGTGATGCCCGCGGCTCGTATAGGCTGGCAATGCCAACTGCTCGTAGGCTGGTGATGGCCGTGGCTCGTAGGCTGGTGATGGCCGTGGCTCGTAAGCTGGTGATAGTCGCGGCCCGTCTGCTGGTGATGGCCGCGGCTCGTGGGCTTGTGATGGCCGTGGCTAGTAGGCTTGTGATGGCCGTGGCTCGTAGGCTGGTGATGGCCGCGGCTCGTAAGCTGGTGATGGCAGTGGCTAGTAGGCTTGTGATGGCCGTGGCTCGTAGGCTGGTGATGGCCGCGACTCGTGGGCTGGTGATGGCTGCGACTCGTGGGCTAGTGATGGCCGCGACTCGTCTGTGGGTGATGGCCGTGGCTCGTAGGCTAGTGAAGGCCACGGCTCGTGGGCAGGTGATGGCCGTGGCTCGTAGGCTGGTGATGGTCGCGGCTCGTAGGCTGGTGATGGCCGCGGTGGTGATGGCCGTGGCTCGTCGGTTGATGATGGCCACGGCTCGTAGCCTGGTGATAGCTTCGGCTTGTATAGGCCGGCAATGTCCGCGGCTTCTAGGCTGGTGATGGCCGTGTCTCGTAGGCTGGTGATGGCCGCGACTCGTAGGCTGGTGATGGCCGTGGCTCGTAGGCTGGTGATGGCCGCGGCTCGTAAAGGCTGGCAACGCACGCGGCTCGTAGGCTGGTGATGGCCATGGCTCGTAGGCTGGCAATGCCCGCGGCTCATAGGCTGGTGATGGCCTTGGCTCGTAGGCTGGTGATGGCCTTGGCTCGTAGGCTGGTGATGGCCGTGGCTCGTAGGCTGGTGATTGCCACGGCTCGTAGGCTGGTGATGGCCACGGTTCGTAGGCTGGTGATGGCCGCGGCTTGTAGGCGGGTGATGGCCGCGGCTCGTAGGCTGCTGATGGCCGTGACTCGTAGGCTGGTGATGGCCACGGCTCGTAGGCTGGTGATAGTCGCAGCTCGTAGGCTGGTTATGGCCGCGGCTCGAAGAGGCTGGTGTTGGCCGTGGCTTGTTGGCTGGTGATGCCTGCGGCTCGAAGGCTGGTGATGGCCGTGGCTCGTAGGCTGGTGATGGCGGCGGCTCGAAGGCTGGTGATGGCCGTTGCTCCTAGACTGGTGATGGCAGTAGCTCGTAGGCTGGTGATGGCAGTGGCTCGAAGGCTGGTGTTGGCTGTGGCTCGAAGGCTGGTGATGGCCGCGGCTCGTATAGGCTGGCAATGCCTGCGGCTCGTAGGCTGGTGATGGCCGTGGCTCGTAGGCTGGTGATGGCCGCGGCTCGTAGGCTGGTGATGGCCGCGGCTCGTAGGCTGGTGATGGCTGTGGCTCGTGGGCTGGTGATGGCTGTGGCTCGAAGGCTGGTGATGACTGTGGCTCGTAGGCTGGTGATGGCTGTGGCTCGTAGGCTGTTGATGGCTGTGGCTCGAAGGCTGGTGTTGGCCGTGGCTTGTGGGCTGGTGATGGCCGCGGCTCGAAGTCTGGTGATGGCCGTGGCTCGTAGGCTGGTGATGGCCGCGGCTCGTAGGCTGGTGATGGCTGTGGCTTGTAGGCTGGTGATGGCCGTGGCTCGTAGGCTGGTGATGGCCGCGGCTCGTAGGCTGGTGATGGCTGTGGCTCGTGGGCTGGTGATGGCCACGGCTCGTAGACCGGTGATGGCCGTGGCTCGTAAGCTGGTGATGGCCCTGGCTCGTAGGCTGGTGATGGCCGTGGCCCGTAGGCTGGTGATGGCAGTGGCTCGAAGGTTGGTGATGGCCGTGGCTTGTAGGCTGGTGATGGCCGTGGCTTGTAGGCTGGTGATGGCCGCGGCTCGTAGGCTGGTGATGGCCGCGGCTCGTAGGCTGGTGATGGCTGTGGCTCGTGGGCTGGTGATGGCCACGGCTCGTAGACCGGTGATGGCCGTGGCTCGTAAGCTGGTGATGGCCGTGGCTCGTAGGCTGGTGATGGCCGTGGCCCGTAGGCTGGTGATGGCAGTGGCTCGAAGGTTGGTGATGGCCGTGGCTTGTAGGCTGGTGATGGCCGTGGCTTGTAGGCTGGTGATGGCCGCGGCTCGTCGGCTGGTGATGACCGTGGCTCGTAGGCTGGTGATGGCAGTGGCTAGTAGGCTGGTGATGGTCGTGGCTTGTAGGCTGGTGATGGCCACTGCTTGTAGGCTGGTGATGGCCGTGGCTTGTAGGCTGGTGATGGCCGTAGCTCGTAGGCTTGTGATGGCCGTGGCTCGTAGGCTGGTGATGGCTCCGGCTCGTAGTCTGGTGATGGCCGTGGCTCGTAGGCTGGTGATGGCTCCGGCTCGTATAGGCTGGCAATGCCAACGGCTCGTAGGCTGGTGATGGCCGTGGCTCGTAAGCTGGTGATAGTCGCGGCCCGTCGGCTGGTGATGGCCGCGGCTCGTGGGCTTGTGATGGCCGTGGCTTGTAGGCTGGTGAAGGCCACGGCTCGTAGGCAGGTGATGGCCGTGGCTCGTGAGCTGGTGATAGTCGCGGCTCGTAGGCTGGTGATGGCCGTGGCTCGTAGGCTGGTGATGGCCGCGGCTCGTGAGCTGGTGATGGCTGTGGCTCGTGGGCTGGTGATGGCCGTGGCTCGAAGGCTGGTGATGGTCACGGCTCGTAGGCTGGTGATGGCTGTGGCTCGTAGGCTGGTGATGGCCGCGGCTCGTAGGCTGGTGATGGCCGTGGCTCGTAGGCTAGTGATGGCCGCGACTCGTAGGCTGATGATGGCCGCGGCTCGTATAGGCTGGCAACGCACGAGGCTCGTAGGCTGGTGATGGCCATGGCTCGTAGGCTGGCAATGCCCGCGGCTCGTAGGCTTGTGATGACCTGTGGCTCGTAGGCTGGTGATGGCCTTGGCTCGTGGCCTGGTGATGGCCGTGGTTCGTAGGCTGGTGATGGCCGCGGCTCGTATAGGCTGGCAACGCACGAGGCTCGTAGGCTGGTGATGGCCATGGCTCGTAGGCTGGCAATGCCCGCGGCTCGTAGGCTGGTGATGGCCGTGGCTCGTAGGCTGGTGATGGCCACGGCTCGTAGGCTGGTGATGGCCGTGGCTCGTAGGCTGGTGATGACCGTGGTTCGTAGGCTGGTGATGGACGCGGCTCGTATAGGCTGGAAACGCACGAGGCTCGTGGGCTGGTGATGGCCGCGGCTTGTATAGGCTGGCAACGCACGAGGCTCGTAGGCTGGTGATGGCCATGGCTCGTAGGCTGGCAATGCCCGCGGCTCGTAGGCTGGTGATGGCCGTGGTTCGTAGGCTGGCAATGCCCGCTGCTCGTAGGCTGGTGATGGCCACGGCTCGTAGGCTGGTGATGGTCGCGGCTCGTATAGGCTGGTGATTGCCGCGGCTCGTAAACTGGTGATGGCCGTGACTCGTAGGCTGGTGATGGCAGTGGCTCTTGGGCTGGTGATGGCTGTGGCTCGTAGGCTGGCAATGCCCGCGGCTCGTAGGCTGGTGATGGCAGTGGCTCGTAGGCTGGTGATGGCAGTAGCTCGTAGGCTGGTGATGGCAGTTGCTCGTAGGCTGGTGATGGCCGTGGCTCGAAGTCTGGTGATGGCCGTGGCTCGTAGGCTGGTGATGGCCACGGCACGTAGGCTGGTGATGCCCGCGGCTCGTATAGGCTGGCAATGCCAACTGCTCGTAGGCTGGTGATGGCCGTGGCTCGTAGGCTGGTGATGGCCGTGGCTCGTAAGCTGGTGATAGTCGCGGCCCGTCTGCTGGTGATGGCCGCGGCTCGTGGGCTTGTGATGGCCGTGGCTAGTAGGCTTGTGATGGCCGTGGCTCGTAGGCTGGTGATGGCCGCGGCTCGTAAGCTGGTGATGGCAGTGGCTAGTAGGCTTGTGATGGCCGTGGCTCGTAGGCTGGTGATGGCCGCGACTCGTGGGCTGGTGATGGCTGCGACTCGTGGGCTAGTGATGGCCGCGACTCGTCTGTGGGTGATGGCCGTGGCTCGTAGGCTAGTGAAGGCCACGGCTCGTGGGCAGGTGATGGCCGTGGCTCGTAGGCTGGTGATGGTCGCGGCTCGTAGGCTGGTGATTGCCGCGGTGGTGATGGCCGTGGCTCGTCGGTTGATGATGGCCACGGCTCGTAGCCTGGTGATAGCTTCGGCTTGTATAGGCCGGCAATGTCCGCGGCTTCTAGGCTGGTGATGGCCGTGTCTCGTAGGCTGGTGATGGCCGCGACTCGTAGGCTGGTGAGGGCCGCGGCTCGTAGGCTGGTGATGGCCACGGCTCGTAGCCTGGTGATAGCTTCGGCTTGTATAGGCTGGCAACGCACGCGGCTCGTAGGCTGGTGATGGCCATGGCTCGTAGGCTGGCAATGCCCGCGGCTCATAGGCTGGTGATGGCCTTGGCTCGTAGGCTGGTGATGGCCTTGGCTCGTAGGCTGGTGATGGCCGTGGCTCGTAGGCTGGTGATTGCCACGGCTCGTAGGCTGGTGATGGCCACGGTTCGTAGGCTGGTGATGGCCGCGGCTTGTAGGCGGGTGATGGCCGCGGCTCGTAGGCTGCTGATGGCCGTGACTCGTAGGCTGGTGATGGCCACGGCTCGTAGGCTGGTGATAGTCGCAGCTCGTAGGCTGGTTATGGCCGCGGCTCGAAGAGGCTGGTGTTGGCCGTGGCTTGTTGGCTGGTGATGGCTGCGGCTCGAAGGCTGGTGATGGCCGTGGCTCGTAGGCTGGTGATGGCGGCGGCTCGAAGGCTGGTGATGGCCGTTGCTCCTAGACTGGTGATGGCAGTAGCTCGTAGGCTGGTGATGGCAGTGGCTCGAAGGCTGGTGTTGGCTGTGGCTCGAAGGCTGGTGATGGCCGCGGCTCGTATAGGCTGGTGATGGCCGCGGCTCGTAGGCTGGTGATGGCTGTGGCTCGTGGGCTGGTGATGGCTGTGGCTCGAAGGCTGGTGATGGCTGTGGCTCGTAGGCTGGTGATGGCTGTGGCTCGTGGGCTGGTGATGGCCGTGGCTCGTAGGCTGGTGATGGCCGCGGCTCGTAGGCTGGTGATGGCCGCGGCTCGTAGGCTGGTGATGGCTGTGGCTCGTGGGCTGGTGATGGCTGTGGCTCGAAGGCTGGTTATGGCTGTGGCTCGTAGGCTGGTGATGGCTGTGGCTCGTAGGCTGGTGATGGCTGTGGCTCGAAGGCTGGTGTTGGCCGTGGCTTGTGGGCTGGTGATGGCCGCGGCTCGAAGTCTGGTGATGGCCGTGGCTCGTAGGCTGGTGATGGCCGCGGCTCGTAGGCTGGTGATGGCTGTGGCTTGTAGGCTGGTGATGGCCGTGGCTCGTAGGCTGGTGATGGCCGCGGCTCGTAGGCTGGTGATGGCTGTGGCTCGTGGGCTGGTGATGGCCACGGCTCGTAGACCGGTGATGGCCGTGGCTCGTAAGCTGGTGATGGCCCTGGCTCGTAGGCTGGTGATGGCCGTGGCCCGTAGGCTGGTGATGGCAGTGGCTCGAAGGTTGGTGATGGCCGTGGCTTGTAGGCTGGTGATGGCCGTGGCTTGTAGGCTGGTGATGGCCGCGGCTCGTAGGCTGGTGATGGCCGCGGCTCGTAGGCTGGTGATGGCTGTGGCTCGTGGGCTGGTGATGGCCACGGCTCGTAGACCGGTGATGGCCGTGGCTCGTAAGCTGGTGATGGCCGTGGCTCGTAGGCTGGTGATGGCCGTGGCCCGTAGGCTGGTGATGGCAGTGGCTCGAAGGTTGGTGATGGCCGTGGCTTGTAGGCTGGTGATGGCCGTGGCTTGTAGGCTGGTGATGGCCGCGGCTCGTCGGCTGGTGATGACCGTGGCTCGTAGGCTGGTGATGGCAGTGGCTAGTAGGCTGGTGATGGTCGTGGCTTGTAGGCTGGTGATGGCCACTGCTTGTAGGCTGGTGATGGCCGTGGCTTGTAGGCTGGTGATGGCCGTAGCTCGTAGGCTTGTGATGGCCGTGGCTCGTAGGCTGGTGATGGCTCCGGCTCGTAGTCTGGTGATGGCCGTGGCTCGTAGGCTGGTGATGGCTCCGGCTCGTAGGCTGGTGATGGCCGTGGCTTGTAGGCTGGTGATGGCCGTAGCTCGTAGGCTGGTGATGGCCGTGGCTCGTAGGCTGGTGATGGCCGTGGCTCGTAGGCTGGTGATGGCCGCGGCTCGTCGGCTGGTGATGGCCGCGGCTCGTGGGCTGGTGATTGCCGTGGCTCGTAGGTTGGTGATGGCCGCGGCTTGTAGGCTGGTGATGGTCGTGGCTTGTAGGCTGGTGATGGCCACTGCTCGTAGGCTGGTGATGGCCGTGGCTTGTAGGCTGGTGATGGCCGTGGCTCGTAGGCTGGTGATGGCCGCGGCTCGTAGGCTGGTGATGGCCGTGGCTCGTAGGCTGGTGATGGCCGCGGCTCGTAGTCTGGTGATGGCCGTGGCTTGTGGGCTGGTGATGGCCGCGGCTCGAAGTCTGGTGATGGCCGTGGCTTGTAGGCTGGTGATGGCCGTGGCTTGTAGGCTGGTGATGGCCGTGGCTCGTAGGCTGGTGATGGCCGCGGCTCGTAGGCTGGTGATGGCCGTGGCTCGTAGGCTGGTGATGGCCGCGGCTCGTAGTCTGGTGATGGCCGTGGCTTGTGGGCTGGTGATGGCCGCGGCTCGAAGTCTGGTGATGGCCGTGGCTCGTAGGCTGGTGATGGCCGCGGCTCGTAGGCTGGTGATGGCCGTGGCTCGAAGGCTGTTGATGGCCGCGGCTCGTCGGCTGGTGATGGCCGCGGCTCGTCGGCTGGTGATGGCAGTGGCTCGAAGGCTGGTGATGGCCGTGGCTCGAAGGCTGTTGATGGCCGTGGCTCGTAGGGTGGTGATGGCTCCGGCTCGTAGTCTGGTGATGGCCGTGGCTCGTAGGCTGGTGATGGCCGTGGCTCGAAGGGTGGTGATGGCAGTGGCTTGTAGGCTGGTGATGGCCGTGGCTCGTCGGCTGGTGATGGCAGTGGCTCGAAGGCTGGTGATGGCCGTGGCTTGTAGGCTGGTGATGGCCGTGGCTCGTAGGCTGGTAATGGCCCGGCTCGTAGGTTATATAAAGAGTGGAGGCCGTGGTCGGACGGAGAGTTGGTCGGTCGGACTGAAGTCGTATTAGGTCTCATCGTGTCATTGTGGGCGTCGATTGTATACTTAGTTAACAATTCAGATACCGTTAAGTTTGTATCTCATTATTCAAGTATTTACACTCTGTTAAATCAATTATGATACACTTTTCATGAATCAAATGAAATTTGAATGAATGAAATGTTATGAATATTAAAATATGGAAAAATTGAGAAAAAAATGAAACTTGAATGAAATGATGATAGAATGAAACAATAAAATAATTCTCAAAACCGAAATGAATTAAAATTTCATAATAAATAGAAATAAAGAGAATGATTTGAAATTTAGTGAACGAATTGAGAATCGAAGAATAAGAAAATAGGCGTTGTAAGATCAAAGATTCCTTTTTACATTGGAACGGAATCTTTGAATTGTTCAATATCCCGTTACTGATTTATAGTTAGCTAATAAGCTTACATCGCGATTAATTTCTTTTTTGGAGTGTCATGATCGCCCTTGTGGTTCTCCATTTGATCTGTCCCACCTTGATATCCTTCGCCCTTGTTGGGGAACAAAGACTGTTTCAAATTTACGATGTCAATCCAACAACAAATTGGATGTAAAGCATTCAAATAATCTGGGAATTATGAATTCCATCTCAATCAGATGAACTGTGGAACATATAGAAAAAGTGGTTATTATTCTTCAATTGATTTGAGAACATTAAATTCGACAAATCGGCAAAAATACGTGCCCAATGTAGCAGCAAAATAATGACTTGTCCTACATTTTCGTCACCTGAATCCGTCGCATAAAATCTCGTTCATTTGTTTCGGATTCACTCACCTTGATTCTGCGCTGAACACATTTCAACTTTCCTATAAAGATTACATTCACATTATTTTGATAACTATTCTTTCCCTCTCGTTCTCATTTCGTAAATTATCTCAAATACACTAGGCCTATACATGTGAATTGAAATGAAAGTGTCTAGTTCACATTTTGTCTGCCGAATAGTGATGGGAGACCAATGCCGTATAACGCAGACCGACATTATTAACTGCATGGCACTATAGTATTGGCGACTGGTTTTCTCTATGAAGTAGAGGTACAAGTAAATTCAGTCTTTAAACCATTGACATTGGCAATGATGGTTCATAATAAATTGAAGACATGACCACAATATAGTTGCTGTACAGTCATAATTATGTACTAGACCTCGCTACCTTGTTGAATTGAAATATCTCGTCACGGGTGTAGATTTGCGTTTAAGCTGACATAGTTCTGTTCAATTTTATTCATATTGGGTTTAACGAATCACTGTAATGATAACTTAGATCTATTGGCGTCGTATGAATGATGAATGATATGATGGGATGATGGGATGAAGATTTCTTAGGTTCAAATGTGTCGTATTGTGGGTGAATTTGTGAAAATATGTGGAGTGGACTTGAACATTCCAGTTCAACTATTGTGTCTGGGAATTGACAAGTGAGAAATTTTGGTGCGTAGATGGGTGTAAAAATAAAATGTTGTACATTAGAATTATTTTCCAACGAGCCAGTAGCCCAAAGGTAATGGTTATTGGGCTGTATTGAATAATATCTTAATCAACTGAGTGAGCTGATATATATATATATATATATATATATATATATATATATATATATATATATATATATATAAAAATATATATATATATATATATATATATATATACATTGAATCTTACACATTAATGTAGACTTAGAAGAGTCTAGAGTGAGAGAAAAACGACTATACTAAACATTGTAGGTTTCTTGCTATACTTGGTAACGACAGTATAACTATACAAGTAAAATACATTTAAGGGAATCTATTTGAAAACAAGTTTGATTGAAATATGGTTAGTATTTGATTTTTACTTCTATAGCTACATTTATAATAATTGTTAGGACCTTCCCAAGATTTTTGAACTCAAGTGTATCGTATTTTCGTACATTCCTATCCCATTTCAAGCTATGCCTCACCAACATGGCAAAACCTATGACTTATGAGATTACACACTGAATGAACACATAACATTTCATTGTTGTGATATGTTCACCAAGTCTGGAAACATGTTCTAAATTTGATATTGCATCGTCGTTATACTGATTTGTTAATGGGGTGAGACACATTCAGGAAAGCGCATCAGACGTTTACTATTATTCAATATATTTCGAAACCACTTCAAAACTCCACTACATAAGTACCAAGATGCATTGAGGGTTGCGTTCAATGCATCTTCATAAGTACACACGGATATATATGTCCAATCGAGCTATTGGAATCGAAATTTACGTACTGTATTCTAATAAAACAACTAACAAACACACAAACTGACCAAAAAAAATCGGACAAAGACGAAATTGAAGATTTTTCCCTACGCTCATCCTACACTTCTCATTCAGGCCTACCACATATACATATACTTAAGGCTAGACAGCAAATATATAATATAAAAAATGATGAAACTTGACTTCAGAGTTGACTCGATAAAAGATCTGTATAACTGTTAATACGTTAGTAATAATAATTACTATAATTAATTATATATTTTAAAAGCGTAGATTAATCTGTGATTTACGTAGTGCGAATATGATTGCGGCAGCATCACAACTGGTTCTGATTGGTGTGTGAGCGTATACGGCCGATCTGAGGGCCGTAATCTCACATCAGATGACTACGTTTTTGAAATGCGAAAGTTACGGGATATAATTAGATAAGGGGAGGAACCGCAATTGAATACGCAAGGACCACTTGCTCATTCGACAAAAGGTGAGTATTTCTATGACTTCTCTTGACTCCAATACCAATTGATTTTTTATTATTATTTGTTTACACGCGCGAAGATATTTTGATTTGGGGGGAGGGTGGGCATTTACAAGCGAATTTAGCCTATATTATCGTGTATTCTAAGGAACATCTAGTACTCGCATTTCAACTGAAATAATCAATTCATTACCAACCTCAATCTATTTCATGTATTACAAAATTAAATCTTGAACTCCTTCACAGACAATTATTAAAGTAACAGGCTAATTATTTATCATGAATAATGAATTGGAAATAACCTTTATCATCATTCGAATATAATTAAATCTACTAGCAAAATACAGGACAGTCAACAAAAAACGCGACATTTGGCGTACCGTTCAAGTTGAAAAATGACACGAGACGTGCTACGAAAAAAACGGGACCTACCCGGAAAAAACGGGACGGTGGTGGTCAGCATAATCACACATGGGATACACAGTCAGGGTGGCGCTTTGAATATTAATTGTGTGCTTTATTTTTCCTTTATGGTGTCGAGCTATGCACTGGCGCGTCTTCATATACATCTCGATTTTTTTTCGTGTATTATACCTCAGTCTATATCTAAAATGTTTATGTCGATGGCTTGCAAAGTTCTCGCTCCGCACTATAATAGGTATTATATCTTTGATAAACTTACCCGAAGCAAAGTTTAGATGTTACTTAAAACTTAAAACACTTATAAGCTAACAGGTGTTAAAAGCCAATTTAGAAATTTAAGACCCATCTCTAGGCCTACATGATTTTTGCTGTGTATCTTAAGTGAGTTTAAATTGGTGCAGATTAATTGCCTTAAAAGTAAGTAGTATACCTACTAATTTAAAATCTAATTATAAAGTTAGCACTTAACAATGACTAGACACCAATTTAATCAAAACTAATTAATCCGTATACTCGTTGTTGATCAATATTGACGCTACAGCTGATTTCCAGCAGACATATAGACCTGTGGACCCGCCCCGTACTAAAGCCTATTTTTATAGAAAATTCTGAAATGTTCTTCAATGGTAAATGCATGTGAGAACCGCTTTAGTATGACATTTGATTGCACTCTCGTATCGGACTATTCCCAGAGACATTTACACTGTATAATTATTAATATTCTATCTCAAGTATAGATTGATAAATGTAGACCTCAGAAGAATGCCTTACGTAAATACATGCCTACTGCATTTTTCAATATTTCATTTTTTCAATTATGCCCACTCAATTCATTTTGAGGAAAATTACTGATCATTTTGATTGGTTAGAAAGCTTGTGCCTTTCATGTTATACATAGGAATACATCTTGTTTCATCTCATTAGTCATTAACTATCACTCGACCCATCTTCTTTCCGAGTCACGATATCCACACGTCCTATTTGTATTCACCCAAGAGGTGCTGGAGTGACGCAATGTTTTCGTGCCGTGCGCAGAAGACCTATGGCAGTGGCGGACGGGGGTGGTCATCTTCACTGAATAGTAGTGGAGATCGTGACAGGTATATTAGATTGATTGTCTATACTTGCACATCTCTATAATTATAAATATCTTAGAAATGTATTAGCGTGAGAAGTTAAGTGAAATAAGACAAATTACTAAACAGTTCATCATTTGAAAAGTCAGTGGATGTGTACTCAAGATCACATTATAGCTCACGAGAGGATTGTATTGTATAGTAGCTTATGTTATACGTTATGAGTCTCTGAGCATTATGTATTGGGAAGCGTGTGAATGCAACGTAATTCAAGTTAAATTACCGGTACTGATAGCTCAGTAGTAGCGCGCTTGCTCCGTGGGACGGGGAGATGAGGTTAGATCATGAGGTTTCGGTTCGATCCCCACCTTTCCCATCTTTTCAAAGGTCTTTCGTGGTTTTCGCTCTGCATCCTAGGCAAATGCCAGGATGATTGATAAAATATATGCCACGATCGTTTCCTTCCCACTATTCTTCTCATTACGTAATGAAACTTTCATCTCATCATCATCTCATTAATCAATCATCCGGCGTCTTTTAGCTCTCATTACAGAGCGTCAGCAAACTCGAAAAAGACTAACTTCATTCAAGCTAAATGAACACTTGCACTTCTACACACCTTTCTATTTTTGAATCATTCATAGCAAATGACAAAATTACGTTTGTAAAAATAAATTCACTAGAATTTACCAGAATTTTCAATATTGTTATTCTATACACAATATTACACAATTTGTATAATATTGCATATTGTTATGTTGATGATGAATAAAACGAACCAATAGATCCATCGGAATTTAATACATCTTTCAAATTCTCCACTTTTCATGGTGCTGAACGACCCACCAACAGCTGGGTTGTTTTGTATGAAGGATGATAACGTTACGAAATAGTAATGAAAGGTGAAAAAACGTTCACAAATATCCGTGCCTGTTCAGCGGGTCTCGAACTAGCGCTTGTCTGGCCACAGATATCATAGCAGTGGCTCAACTGTCTGAACTGTAATTCAGTATATTGATTGTATAGCTGTTATTATTAGGCCCCATGCATCGTAATTCGTTTGTGAACTTACGACTCAAAATGGACTTTCATTGTTTTATTGGAGATGGAAAAGTTACGCTAACCATCACCTTCATGTTGGCACCAATCAACACCATTTCTATGCTTCTAGCACTGTAGACGTGTGTGTCGTATTTTAATTCGTAGAAGACTACATGAGTTGACTAGCACCCTTCTCCAGTTGCATCCCCATTCTTGAACTATTTTTTGAGGCTTTTTGTTACAACCTTTAAAATATATACCATCCAATGAAGATGAAAGTGGGTGGTACAATTTTATTCATGATCATCATTCTATTCTTCATTCACTTTTCAATCATCAAACATTCTTCGAACATATTCCAAAAATTTCACAATAAACTAATATAAGAGAGAATCAACTCCTTAGAGCTCCTATCCAAATGAATTAAAATAGATCAGAATTCTATGTCATTTGAAATTGTGTATATATATATATATATATATATATATATATATATATATATATATATATATATATATATATATATATATATATATATATATCTATATATATATATATATATAGATATATATATATATATATATATATATATATATATATATATATATATATATATATATATATATATATATACATATATACATATTTATATATATATATATATATATATATATATATATATATATATATATATATATATATATATATGTATATATATATATGTATATATATATATGTATATATATATATATATATATATATATATATATATATATATATATATATATATATATATATATATATATATATATATGTATATATATATATATATATATATATATATATATATATATATATATATATATATATATATATATATATATATATATATATATTCTTTTCATGAAACACACGTACAAAGTACAAACAACTTATGATAGTACTTCTATAAGGAAATGAAAAGCAAAATCCCTATTCCATACCACACAAAAGTTCAACATTAATTACTAGTTTTTTTGTAGGAGTCAAAGAAATAGTAAAAACACCCGCCCTCCGTAGCTGAGTCATCTAAGTCACCGAAACTCAAGTCACATTGGACATGGGTTGAATCCCCCATAACATCTTTTTTTAAAACGTCCTTACACATATCATCACATTATGGTGCTCATTTGTATCCCCATATAGCCTAGCTGTTGGTGCATGGGGTCTTCACCATTATATAACTAAAAAATAATAACAACGATCATTTTTCAACAAAAATACTCATATTGTCATAATTGTGTTTTAGCTGGATGTAATTGGACATGTAGGCCTGCTCCTATTAGACTCAGCCTTGAATAGCTGTCTAAATAAGAGTAGATCTGTAGCAACATGGTATAGCTGGATGACTGAGTGACTCCCGTCCCCCGTCTAGGCCAACGTATCACATTCCTTCGCAGGGGTGCACAAAATCACATCACACACTAGATGCTGCATCGAAAGGATAAAGAATTGTTGCTTGTGCTTTTGTGCTCAACCGCTTTCATATTTGTCGGCTATGTTGTACATTCTTCGGCATTTGTGTGCTTGTGTCTAGCGATTTACGTTTATGTCATTTTGAAACAATATAATCTATTGTAGCATTTATATATATATATATATATATATATATATATATATATATATATATATATATATATATATATATATATATATATATGTCTATTTATATATATATATATATATATATATATATATATATATATATATGTCTATATATATATAGGCCTATATATATATATATATATATATATATATATATATATATATATATATATATATATATATATATGCAATACCTGTCCCATTGTATAATATTTTGGGGCAATTGACATTACATGCTATTCAAAACGATCAAGTTGGTATTTTTTCAATTAAGTTTACTGTTATGTAATTATTTCAGAAGTATGTGCAGTGACTGGTGTAGCTTGTACCGTACATGTGCAATCCATATTGATGTTGATTCACCCATTCGAATGACGATTCGATTTCAAGCAAAAAGTGTATAATAAACAAATTAAAACATATTTCATACATCTAGTTGAAGGTCTCCTATAGTCCTCTGTATTTCTATTGAAGAGGCATGTATAAGATCGAGATGTGGCTGGTGGTCATTGGTTCAATAATTCTTTTCCCAATGTAGTAGTTTCTTTCGATTTCCAATTTTTAATAAAATAAAAAACAATATCGTCATATGGATTGGTTATATATTAAATGGTCTTGAATTCAAGAATTGAGTAATTTCATAACATATACTTCTAACACAATGTGTAAAATGTTACTGTTCCAAGAAATGAATAAATAAATTGAAACTGAAATTGAAATTGAAGAATCTTGTCGGCAGCAGAATGCAGTGTTGCCATATCGACAGTCAAATCAAAATAATCAACTCAAATATTTGTCAACGATGCGTTGGCTAATCCATGCTAGAACAAACTAATTGAACGCTACGCAACTTAACGTTGGGGGAACTTGACAGACTATAGTCATAGTCGCTTACTTGTATTACATTATATATATATAAAAGTCTTCGCGTAACTCAAGACGAAGACGAGCATTGATGCCGAAGCCTGTGTTCCCCTTATTTTCTCTTTCTCGATCTCAATCCCCTCCCTCCCCCTCTTCCCTTCCTCTCTTCCTTACTCGATCACCCAACCCCTCTCGAGGCTCATTCATCTCACAGTCTGTCATTCCTGAACGAAAAGAACGATTTGGAAATCTTGTGATCCGCAACGTTAAATGAGTCATTTCTATAAGAGAGACTCCAACGAAAACCCTTATTTACAGAATATATAAGAATAGAGAAATAATACTAATGGTACAAATTCAACACCAGCGTGAATAATTGAGAAAAAAGCTTTAATTTGTTTTTCAACAGCCGTTGAAGATGACCTGGTCCCATGCTAATACGTTGTTGATTCTAATTGTATAATGTGTGCCTCGTACAAAATATTGTTGTATAGGTATAGCTATTTCATGGTATAGATAAAGTTATAAGACGGTGCCCGTCTGTAGGGTGACATTATTTTAAATCACCTTCTGATAAATTATATTTCCGAAAAAGACTTCCACCAAACGTATCTCAAAACTCTACTTAGCCTAACTTCGCCAAGCTAACCCCAGAAGACTGGATGCAGTTTCAACTATACAATGCGATAACAATATACTATAATTCGTCACACATGCATTTTTCAGCGTTCGTATTATACGAGGTATAAACAACTTCCGAAATCTGGTGTACACTTGTCATGAAATCTCATTGAAATCCCGTGAAATCTGAAATCAGGTGTACACCAAATTTACTAGTTGTTTACCCCTCGGTATTATAATGTGGAATACTGCAAGTCTGCATTAATTCAGTTACGTTGATTATAATCACCGCCACTAACAGTGCAGTTATCTGGAGTTACTAATGAGCAGATGATGGCAGATGACATGCTATCAAAATCATGTGTCATACTATACTCGGACCCACAACCGGCACCTTTAGTTCAGTTGCTAACGCGCTTGATGAATATGACCTGGGAGGTGAGGGTGAATCAGAACTCGGTTCGATCTCCGCCACCGTCCATGTTTACACGAGGGTTTTTCGTGGTTTCTCGGGCCACTATCCTTTCCATCACCTACGAAACCTTCATCTCATCATCCCATCTCAATAATCATTCATCTGATGCCAATATTTATCAGTTATCGTGTTATTATTAGTTATCGTTCTAAGTACATTGTTAAACCCAGTATAGATGAGAAAAAATCACGTTCAACTTGATCTCAACCAAAACCATAACTTTTGTATTTGTATATGAAAACTTGAAAGAAAGAGAAAAACAATGAGACAGACGATCATCTCCGAAAACTCTAAAGTCACATGGTGTTGGACGTCAAATATTACGAGATGGTTTCATGAATTATACCAATTAAAAGTGGTGCAAGTAGGTGGTCCATATCCACCCCCGTTAACGTGATGCATTAGAAATATAACTCAAACAATATATTTCAATTAATGCAACGCTAAACTGTTTAAAAAATTGTCATGTATATTCGAGTCTTTTATGATGATGGAAAACAGATTTCTTTTCTAATTGCAACGTGTATAGTGTTGTAGAGTGGGGGATCTTATGTGTTGCCCTTGACAGCATGAAGGGGTACATTTCTGGGTTGCGGTATAATTACCAGTATATTAAAACCGAGTGAGAGAGAGAGAGAGAGAGAGAGAGAGAGAGAGAGAGAGAGAGAGAGAGAGAAAGAGAGAAAGAGAGAATCCAAAAATAATTATATGGTTTTGAATATAAAAAGTTCTTATTAATTAAGTCTGTAATAATGCTTCTCTAGGAAGTTCGTTCTGTTGAGAAACGAGAAATGACTTTGATCATTTGAATACATTATTCTAAAGAAATCTAGTTCCAATGCCATAATGAGACTCAGGTAATACGCTGTAAGCTGAGAAGCTCTTCATTCTACCAAACTGATCTCGCTAATCAAGTAGGAGAAACATTCTCTAGCCTAGCGGGCGGTTTGAGTGGTGGTAAAAATGATATCGATAATTAATGAAGTGTGCTTTCATGAAGAACCGGCTCGAATGAGTGATTGTGATTGGGGAAGCTCAGCGAAGACCTCCAATGCTACTCTTATGGTACTTCTGTGAGTTTTTTTTGTTCGTTAATTTGTTTTCTTGTACATGCCGCACACTGCAAAGGCTGAATGGTTTAATTGATCGTTACGATTTAATGTTGACACGCGAATTTATCCAACTTCAGCTGTATAGTTTTGAAGGGAAAAATTGGTTTGTAAATTTGGTTTGATAAAAATCGATTGGCGATTAGGAACCAGCACTTGTGAGATCTACCAAATTTGTTTCGATTCCCACTATGAATTTGAACTCGAAATTGACAAATGTACATAGTGTAATGTCAAACCGAACAGTCGATATGGGGAAAAATTGATAATTGCCACTAAATTTGAACTCAAAATTGACAAACGTTCATACGCATTTCAATATCAAACTATGGGGAAAAATTGAGAATTATTTCAATTTCTGTTACAACAAATACAAGCAATTATAACTGCATAACAGATGAGCAGTAACTGAACTACAAAATGAATGTGCGTAGATTTGGATGTGCACTTTCCTGCAAATATCTTGCTCATCTTACAACGCATAATCTGGGTTTGACTCCAGTATTATGTAAGTGATGATCTCGAACCAATAGTTTTACACTTTGAGTGTGATCGATAATGGGTGTCAGTCGCCTGTGGCCGACTCACCGCATGGAACCGCATATGCCTACAATGCACGTAACCTCTGCCTGTCTGGCTGGTCGTCGGTCGGACACGGCGAAACAACTGGAAGGTAGCAAGCAAACTGTCATAACTGTCAATGTTAGAGAACATCATAACCCTGGAACTAGATTTTAATGAATAATGACCATATTTATTTCCTCAATATTGGAGAAAACTAGAAATTATCATCTCAATTGCGTGAATTATAATCAATTTTTGGTCCTATATACAAAGACCATGCGTCATGACGTATGCATTACTGATTCTGTATAGAAACATGAACAAAATCGCGTAATGTCTACATCACGACTCAGACCGGGTCAGGAGGACGAATAAATGAATCGTAATTTCTGTAATAAGGATGGTGTTTTTTTTTTTAGTTTTCTCTAATATTATAAAGAAATAAATATATAGTCATTATTAATTGAAATCTAGTTTCAGAGTTTCGATCTCATTCAAGTAAATGAGGATATTTGGATTAAATTAAACTTTTAATGTATGTATGTATAATTCATATTTCTCCGTTGAAGTTGATGCAAAAAAAATTATAAATACTCGGTTAAAATATTTTAAAAGTTTGAGAACAGTTTGTTGCTTTCACATTATTTGAATCAGTACCTTGATCAGATATGGAGCCCATTTTAACTTACAAAACTTCTAAGCGAAACGCTCAACATAAATCGCGAGATGACAACTAGTTGGTGGTCAAATTCAAATGTAGTACAACTTTATAATGAGCCTGATTGTAACTATCGTTATATCAAAATTACGGTCATGCCGGTGAAACTACGAGTTGCTCGTGTATATAATAAATAATTATAATGATTTATTTATCATAAAATATATGAATCTAGAATACATAATGTTTTAATGAAAGATAAAACAATTCCCCTTGAGTAGAAACATCCTGCCAAGAAATTGTCTGTACTCGCTATACAATGTATTAAATGCATAATAATTATCAAATATTGGGTTTAATGGCAATGCCATAAATTATACATAATGTTTTATCTGGAGGGAATATTTTTGTGCATCCGATTAGTATAAGCCATGTGCGAAGGGTGGGCAATAATGATGTACATTTATTTTGTCAATCTCATTTCTTTATATAACATAATCTAGAATCCTAGTTGTCTGTTTCGATCGACTGATATAGGCCTACTTCTTGTTCTTTGTTTGTAGAAATATTATTTTTTCTTCCAACAACACATCATACTACACTATTCTTTTCCACATTGTTATATTTGTAGGAAATATTACCGAGTAAAGATGATCGCATTATCGCTCATAGCAATTGTGTCCTTTTCACCCGAATGGACATTCCGTGCAGTCAGCTAGTCTGCGATCGAGTCCCGCGATTACCTGCACTATCGCCTATTCGCGATGACGTTACGTATAGGCTATAGGCTCACACTGCTAGCTTTTCGATTTTATTGTTTCGTTTTTCAACGAGACCAATCATTGAACGCGTCATAGCGTAACGTGTGTCATGGATCATTGGTTCGATCCCTGACCAAGTCGGTTAACCAGTCTAACACGTAGCCTCTTGCCTCCTTACCACCCCGCTTTATGCCCACCCCTCCTCCCCACCCTCTCAACCCACAACTGCAATTCCAATTTATACCCTCTTCACTCCTGTGGAAATCCTGATCACTGGACCAACGATTAGGTCCTTATATTAATGACTGCAGGAGACATACTGCACAGATCACTTCTATT
>OZ023327.1:38155691-38195217 GCA_964007535.1 Brachyptera risi
AAGAAGTGGAATCCAACGTGTAGGCTCATTAGAAACTTACCTCTCGATAAGCCATGTACTGTTCGGGACAGAATTGAAAATGTTGACCCATATGTTGGAGAATGCATTGAAAAGTGCTGAGAAATCAAATGGAACTTTTAATGGAGTTTTTGCTGCTGATAAGTTACCACGCTATGTATGCCGACCCTCCTCACTGATAGTGAACACAGATATCAGTCGTCTACCTGGATCACATTGGATTGCAATTCATATAAACTCTTTCGGGCATGGTGAATACTTTGATTCTTATAGCCTGCCACCTATGGTGAGACAACACAAGCAGTTTCTGAATCGTCAGTGTAAAAGTTGGACCTATAACCCTGTGGAACTTCAGAGTCCATTTTCGGAAGTGTGTGGTGAATATTGTGTACTGTATCTTACACACAAATCTAATGGAGGAACTTTGAAGTCATTCCTAGAATATTTTGAAGAAGGATCACCAGAGAAGAATGATTCTAAAGTGAGAGATTTCTATTTCAAAAAGTTTGGGCATTGCATAAAGCATACAAAGTACGATTATAATTTCAATCAATGTTGTTGTTCACGGAGAAAGGCGTGAAAGTGAGGAGTTGACTCTCCACTCATTATTATTAATATTATTATTATCATTATTATTATTATTATCATAATCATTATTTGGTGTTTTTAGAAGTAGGGTTCATTCAATCAATATAAAGAGAGAAAATGGTATTTTTATTCCAATGCTTATAAATAAAGTATATTCGAATTACAAAGCACAGATGTTTGTTATTTATTAATTCGTACAAAAAAATAACTATCATTCCGGAACTAGATCCTAGAGGGTGTTGAGTGTGTTTGAAAATTGCGTTCAATTCTGGAAAAAGATCCTAGAGAGCGTTGCGAATGCTCTTCAACATTGCCAATAATTAGATCCTAGAGAGCGCTGCGATCGCTTGCGACCACTTTTATAATTAGCTCCTAGAGAGCGTTGCAAGCGGAGGTCGTTGCGAGAGCGTTTGCGTATGGCGACCGTGAAACAAGTCTGAACACGTTTGACCTCGATCACCGTGAGCCTCCAGTTGTTCAGTTGCATCCTAGAGTTTGTACGTACAACAATTGTTAAAGTGTTCATCATTATGAGTTCTAAATCGGTTTCAAGTGTTGAACATTTGGAAAGCGTAGAAGAGATTCCTGTCGCTGGTGTATGTCAGTCATTGTTTTATATCAATCCATCAAGATCAAAAATGATTGTCACCGGACTAAATGTGCGAGATGGGTTCAAACCATTCATGATGATAATGTCGTCGTCGACAGGCAAAGGTGTGAAGATAAGCTCGAGTGAATGGCCAATACTTTTGAGAGAACTCAAGACCTGGAGCTCGTATGTTTTCACAGAACACAGTGATACACCAAAAACAGTCGAGATTCAAGATCATGTTATGTTTGTGCAACCTTTTAATACTGTGAATGTGATTGGAATAAAATCAAACAAAGTTTTAGGCTCCGGTGTGTCTTTCGGTGAAGTGACATGTAGGGAGATTTTAAAGCAATCTCGAGCAATTTCGTTGAGTGTGTATTTCAATGAAAACTCTTATTCTATTACCGCTGACTGGTTCAACAAATTACAAGGTAGAATTTTAGAGGCATACGATAAGAAATATCCGAATAATAGTAAGAATGAAAGTATGCTTTATAATTTTGTGGATAATTATATTGATAGACTTCATTTTGAAGAGAAGTTCATGTCCTCTACTATGGAGAGAGTAGTTTATGAGCTTGGATCAGAGTACATTTTCAAGCAAATCAATTGGTGAATGATTTCATTCTAGAAGTATGTCAGTTGTTACAAAAAATAAGAAAATACGTATACTTGTACTGTCGAGAAAATTATAATAATAAAATATGTAGAGTATATACTTGTATTTATTCTTCTCATACCTCGATGATATCCCTGTTACATATTGGTCCTTTATTATGTGTACTGAATCTTCAAAGTTCTGTATGATACAGAGCGTGTATAAACTTGTAGAGTGTGACGTCATGCCCCTTGAGAACATGTATGACTTTTAACCTATCATATGTATCCCGTCTCCATGGTTGAGTGGTTAGTGCAGCTGATACTCCACTGCAAGCGAAATGCTAGCGCAAACTAACCGGGTTCAAATCCCAGCGGGTGAAAGCTATTTTGTTTTCAAATTGATTTATATAAATGAATTATAAAATAATTGAAAATGACGGCAAAAAAAGTCAGCACCCAACAGTGAGAGAAAAAATAATAATAAATAAATAGAAAATGATGAATTGAAAAATGGTGGCAGAAAAAAAAAAGGTATCACCAACAGTGCAAGAAAAAAAAAATTGAACAAAAAAAAAAAATCGAAAAAAAAAATTAATCGAAAAAAAAATCGATCGAAAAAAAATGATCGGAAGAAAAAATTGATCGAAAAAATTTATCCCCAAAAAAGGGTCAAAGGTCAAAGAAAAAAAAAATTAATCGAAAAAAAAAATCGATCGAAAAAAAATGATCGGAAGAAAAAATTGATCGAGAAAAATTTATCCCCAAAAAAGGGTCAAAGGTCAATGTCAAACAAAAAAGGTCAAATGTCAATGTCAAAGGTCAACGTCGAGGGTCAAGGTGTCCCAGGGTGCCTCACAACAGATTTGTCCCAGGGTGCCTCACACACTACTGGGGTCGAACCGATTTTGACTCGGAACTATACAATACCAAGTTCAATAATGGTACTTGTGCATGTGAAGTTTGATCAAATGTGTGTTTTCATTCGACCTGTCGAGCGCGACAGAAAACAAGAACATTTTGCTTTTTCGAGTAGAGTGGGCCTAAATTCAAATTTGAATTTAATTGAATTCAATGACAGACTACAAAATAGTGGAATGATTACAAGATATACTATTTGATTGATTAGTTATTAAACTTCTGAAATATTTCTTCCGGTAACAGTGCTTATCATAGCTTAGGCCTACTGTGTGGAGATTCTTCATGTATAAATTTCTCTAATTCAGTGAAAAGTGCTCCAATTTTCTAAAACAAAAAAGTTTTGTTGTCACATAAACAATCTCAAAGCACCGAAGCAGGTAAAATGGTATAACGGATGAGTTAAGATTCAGTCGAGTTGAGATTCGGTCGAGTTGAGATTCGGTCGAGTTAAGATTCGGTCGAGTTGAGATTCGGTCGAGTTGAGACGATCATACTCTGGGCTTGGCTAGCTGCTTATGAAATCAGTCGAGTTGAGATTCGGTCGAGTTGAGATTCGGTTGAGTTGAGAATCGGTCGAGTTGAGAATCGGTCGAGTTGAGACTGATACCAAAGGGGCTTTATTCAGGATAGGTCGAGTTGAGATTCAGTCGAGTTGAGATTCAGTCGAGTTGAGATTCGGATGAGTTGAGAATCGGTCGAGTCGAGACGGTCATAATGTGGCCCAGGCTGGCTGCTTGTACAATCGATCGAGTTGAGATTCGGTCGAGTTGAGAATCGGTCGAGTTGAGACAACTATTCAGGGGCCGACTCCATACATTTTGTTGGGCGTGTATCTATAGCCAACTCCTCCCACTCTATATTATATACACTCGCTTTTAATAGCCATAGACCTGGTTGCGAAATAAGATGTTATAATGAAAACTAGGCTTCATTATGTGGTAGGAGAAGGGGCCCAGGCTGGCTGCTTGTAAAATAAGTCGAGTTGAGATTCGGTCGAGTTGAGATTCGGTCGAGTTGAGATTCGGTCGAGTTGAGACGATCATATCGTGGGCTTGACTAGTGGCTTGTAAAATCAGTGGAGATGAGAATCGGTCGAGTTGAGACGATCATACTGTGGCCGAGGCTGGCTGCTTGTAAAATCAGTCGAGATGAGAATCGGTCGAGTTGAGAATCGGACGAGTTGAGACGATCACCACTAAATTGCATGTTATATTGTGTGGAGCGTCTCATCTCGACCGATTCTCATCTCGACCGATTCTCTTCTCGACCGAACATAAGGTTACATCCCACTTTAAAACTAACCAACCAATGGCATTGTCAACCCCCACCAGAGAGACAGGTAGTTGTATATTCACTGATCATAACAAATAGACCTACCCAATTAACTACTTGTATGAAATGGAACTCCAAGTTGAACAGGCATTATCACCCCCATCAATGTGACAGGTGGCCCCCACTACCGCTTCGTTAGAGTGAGAGGTCTGACCTCGTTAAGGGATCATAGCGAACGGATGTTCTACCTGCGCCGAAAGGAACAATAAAAATTAAATAACCGTTATAGAGATAAATTAGAATGTCTTCGCATAATTTTGGACTATTATATTCTGTAGATACGCACTGGAAATGAAAATCTGAGCAGTTTACTTTTTTATTGTAAGAAATTCGCTTATATTTGGCCGAGATAATACAGCGATATATTTGTGAGTTATTTTCATTCCATCCTACCTGTCCACATTGATAGAAGCCCCTGATCAATGTTCCTTATGATCTAACTGCGATTAAAAAACATCAAATACGTCATATTTTCTCGTTGGAGGTGTGCTGGATTTAATTGTGGAGAATGTATTTTTCTCTCTTGATTTTTAATTTCCGATCATTTTTCGATGAAATATTTTTTATCAAACTACGACAATAAAATGTGAATTTTTCTTGTGGTTTTGATGTTTTCTATCAGCTAGAGCCGGTTGTTTCAACTGATAGAAAATTAATTCAGCCATAATAAGTGAACTTATTGGTCATCACCGTTGTTATTTCCATACTATACATGATGATGAACCAATTAATTATTGATTATCTGTCAGTGTACAACCGGCTCTTAGTAAGTGAAAAGATTTGAAATAAAAGACCACAGATTATTCACAAACACATGGCATACACATGATTAGGGCATAATCCAATATAATATCATTTTGGGCCTTTATTACAGATAAATATTCCATTTGAACCGTTGCACTAGAGTGAAGCACCTAAATATATAGTATATATACTTGATGCATTAAAAGTGTCATTTGAAGTATACTCAGTACGCTATAGTTCTACTGTTATCATGCAATGAAAAGAGAGAACAATGAGAAATAATGGAAAATAAAATGTAAAAATAACTCGCAGAAACATATCGCTGTATCTCGGCCGCATATGAGTGAATTTCTTACAATAAAAGAGTAAATTGCTCAGATTTTCATTTCCAATGAATATCTACAGAGTATAATGATATAAATTCTTTGATGACGTTAATTGTCATTTAACTTTTGTTGTTCCTTCCGGTTGAGACATGCTTTCGCTATGATCCCTTCGACGAGGTTCGGACCTCCCACTCCAACTAAGCCATTAGTGGAGGTGCAGGGGAAAAATATACGAGCTACCTATCACTCTGATGGGGGTGATAATGCGTATTCAACTTGGAGTTCCCCTTTCATTTGGGTACTGAATTGGGTAGGTCTATTTGTTATGGCCAGCGAAGATACAACTACCTTCTCTTTGATGGGGGTTTACAATGCGTTGGTTGGGCAGTTTCGAAGTGGGAAGAACCCCCTTTCATACAAGTAGTCGATTGGGTAGGTCTATTTGATATTGTCAGTGAATAGACAAGTACCCGTCTTTTTGGTGGGGGGTTACAATGCCGTTGGTTGGTCAGTTTCAGAGTGGGAGGTAACCCTATGTTCGGTCGAGATGAGAATCGGTCGAGTTGAGATTCGGTCGAGTTGAGACGATCATACTGTAGGCTTGGCTAGCTGCTTATGAAATCAGTCGAGTTGAGATTCGGTCGAGTTGAGAATCGGTCGAGTTGAGAATCGGTCGAGTTGAGACTAGTACCAAGAAGGCTTTATCAGGATAGGTCGAGTTGAGATTCGGTCGAGTTGAGATTCGATCGAGTTGAGAATCGGTCGATTTAGGATTCGGTCGAGTTGAGACGATCATACTGTGGCCTAGGCTGAACGCTTGTGAAATCAGTCGAGTTGAGATTCGGTCGAGTTGAGATTCGGTCGACTTAAGATTCGGTCGAGTTGAGATTCGGTCGAGTTGAGACATCGGACGAGTTGAGAATCGGACGAGTTGAGATTCGGTCGAGTTGAGACGAATTCGAGTTGAGATTCGGTCGAGTTGAGATTCGGTCGAGTTGAGAATCGGACGAGTTGAGACGCTCCCGGCCCTATGCAGTCGATCCTTTGTTCACGCCCACTCGGGTCTCGAGATGGGTTAGGGGTATTGTCTGTTGCCTACACTTCCCCATTCCTCTCCCCGACCCTACCCCTTGGCCAAAGTTCTACCCGAATAACGTAAATGTTTCAGTCAGGAGCAAAATGTAGCATGACCACTCTCTAAGACGGTCGAAACTCGACTGAGCCTAAAATACCCGAAGTACCGTTAGAAAAAAAAATGGCCGCGCTAAACGACCCTTAATGTTGGAGATTGGAATGTAAATAATTGTGAAAAGGCTACTTTACTGCATTATGAGAACATTTAATAGGACCTAGGTTATTTGTATAGGCCTAGATATTCCATGAGCATCAATGCTCTTAGAAGAATTGCCCCAAAATATGTATATTAAAATAATGTAACTGTAATAAATAAATTCAGATTAGGCCTACTCAGTTGAATGTAGGCCCACATATTTGATGCTTGAAAACTGCTTGGATGCTAAAATATCATGATAGGCCTATTTTGTATGAATTATTGTCTGTCGCAACCTCAATACATTCAATGAACATTGAGGTTTTCAATATTCTTGGTCTGAACACCGAAAAAATCCTGATAATTGTCCGCATCAAGAACTTTTGAAGGAACTTTTACAGTTTTACATATTTCGAGAAATTACAAGTTTCTTTTTTATCTGAGGAACTAGAAACTTAACTTAGTTCCTTTTTTAGGCAAGGAACTAAACTTCTATTCAGTTCCTTTATTTCAGGAACTTACTCAACTCTAGTTTTACAGAAGAGGCTAGAATTGGCAACTGAGAGATTTAAGCTATATTTTCAAAACGTTGATGAAGAAAATACGATATTTTCTGGCCCATGCCCTCCCCCATATATTTTAACGAACGTCAAACGCCACAGGCCAACGGCACATTCACTAATATCGGTACATCAATATTGTACAAGAACTGGTAATCGGAAAATAAGTCGAGAAAAAAAGGCGAAAACACAGTAGAACAGCTCTAGTAAAAAAATGGATACATTTTCATCATTTTAATAGTATAAGATGCGGTATAAGAATTGCTTACATCAAAAAGCAAGACAATTAAGCAGCTATCTGCTGTACCGTTGATAAATAATTTTTATATTTATTTTAGATACTTTTTTATTTGTAGCATGTAACATTACGAAAGTGATTCAGAAGTTAATTTTTGTTTTCTATCTGGGTTATAAAGTTATGGAGATTTTAAAAATAGCGATGCTAATTATCTCAGATAAAAACAAACTGATGAACCCGAAGTTTTTACACAAATCTGTGATTTTAAATACTTTTAGCAGCTTCCAACCTGTTCAAACATTTCCTAATTTTGCCTGGGTTATCCTTATATAGATCATCGATTATCGATTTTTAATTTTCCTTCTTCTCAATAAATACTCGGACCGCATTATCTAAAAAAATATACTGTTTCACTTCATAAAGTAGAGAACATTTACACCAAATATTTTTGTTTATTTAATGATTTACAAAAAAAGAAAAAAAATAACCCTGATTATTTTCAGTATGTCAAATTGAATCCTCGCTTAAGCTCGTCTAATAAATGGTATCCATTTAATTAGTAGAGCTATTATACCGTGTTTTCGCCTTATTTCCCTCGCCTTTTCTTCCTACCTCTAATCTGATGATCGGTCTTGTCTTGACTTCCGCCCTTCTTTCGCCTTTTTTCACCCTCGCCTAATTTACCTACCCATTTTTTCACCTTTTTATTCCTCGCCTTTTTTACCCTCGCCTTATCATAGCCTAAGACCACCAGAACTATATATAATTATTCATCTCACTTAGTCTGTAGCTAGGGTATGTGATTACCGTATTCATTTTCAATGTTATTTGAATGCCTATATACTATTAGGAAATCCCGTCAATTGCATACACATATACAAATTACTGTCAATATGCTATAAACTGACCTGAACCTTTACTACAAGTTATTACATAATGAGTACTTTTAATAAAATATACTTAAACCTACCTTGAATTATCTTCTTGTCGCTTCTTCGCACTTGTCACGCTTAGCACTAGCACGTCTTGATCGTACGAGGATTGTCAAAGAATGGGATGAAATACCAAAGTCATTAGGTTGTAATTATATTTCTATTTGTTGCTTCCAACTAAAATAAGGTATATCCATATATATAATATAATGAATAAGGTGAAAATTGTTTCAATATCTTATCATTCTGAAACATACGGCACTGGTATACACATCAGAGAGGTCAGGCCGCCGCCCAGTTCAGTGTGTCTCCAAGGTACAATTCTAGGTAGGCCTACACTTGCGGCGTAGCCTTTTATATGAATTGTGTGGATATCGAAATAATGGGATCCTAAACTTTGATTTTCTATGTAGAGTGTGAGAATTCTCAGGATATACGCGACCTGTATTACATTAATTGTATTTACTTAATTTCCTCTATAACATTCTCAATAAAGAGCTGGCGGTATAGTCTTATCGACGATCACCGCGCTTATCGTTTGATATTCCCACCCGCTTCGTGATTTGTAAATACCGAATCGATTGAAATGGAAAGGTAATACTTGTGGGAATATAACGTTCCGCGTTAAACTTTGTGCATTTGAGTGGATCTTCCTACATGGAAATGTTTAAATTACATGCATACATACATATACATACACACACGTACATACATACAAACATATATGTATGTAAGTATGTATATATATATATATATACATGTATGTATGTATATATTTTTATGTATATATATATATATATATATATATATATATATATATATATATATATATATATATATATATGTGCTTACGTGGGTTCTCGTGGCCGATGGTAGTTGGTAGTATTATTTCTGCGGTAATGCCACCATGTTGAAACTCTTCGTGTCGACGTTTCGGCGGACTTTGCTCCGCCATCTTCAGGACTCGGTCGGTGGTCAGCACTCGAATGAAACCAGAAATGATACGATTCGTTGGGTTAGAATTGAGGCCAACGGCCTCAAGCCAACTTCCAACTCATTTGGAAATGCCGATCTTTCGATCATAAATTCCTTCCAGAGTTTTGAAAAACCAGATTTAGTATTTCATGAGAAATGTTGAAAATAATAAGAAATTGGAAAATTGGAAAGAGGGGATTATGCAGTGGGCCCGAGGGTCTCTTTCACCGAAGCTCAGAGTACTGGTACCGTCACTGCATTTGAGGATGGGTTAGAAGGGTGGAGGAATTCTTAAAGCTATGACTTATTATCTAGATCGGAGCTCCATTCCGGAGATCCAATGCGGCTATTGGGCGCTTGTGCTTGTCCCATGGTGACTTTGAAATCGAAGTTAGTTGTGCAATGAGTGGGTTATCGTTGTTTTCAAGTTGGGAGTAGAATTTAACTGCCTGACTCCTGAGGAGGTCGGCTACCATAGGTGTGGCTCCAGCCTCGTGAAGAATCGAGATCTGGGTACGTCGATGGGCGTTAAGGGAAAGTCTGAGACATTTGTTTTGGAATACTTGTATCCGTTGTATGAGTGATTTTGATGCGCATCCAGACCAGATTGGGCTTGCGTACGTGACAGAGGGAATGATTATCGTTCTACAGATAATTAGTTTGTTGGTGCTGCTCATCTCTTGGCTCCTGAGGAGTGGAGCTAGGGATGAGAGCTTACCCATGGCTCTATTGATAGTACTGCTTATGTGCTGATTGAAGTTTAGTTTCCTGTCCAGGGTAGGGCCCAGATAACGGACTGAGGGAAGCCAGTTGATTTGTTCGCCCAGAAGTGTCAAATTGGGAATTTGTTGTTGTTTTCCCTTGCCGAAAATTATGGCCTGAGTTTTGGCGGGATTAACCTCAATTCGCCATTTCTGATACCATCTCGATAGCCTATCGCGAGCTTGTTGTAAATATATTGAAGATTGGAGGGGTTCCCTCCAACAAAAAGCAAAAAGCGCTGCATCATCCGGATATAATGCAAGTTGCACGTGACGATTGTTAGAGGGAACATCTCCAGTGTAGAGGTTGAAGAGAACGGGTCTAAGGCAGGAACCTTGAAGTACACCAGCTAGTATGGGTCTGGTAGTAGAACGAGCATTCTTGAAAGAAATGAAGAACGAGCGATTTTTCAGATACGATTGTATGATGAGGCAAATATAATGAGGAAATTTCAAATGATAGAGTTTACCAAGCAGGCCTTCATGCCAAACCCGATCAAAAGCCTTTGATATGTCGAGAAGTACAGATGTGGTGGTGCATTTGGTGTAGAATGAATGAGTCACAGTGTCCGTGAATCGAAGAAGCTGTTGAACCGTGGAATGGTTGGATCGAAATCCAAACTGTTCATCAGGAAGGCAATTATTGAGCAGAATATGTTTGTTCATTCTGACCAATATAATCTTCTCTGTTAGTTTCGATAGAATTGGGAGCAAAGAGATTGGGCGGTAGGAGGAGGGTGAGCGAGCTGGTTTTCCTGGTTTCAGGAATGTGATAACTTTGGCTGTCTTCCATATCGATGGCCAGTGTTGGAGTGAGATTATGGCATTGATGATGGCGAGAAGGAGAATGGCACCTTTGTCAGGCATTTTGGTAATCAGAGTGATGTTGATGGTATCTTGGCCCGGAGCTTCATTCTTCGGGGAATTTTTCACGACGTCAATCAATTCCTCCATTGAGCAGATGGCCTCCGGTGGTAGCGGTCTATTCAGGGTTCTGATTTCTTCAAACAGCTCAGTGGTGTCTCTGTTGAAGTCGACAGACATACCATTATGTGGATTGGGTGTGAAAGAATCTTCAATTTCGCCGGCAAGAGCGTTGGCCTTATCCTCAGGTTTGCTGACCAGAGCATCCCTTCCCTGAAGGGGCGGGTCAGGTTCAGGCTTGCGCTGAAGAGTGCAGGCCATCTTCCAAATAGATTTGTCTTTTGTGTTGAGCTTTTTTATAGCTGAGTCCCATGTTGCTCGTCTGAAAGTATTCACTTCATCTTTGACGGCTCTATTGATGTTGTTGTATTGAATCGCTAATGCCCTGGTTTTGAATCTCTGGTATTTTCTCCTGATACTATTTTTGAGTTGAATTGCCCTGTGTATGTGAGGGGGAATGTTCAACAAATGGACTGTTCTGGCTGTTTTATTGGGGATACTTTCTTTCGAGGCATCTAAGATTAATTTGGAGAGTTTGACAGTGGCTTCTTCAAGTCCGGTTGTGGTGAGAATAGGATCTGGAATATCCGGAAGAAGATCATTCATGAAAGACCTGTATTTATTCCAATCGGCTTTGTTATAGTCCAGAATGAGTTTTGGGGGGCTTTGAATGAGGGTATCAGAAATTTCTACAATGATGGGTAGGTGGTCTGATGATAGTGAGGTGGCAGTATATATGTCGAATAGTTGCTTGACATTTTTGAAGAGGGCTATGTCAAGGACATCTCCTTTGTCTCCGACAAAATGAGTGAATTCGGTTGGACCTGCGACCAGGAAGTCTACATCAAGAGATAATGTGAGCAGCCTCTTTCCTCGAGTGTTGGCTTTGACCGAATTCTAGGAAGGGTGCGTACAATTTATATCCCCCATTAGAATGGTGAGAGTGTCCGAATGAAAGATGGACGTGTATTCTGCGGGGATGAAGGGTTTGCTCGGTGAGGCATACGCGGAGATAACGCGTAGCTTGCCTTTTGCTGTTTCGACTTCGATCCCGACCGTCTCGAGACTAGAGGTTTGTGCAAGGGGAATCTGGACAAAACTCATCTTATTGTCAACAAGAATGAGAACACCACCTTGTCTGTGGTGGTTGGGGTTGTCTTCACGTATAACTGTGAAGCCGGGAAAAGAGAATTTGTCGGTTGGCACGAGCCGTGTTTCCGAGAGAGATAACACGGTTATGTGATGTTCTCGAATGAATTGTGATATTTCGGGGATTTTCGCCTCGAGACCACCGTTGGCGTTCCAGGCTGCCAGATTTGTTTGGTGACGTCTAGGGTGCGCTGCCATTTTTGTGTGAGAGACGCTTCACTAGGTCAAAAAGAAGAGATATTATTTGCTTAGTTTCCGGGGGAGTGTTTGGATTTCTATTCAGGTTCGATATTAGGATTTCCAGCATTTGAAATACAGGCTCTTCTTGATTATTGAAGGCACCCGGTCTATGGGTTGACTGAGAATGCTCGTTGGCTTGTTGTTGGAATGGATAGGAGGGGGCTTGGTACTGAGGTTGGTGTCGCTCAGCATTTGGTTGCCAAGAGTGGTCTGGGTGCACTTGCTGCCCCGCAGCTGCCTGAGCGTATGAGAATTGGTTGTAGTAGGTTTTGGGAATGGTCTGACGAGGATGTGCCGGAATGCTGTTCCGTTCTCTCATCTTTTCTCGTACAGATTGATCGAGCTTTTTCTGTCTGGTGATTTCCTGGCCTTCAAGAATATCCAGCAGAGCAGGACATCGGTGCCATCCTGCTGGATGATCCCCTCCACAATTACAACAAAGGCATGCAGTGGACTTGTCCTTGGTGCATTGACGGCCAGAATGAGGGCCTGCGCACTTGAAACAACGAGGTGGATGATTGCAAAATATTGCCGTATGATGGTAATGATTGCAGTTGTAGCAAATAACTACTTTCTGATGGTTTTTATAAGGCTCCACAGTAATGATGAGAGAAGCAATTTGTCGAAGTTCTTTTATGCTCTTGGAGGTATCCGTTTGCTCCACTGTGATGACGAATAATGGCAGGGTTGTTTTCTCGGTGGTCCTGGCCTTCATTTGGAACACGTTTTTGATTGCGAAGCCCTGGAAGGCATGTTCTTCTTTGATAAATTCAGCGTCGATCGACGAGGGAAGGCCTCGTAGAACATACTTCCGATCTGTCGGCTTCTCGGGGGCCCAGGTGTGAAAACGATATTTCTCAGTTTTGAGGGTTCCACATAGAATATCAAAGTCTTTGAAGGTGGAGCAATAAACTTTGAATATGTTATTACAGAAAAAAGTCCGATACTCGGCACTCACGAGTTTCTTTATTTTCTCCAAAAAGTCTCTTGGGTTAATGATACCGTCCACCACAATTGGTGGTAGCCTCTTCGAAGTCTGTACTACATCTGACTGAACATTGGTGGTATCATTCTGATCAGTAGTACCAGATCCTAGAAGGTTTGGTTCCGCAGTGCGGTTTTGCTGAGCGTAAAGGTTGCTCCTGCTTCTTCTCGGATCCCTCGGTGAAAGGCGGGGGGGACCGGAGTCACTCTTGGTTCCGATCGTGCCAGCAGCCTGTGACTGAAGGCTGTCAATATGAGCATTTGCAGAGCTAGAGTCGACGTTTGGGCGTTGGAAGTTCTGCTTTTGAAATGCATCGTAAAAAGCGACTGTTGCGCCACCTGAGGAGCGCTGGTGTAATGACTTGGGCAATGTTGTACGTGACAAACCGTCCGGCAGTGACGTGTTCACTCTTCTACTCCCCTGATAAGGCGAGGCCGTCTCTTCGTCTTGAAGATGGTTTTTCTCAAGACAAGCGAATGAATGTATTACTTAATTTGAGTTCACTTTGGGGCAAATTGGGATGATATGATCCAGAATGAGGTAACCTATTGAACTTTTTGGGCATTTTGAACCCTTCTTTGTCTTGAAATTGATCGTCACCTTCTGCATGACGAACTGAGTAATTCGGGCGTGGCCGCTTCCGATTCAAGTTCGACCCCAGAGAGGATAAAAGCGGCAGTATGTTCTACGAGGCCTTCCCTCGTCGATCGACGCTGAATTTATCAAAGAAGAACTTGCCTTCCAGGGCTTCGCAATCAAAAACGTGTTCCAAGTGAAGGCCAGGACCACCGAGAAAACAACCCTGCCATTATTCGTCATCACAGTGGAGCAAACGGATACCTCCAAGAGCATAAAAGAACTTCGACAAATTGCTTCTCTCATCATTACTGTGGAGCCTTATAAAAACCATCAGAAAGTAGTTATTTGCTACAACTGCAATCATTACCATCATATGGCAATATTTTGCAATCATCCACCTCGTTGTTTCAAGTGCGCAGGCCCTCATTCTGGCCGTCAATGCACCAAGGACAAGTCCACTGCATGCCTTTGTTGTAATTGTGGAGGGGATCATTCAGCAGGATGGCACCGATGTCCTGCTCTGCTGGATATTCTTGAAGGCCAGGAAATCACCAGACAGAAAAAGCTCGATCAATCTGTACGAGAAAAGATGAGAGAACGGAACAGCATTCCGGCGCATCCTCGTCAGACCATTCCCAAAACCTACTACAACCAATTCTCATACGCTCAGGCAGCTGCGGGGCAGCAAGTGCACCCAGACCACTCTTGGCAACCAAATGCTGAGCGACACCAACCTCAGTACTAAGCCCCCTCCTATCCATTCCAACAACAAGCCAACGAGCATTCTCAGTCAACCCATAGACCGGGTGCCTTCAATAATCAAGAAGAGCCTGTATTTCAAATGCTGGAAATCCTAATATCGAACCTGAATAGAAATCCAAACACTCCCCCGGAAACTAAGCAAATAATATCTCTTCTTTTTGACCTAGTGAAGCGTCTCTCACACAAAAATGGCAGCGCACCCTAGACGTCACCAAACAAATCTGGCAGCCTGGAACGCCAACGGTGGTCTCGAGGCGAAAATCCCCGAAATATCACAATTCATTCGAGAACATCACATAACCGTGTTATCTCTCTCGGAAACACGGCTCGTGCCAACCGACAAATTCTCTTTTCCCGGCTTCACAGTTATACGTGAAGACAACCCCAACCACCACAGACAAGGTGGTGTTCTCATTCTTGTTGACAATAAGATGAGTTTTGTCCAGATTCCCCTTGCACAAACCTCTAGTCTCGAGACGGTCGGGATCGAAGTCAAAACAGCAAAAGGCAAGCTACGCGTTATCTCCGCGTATGCCTCACCGAGCAAACCCTTCATCCTCGCAGAATACACGTCCATCTTTCATTCGGACACTCTCACCATTCTAATGAGGGATATAAATTGTAAGCACCCCTCCTGGAATTCGGTCAAAGCCAACACTCGAGGAAAGAGGCTGCTCACATTATCTCTTGATGTAGACTTCCTGGTCGCAGGTCCAATCGAATTCACTCATTTTGTCGGAGACAGAGGAGATGTCCTTGACATAGCCCTCTTCAAAAATGTCAAGCAACTATTCGACATATATACTGCCACCTCACTATCATCAGACCACCTACCCATCATTGTAGAAATTTCTGATACCCTCATTCAAAGCCCCCCAAAACTCATTCTGGACTATAACAAAGCCGATTGGAATAAATACAGGTCTTTCATGAATGATCTTCTTCCGGATATTCCAGATCCTATTCTCACCACAACCGGACTTGAAGAAGCCACTGTCAAACTCTCCAAATAATCTTAGATGCCTCGAAAGAAAGTATCCCCAATAAAACAGCCAGAACAGTCCATTTGTTGAACATTCCCCCTCACATACACAGGGCAATTCAACTCAAAAATAGTATCAGGAAAAAATACCAGAAATTCAAAACCAGGGCATCAGCGATTCAATACAACAACATCAATAGAGCCGTCAAAGATGAAGTGAATACTTTCAGACGAGCAACATGGGACTCAGCTATAAAAAAGCTCAACACAAAAGACAAATCTATTTGGAAGATGGCCCGCACTCTTCAGCGCAAGCCTGAACCTGACCCGCCCCTTCAGGGAAGGAATGCTCTGGTCAGCAAACCTGAGGATAAGGCCAACGCTCTTGCCGACGAAATTGAAGATTCTTCCACACCCAATCCACATAATGGTATGTCTGTCGACTTCAACAGAGACACCACTGAGCTGTTTGAAGAAATCAGAACCCTGAATAGACCGCTACCACCGGAGGCCATCTGCTCAATGGAGGAATTGATTGACGTCGTGAAAAATTCCCCGAAGAATAAAGCTCCGGGCCAAGATACCATCAACATCACTCTGATTACCAAAATGCCTGACAAAGGTGCCATTCTCCTTCTCGCCATCATCAATGCCATAATCTCACTCCAACACTGGCCATCGATATGGAAGACAGCCAAAGTTATCACATTCCTGAAACCAGGAAAACCAGCTCGCTTACCCTCCTCCTACCGCCCAATCTCTTTGCTCCCAATTCTATCGAAACTAACAGAGAAGATTATATTGGTCAGAATGAACAAACATATTCTGCTCAATAATTGCCTTCCTGATGAACAGTTTGGATTTCGATCCAACCATTCCACGGTTCAACAGCTTCTTCGATTCACGGACACTGTGACTCATTCATTCTACACCAAATGCACCACCACATCTGTACTTCTCGACATATCAAAGGCTTTTGATCGGGTTTGGCATGAAGGCCTGCTTGGTAAACTCTATCATTTGAAATTTCCTCATTATATTTGCCTCATCATACAATCGTATCTGAAAAATCGCTCGTTCTTCATTTCTTTCAAGAATGCTCGTTCTACTACCAGACCCATACTAGCTGGTGTACTTCAAGGTTCCTGCCTTAGACCCGTTCTCTTCAACCTCTACACTGGAGATGTTCCCTCTAACAATCGTCACGTGCAACTTGCATTATATGCGGATGATGCAGCGCTTTTTGCTTTTTGTTGGAGGGAACCCCTCCAATCTTCAATATATTTACAACAAGCTCTCGATAGGCTATCGAGATGGTATCAGAAATGGCGAATTGAGGTTAATCCCGCCAAATCTCAGGCCATAATTTTCGGCAAGGAAAAACAACAACAAATTCCCAATTTGACACTTCTGGGCGAACAAATCAACTGGCTTCCCTCAGTCCGTCATCTGGGCCCTACCTTGGACAGGAAACTAAACTTCAATCAGCACATAAGCAGTACTATCAATAGAGCCATGGGTAAGCTCTCATCCCTAGCTCCACTCCTCAGGAGCCAAGAGATGAGCAGCACCAACAAACTAATTATCTGTAGAACGATAATCATTCCCTCTGTCACGTACGCAAGCCCAATCTGGTCTGGATGCGCATCAAAATCACTCATACAACGGATACAAGTATTCCAAAACAAATGTCTCAGACTTTCCCTTAACGCCCATCGACGTACCCAGATCTCGATTCTTCACGAGGCTGGAGCCACACCTATGGTAGCCGACCTCCTCAGGAGTCAGGCAGTTAAATTCTACTCCCAACTTGAAAACAACGATAACCCACTCATTGCACAACTATCTTCGATTTCAAAGTCACCATGAGACAAGCACAAGCGCCCAATAGCCGCATTGGATCTCCGGAATGGAGCTCCGATCTAGATAATAAGTCATAGCTTCAAGAATTCCTCCACCCTTCTAACCCATCCTCAAATGCAGTGACGGTACCAGTACTCTGAGCTTCGGTGAAAGAGACCCTCGGGCCCACTGCATAATCCCCTCTTTCCAATTTTCCAATTTCTTATTATTTTCAACATTTCTCATGAAAAACTAAATCTGGTTTTTCAAAACTCTGGAAGGAATTTATGATCGAAAGATCGGCATTCCCAAATGAGTTGGAAGTTAGCTTGAGGCCTTCGGCGTCAATTCTAACCCAACGAATCGTATCATTTCTGGTTTCATTCGAGTGCTGACCACCGACCGAGTCCTGAAGATGGCGGAGCAAAGTCCGCCGAAACGTCGACACGAAGAGTTTCAACATGGTGGCATTACCGCAGAAATAATATTACCATATATATATATATATATATATATATATATATATATATATATATATATATATATATATATATATATATATATATATGTATATATATATATATATATATATATATATATATATATATATATATATATATATATATATATATATATATATATATATATATATATATATATATATATATATATATATATATATATATATATATATATATATACATATATAGGTCTCAAACAGCATTTTTTTAAATGTGGCTTGGGAATCAGTGTGGCATGAGACCAAGTAATAAACTTGTCATTTTTCCTTTATACTATACATCATATCAACAGAACCAAAAATTCCAGATTATAATAAAATTAATATGTATGCAAGTGATCAAAAATGTACTGACGAAAATGAATACTTTACGAGAAGGCCTAGTAGCGAAGGTTGGAAAATTCAATTTGTAATTCATCAGATGAAACATGATTAAGTGACAGGTACAAACTGAAATTACTTCGGTACTGAAAGCTTGCGAAGAGAGCTCACTTTTAGCGTCGGAATTTTTCCGCCAATACATTCGACAGGGCTGGGTAGGAAATAATCTTTCACAGTGAAAAAAAATTTCTGATGAGATGGATAAGCAAGAAAAAAAACTCTTTGGTAATAAGTGGTACCAATAACATACAAACGATAGCCGTTAGACTTTTCCCAATCGGACATATGTGAGGGGCTGGTGAGAGTTGGTCCCTCACATAGAAAATACGCTTTTCCGACGAAACTATTGTAGTAGAAACGAAAATTCCATCGGTACTAACGTATGCTAACGAAGTACAAACGATTGCCGTTGACAATTTTCAGATCGGACATATGTGAGGGGCTGGTGGAAGTTGGCCCCACACATAGAAAATACGCTTTTCCGACGAAACTGTTGTGGTAGAAACGAAAATTCCATCGGTACTAACGGGTACTAACGGAGTACAAACGATGGCCGTTGGAATTTTTCAGATCGGACATATGTGAGGGGCTGGTGGAAGTTGGCCCCTCACATAGAAAATACGCTTTTCCGACGAAACGGTTGTGGTAGAAACAAAAATGCCATCGGTACTAACGGATGCTAACGAAGTACAAACGATTGCCGTTGAAAATTTTCAGATCGGACATTTGTGAGGGGCTGGTGGAAGTTGGCCCCTCACATAGAAAATACGCTTTTCCGACGAAACTGTTGTGGTAGAAACGAAAATTTCATCGGTACTAACGGGTACTAACGGAGTACAAACGATGGCCGTTGGAATTTTCCAGATCGGACATATGTGAGGGGCAGGCGTGAAGTTGGCCCCTCACATAGAAAATGCAATTTTCCGACAAAACGGTCTTGGTAGAAACGAAAATTTCATCGGTACTAGCGGGTACTAACGAAGTACGAACGATTGCTATTAGAATTCTCCAGATCGGACATATGTGAGGGGCTGGTGGAAGTTGGCCCCTCACATAGAAAATATGCTTTTCCGACGAAACGGTTGTATGAAAAACGAAAATTTCATCGGTACTAACGGGTACTAACGAAGTACAAACGATTGCCGTTGGAATTTTTCAGATCGGACATATGTGAGGGGCTGGTGGAAGTTGGCCCCTCACATAGAAAATACGCTTTTCCGACGAAACGGTTGTGGTAGAAACGAAAATTCCATCGGTACTAACGGGTACTAACAAAGTACAAACGATTGCCGTTGGAATTTTTCAGATCGGACATATGTGAGGGGCTGGTGGAAGTTGGCCCCTCACATAGAAAATACGCTTTTCTCGACGAAACGGTTGTGGTAGAAACGAAAATGCCATCGGTACTAACGGGTACTAACGAAGTACAAAAGATTGCCGTTGGAATTTTTCAGATCGGACATATGTGAGGGGCAGGCGTGAAGTTGGCCCCTCACATAGAAAATACAATTTTCCGACGAAACGGTTCTGGTAGAAACAAAAATTTCATCGGTACTAACGGGTACTAACGAAGCACAAACGATTGCCGCTGGAATTTTCCAGATCGGACATATGTGAGGGGCCAACTTCACGGACGTGGTCAATGGTTATAGTTTGAGTGTCAATTTGTGATATAAAATGAAGGTCATACGAATCCTTCAAAGTGACATTATTTATTTATTAAGCTTGCAGCATCTATGAAACTCCTCAATACTATATAATACATTTTCCATGATGAATTTTTCTAAAGAGCTCTTGAACTGCTCTAGGCTAGTAACATTTGTAATATATGTTGGGAGTTGGTTGTACAGTGATGTACCCCTAACATTAGCGTCTTGCTCGAGCAGTGTAGTCTTCCGCTTATGCGTTACCAATTGACTTTTTTGCCTCGTGTCATGATTATGTACATCAGAATTCAAGATATGCAGGTGTAAGTGTTTTCTTGTATGTACCAATAATTCATAAATGTATAGGCCAGGCTGCGTCATGACTCCCAATTGTTTGAATAATGTTCTACATGAATGGTCTCTCTTTTTTTAAAATATTATTCTCATTGCTGTTTTCTGTATTTTAAAGATCTTGTGACTTGCACTTACACCCCCCCATACCATTATACCATATCGCAATGATTCTTCAAAATATCCATGATAAATAATTTTTGTCATGTTCAAGTTGAATTGTGACCTGACTATCCTTAATGCATAACAAGCTCTGTATAATTTATTGAGTAGATAACATGCATGACATTTCCATGTGAGGTTCTCGTCGATTTGCACCCCCAGAAAAGTTAGATTACTTACTGAGTCAAAGTTTAGTGTTGTATTGTTATTCATCATTGGATCACTCACCTTACCCTTCAAGTGACCATGCTGATTCGCGAAAGTGATAAGCTTTGTTTTACTAATATTTAGAACCAATTTATTCATTGAGAACCATTCGTTTGCGTTTGATATCGACGTGCTCATGTTTAATTCTGATTCTAATTAATGTGTTCCTGTTACTACTATAGTTGTATCGTCGGCAAACATAGTCACTTTAGAGTTTGGTACGAATTCAGGTAAATCATTCATATATAATATGAATAACATGGGACCAAGTACAGACCCCTGTGGTACACCACACAGTATAACACCGCTTTCGGACTGTATCGATTTGGTGGAGCCATCATCATATTTATGCATAATTTCAACTATTTGACGTCTATTCTCAAGATACGACTTAATCAAGCTACCAGCCACTCCCCTTATTCCATATTTTTCCAGTTTTAGTAATAACATCTTGTGATCTAAACAGTCGAAGGCCTTGCTCAAATCGCAATACAGTCCTAAAGGTCTCTTATTATTATCTAGCTCCCGCAGGATATATGAAATGCTGTCATTTATAGCATCTATGGTAGAGCTATTGTTTCTGAACCCATATTGATTGTTCTTCAATATCTTGTTTCTTTCGATGAATACATTAATCCTATTTTTTAAAACCTTTTCATAAACTTTTGAAAAAACAGTAAGTAGAGACAGAGGCCTATAGTTGTTCATATCATCTTTATCTCCTTTGTTTTTATAACATGGTTTCAAAATAGCAACTTTGAGATAATCAGGATATACTCCTTGGCTTAACATTTGATTAATTAAATACGTAAAAATATTAACGAACGAGTTGATACTTTTCTTTCTTTATATACCGGCACATATAGCTGAGTGGTTAACGCACTTGCTTCATGTGATCTGTGATCTGGGAGGTGAAGGGGCATATCGAACCTGGTTCAATCGCCACCGCCGTCCATTTTAAAAGGGGTTTTTCGTGGTGACTCTCTGTAATCTAGGCTGATGCCAGGATGGTTCCTATAATATGAGCCATGACCGCTTCTTTCCCACTATCCTTCCCAATACCTAAAAAAAAAACCTTCATCTCATCATCCCACCATCTCATCAATCATTCATTTGACGCCAATAGATCTTAGTTATCATTATAGTGTGCCGTTAAAACCCGATATATATATATATATATATATATATATATATATATATATATATATATATATATATATATTAAAAAAATTCTTCCATACTCCTACTATACTATATATGTACTACTATAATCGTATCCTTCCCACTATTCTTTCCACCACCTTAGAAACCTTGATAATAAATTAATAATAATATAATTAATTCATTAAACAGCTTTGAATCAACAAGTTATACGATTACTGATACAGTTATGAGTAGATTACATGCTGTCAATATTTGGTGGCTGAGTTTCTCCAGTAGGCCTACAATACCAAGTTGAATAGGCCTACAGACAGCTTATACTGAAGTACAATTCAGAGTAGATATAAGTTTTAATACAAATATACTAAAATACACTTTGGAGCTCTACCCTAAAATTATTCACATGTTATAGTGGGTCCTTAAATAATAAATATGCTTGCTGGTAACTCATTCCACTCTATGATACCTCTTTCAACCAAAGAATTAAAAGTAAAACCTTTTCTTTTTCTGTAGTTATCTCTTATCGGGCCATCTCACTAGTCATTTATCCAACACATCTCAGTTTTCAGGGTAGCTGGAATAGAATGTACAGGTTTCTTTCTAGTCAGAAGGGTAGTAGTAAGGAGTTGCCCACCTTAGTTGATCAGGGAGGGAATGAGTGGAAAACGGATAAGGAGAAGGCAGCAGCATTAAATAGATTCTACGGGGAAGTGTTCAATGTGACTGGAATTATAGGGGAGGGAGAAACAACACTGGAGGGGGGGGGGGGAAGAAGTCCTGCTTACAGAGGGGGAAGTGTGGAATGTATTAAGGAAACTAAAAAGTGGGAAGTCACCAGGCATAGATGGAGTGCAAAGCGATCTCCTGAAATTAGCGGGTAGGGGGGTGTAGGTTATTTGCTAAGGTTGTTCCAAGCCTCACTCACAGCAGGTAGAGTACCGCAAGATTGGAAAAATCGGAGGTGGTTCCAATTTCAAAGGGAGGGCAAAGGGGCAGGGTAGACAACTACGGGGGAATCAGTTTAACGTCACATGTATGTAAGATGATGGAAAGGGTAGTTATAAAGAGAATAATGGAGAAAGTAAATGAACATAGGGGTATTTCGGAAGTGCAGCATCGGTTTAGGAAGGGGTATTCATGTGAGACACAGTTGTTAGGTTTTGCGGAAGAGCTGGCAGGGGTAGTAGACAAGGGGGGCTGTATTGATGCAGTGTTTTTAGATTTTGAAAAGGCTTTCGACAAGGTAGATCACACTATATTATTAGGGAAGTTGAAACTGTCCATTGGGAATGCTGGGTTAGTTAATTGGATTGGAAACTTTTTTCAGGATAGAGTTCAAACGGTTCGAGTAGGTTCGGAGGTTTCAAGCGAGGTTAAGGTTACGTCAGGAGTTCCACAGGGTAGTGTGTTAGGTCCGTTATTATTTGATTTATATATAGATGATCTGACTAGGGTTGTTAATTCGAGAATAAGGTTATTTGCAGATGATTGTGTGGTATATAGAGAAATCAATACAGAGGAGGATGTAGTAGCTATTCAGGCAGATTTGACGGCACTTGATTATTGGGTTCAGTTGAACAAGATGGGGTTAAATGAAGGGAAGTGTAAGTTAGTCACCTTTGGTAGGAGGAGAGTGAGGGCTAGTGTATGATGTAGGAGGGAAGTCACTTGAGTCAGTGGAAGATTACAAGTACTTGGGGGTGGTATTTGATAGACGTCTAGGGTGGGGGAGTCAGATTGAGAGAATAGTAAAAAAGAGTATAAATGCACTAAACTTTGTAATGAGGCAGCTTAGGGGGACAAGTATGGAGATAAAGGAAAAGGCTTATTTCTCGTTAGTGCGTCCCATGGTGGAATATGCTAGTTTAGTTTGGGATCCTTATAGATTAGGTGAGATAAGGGATGTGGAAAGGGTGCAAAGGATTGCAGTTAGAAGGGTTACAGGTAGGGTTAGGAGGTGAAAATGGGGGGAGAATGAAAGGGGGGAGATGGTGAGAATATTGGAGAGTCCATCTGAGATGATCCGAGACTTGGGATGGCGGGAATTGGAAATACGGAGAAAGGAGGATCGGATCTGTAATTTCTTCAGGGTAATGGAAGGAGAAGGGGGCTGGGGAGAGTTGAATAGGTTGATTGAAAGGAATGAGTCAGGGTATGGGGGTAGGCGAAGTCATGATAGAGCAGTAGTTATAAAAGGGGCTAGATTATATGTCGGTAAGTTCTCTTTCTTGAATAGGACAGGTAGGGATTGGAATGGGCTTAGTAGAAGTATACTTGAGGAGGATGAAATAGGGTTAGAGCTATTCCGTCAGAAGGTTAGGGAGGCGATAGGATAGGATCGATAGGTAACTTGCCACCGCGCATTTATGTGCAACTGCAAGAGTTAATAATAATAATAATAATAATAATAATAATGATAATAATAATAATGCATCGTTAAAACCCAAAATATGAATGAATAAAGATATTATCAAGCCTATGAATTGAATAAAAAAAAATCATTTTTTCTACAATGAATAATATTCATCAGGTAAGGACCCAAGTTAAGCCCTGTACGAGCTTAGAAGTTGTGTTAAATACTTGAGTACAAATTTTTATCATGTCCAGCACCCAAATGGTCCGAGCTCTGTCCCTTCTCCCCCCGGTCTTCCTATAGTCTGCCACTGTTTATCATGAGGGTGGCCCCTCAACTTGCACCTCTGCTAGATACAAATATTAAGAGTTAATTCTGATTCACCTGTATCTTTGCCAGCTTCTTGTGCCCAATCCAGAATAGACTTGACACGATATTCTTCGACCAAAGACGCATCGCAATCTTTAAGTTTCACTCTTGAGTCCACTCCGACAGTATTGGAGTTAACCTTCACCCCTGAAAATAGTGCGCTTGCTGAAGAAGCAGAATCAGGAACTTGTCTATCGACGCTGTAAGTCTGCATACAAACATGTTATATAAGTTATCAATCATATCACCACCAATATTGAAGTAGAAAAACAGTAGGAGTACACTCAAAACAGTACAATGCAATAAAAAAAATTGATGATGTATCTACTTTTACTTTTACTTTCACTTATACCTTGAAACTCGTAATACTGTTCCATCAGGTATCGTGTATCTTCATTAATGACTTGATATAATCAACACTGACTTCAGCTGGTCAATGAGTTGATCTAGGTAAGCTGCTGATTCTAATCACCTTGTGAGACTGAATCAACTTGACAATTATTCATACACCGGAGTCAAGAATGCAACAAAAAATTGTGATACTTTGGTTTCATTGGGCAATCAGAAAATCAGAGAATTGAAATGATATCGAAATTGAAATTAATTGATATTTTCAAGGTGAAATGAAAATAGAAATTTGTATTTCTAAATCATGAGAACTAAAATTGGAATGAGAATGTTGTATTCTCAATTTGTGAGATCTGGAATTGGAATTGATACTATTTCTATAGTGGAATAAAAATTGTAGGCAAAATTGATTATGAATAAGTGATTTGTTTCTCTGTTCCTATTTGTATGTAAAGCGTCTATGTAGTACTAGAACTTGACGTATTGTAATGAAAACTGATCATCACGAAAGCGACGTGTTATTTCACTTATTTGTGACTCGCGTTAAGAAACTGGATTCGAAATCGATACCGATACCTAAATTTGTTAAAAAGTGGAATCAGTTTTTTTTATAAATAATCAAGTTAGAAGTGAATGCTGAAAATTCATTTTTTCAAGTCTCCGATTATAATCACTCAAATGCTACTGTATCACCCTTATTATTATTATCAACTTATGATGGATGATATGAGAGATGAATGATAGATGATGATAACACAGAGTAATTATAGAAACAAATGAAAATGTCAAATGAAGAGATGGAAGAGTTATAAAAAAATTGTATCAGCTAAAAAATATACTAATGGTAAATTATTTAGGCCTATCAAAAGTAGATAAAAGAGAGATTATCTGTAAACTATCGTTGAAAGAAAATTATACACAGTGTGAGGTGGTTGTGCTAAATGAATCATTTGCAAGTCCCTTGGGACCATGTTTAAAACATCTTAAGCTGGCCTTAGATGAACATTTTTGATGCGATATCGCTCCCGCATGCGGACGGTGCGTCGTGATTAAACAAAACTGCTGCTGCCTAGTGGCAATTCAAGCAAGTTGGTCAAAGAGATGGGCGTGTATATAGTGTCCCTCAATTTTCCTGGCATGACTCAAGTATGTTGACTATTTTTGTAATTTTGTTGACATCGCTGGTGTCTTCTCAATAAAAAAAACAACTATATTATAAAGACAGAATGTCATGAAAGAAGTCGTATGCATGTGGGCACATTGATCAATTATGAAATTATTCTAAAATAATTCATGCTAAAATCAACACAACTGTTCTGGGGGAAGCAGTATGACGGCGACCTCAAGCGAATTTTACCTGAACCCAAGCTACATCCTGCCATTCCGCATGCGATTTGCTGCGATGCGAGCAAAAAGTTGAGTAGAGCTGAACTGGTGCGACAAAACCACGCACCATCACGCAGTCTTCATGATTGGTCAACAATTCAAAATGGCCGATATCGCTCCCGCATGCGATTGCAATATCGCATCGAAAATGTTCATGTGAGGCCAGTCTCATAACAGAAAATAGCCATGCAATTTAATCAAATCTCCACTCTCTTGAGAGAATGTTAATTGGAACCTGACTGCACAAAGAGTTCTCCAAAAAAGTAGAAGATGATGCTATAAAAATACAATAAAATACTCGAGACATGGTCGCACAGTGCTTAATTATTAGGTTTATTTGAATTTCTAAATTATAGAATAACATCTAGTATCACACCTATAAAAAAAGTCTCACCTTCAGTAGACCAATATGTGGGAACTCTTCAAAACTCAATTTTGTTTGTTCGTTTCCCTTGTGAATTCTGGAAGCGGTGATAGTATTTGGATCCATTCCATCCCCTACAAATAGGATGACGTTTTTGGCTATCCTTGAGTTCCATTTCAGTTTCAAAGCAGCATCCAATTCTTCTTTTGCTATTGAAGACCAGTAATGCTTATCTGTGAACAGAAGCACACACATATTAGGAATATCGGAGTAATAAAAGGCCGTGCGTCAAGTTTGGGAATAGAGAACAAGATGCAGAAATAAGTTTCTTATCGATTCAAAATGTTGTACATTGAAAAAAAATTAATAGAACATTGTTAAACCAATAATCTCATATGCTTCGGATATTTCAAATTTAGGCAGAGTGAAAAAGGGTATTAGGCTTAGGGCATACGCAACTTTGACATTGTAGGCGACTAGGCATTAGGGCCTACCTTATCAAATTTGGATGGGATTTTTTTTTCAATTCCAATTTTTTTTTTTAATTCTTCATTCAAGTTACAGATTTGGGTTAGATGAAGCTCATCCATGTAACCTTGGAGTCTGTCTAAACACTATGTAGAAGCTTATGGCAAAACGAGAATGAATTTCCTATACACACCTCCAACCCCTTGCTTTCCAGCCCCAGCAATTAATCGCTACTCAAGCACTAGGGCTAGTGAGAGAGTCTGTCTGAGATGATGCACGACTTAAGCTAGCAGGATTTCGAAAAATGGAGAAAATTGGATCGGAAATGTAATTTTTTCAGGGCAATCAAAGGAGAAGGGGGTTTGGGGAGTTGAATAGGTTGATTGAAAGCAATGAGTCAAGGTACGGGGGTAGGCAAAGTCGTGATAGAGTGGTTGTTACCAGGAGTGGACTGGGCTATCTGGCAACCGGGCAATTTTCCGGTGGGCCGCCTCACTTAGGGCCGGTGTAACGGATCCCTTTTACTCTCGGCGTAAGTTTACCTAGGTAATAATATGCCAGTATAAGATTACTCTAGAGTAATATGATGCCGGCATATTTATACTCTCTAATAAAGATATACCGGCATAAGTTTACTCTATCTGGCATATTTGTACTATTGTGAATAACCATAGAGAGTAATATGATACCAGCATATTATTATTAGACTTATTGTTAATAAACTCTTGTATACGATAGTATTCAATCAATTACAGTACAGGGTGTCCGAAATATGATGTTGAGGTAGAGTTAAAATAAACTAGCGGAACATTATTTGATTAATAAATACTGTTGAGAACATGATTGATTACAGTGCAGGTTGATCAAGAAAGTGTTAGAATGAAAGAAAGGCCAGCAGATCATTATCTGTTGAGTAAACTCTTATATCAGGGAGAATTCAATTGATTACAGTAAGGGGTGACCAAAAAATGATATCAAGATAGAGAAAAGCTATACCAGTGGAACAATTATAAACAAATGGACCCTCAATAGACACCACATATTCAATTAATTACAGTACAGGGTGTCCAAAAAATGATTTGAAGGTAGAGTAAAGATATACCAGCGGAACGTTATTAGACAAATGAATCTCCAATAAACACCACATTTAATTGATTACAGTAGAGTGTTCAGAAAATGATGTTGAGGTGGAGTAAAATATATACCAGTGGAATATAAACTCAAATTAGATAACTGAACCTTCATTAAACACCACATTCAATCAATTACAGTACAGGGTGTCCAGAAAGTGATGTCAAGGTAGAGTAAAGCTATACCAGCGGAATATTATTAGACAAATGAACTCTTATTTACCACCACATTCAAATAATTACAGTACAGGGCGACTAAAAAGTGATGTCAAAGTAGAGTAAAGCTATACCAGCGGAACATTATTGGACAAATGAACTCTTATTTACCACCACATTCAATTGATTACAGTACAGGGTGACCAAAAAGTGATGTCAAGGTAGAGTAAAGCCATACCAGCGGAACATTATTAGACAAATGAACTCTTATTTAACACCACATTCGAATAATTACAGTACAGGGTGACTAAAAAGTGATGTCAAGGTAGAGTGAAGCTATACCAGCGGAACATTATTAGACAAATGAACTCTTATTTAACACCACATTCAAATAATTACAGTACAGGGTGACTGAAAAGTGATATCAAGGTAGAGTAAAGCTATACCAGCGGAACATTATTAGACAAATGAACTCTTATTTAACACCACATTCAATTAATTACAGTACAGGGTGACTAAAAAGTGAGGTCAAGGTAGAGTTAAGCTATACCAGCGGAACATTATTAGACAAATGAACTCTTATTTAACACCACATTCAAATAATTACAGTACAGGGTGACTAAAAAGTGATGTCAAGGTAGAGTGAAGCTATACCAGCGGAACATTATTAGACAAATGAACTCTTATTTAACACCACATTCAAATAATTACAGTACAGGGTGACTAAAAAGTGAGGTCAAGGTAGAGTAAAGCTATACCAGCGGAACATTATTAGACAAATGAACTCTTATTTAACACCACATTCAATTAATTACAGTACAGGGTGACTAAAAAGTGAGGTCAAGGTAGAGTAAAGCTATACCAGCGGAATATTATTAGACAAATGAACTCTTATTTAACACCACATTCAAATAATTACAGTACAGGGTGACTAAAAAGTGATGTCAAGGTAGAGTGAAGCTATACCAGCGGAACATTATTAGACAAATGAACTCTTATTTAACACCACATTCAAATAATTACAGTACAGGGTGACTAAAAAGTGATATCAAGGTAGAGTAAAGCTATACCAGCGGAACATTATTAGACAAATGAACTCTTATTTAACACCACATTCAATTAATTACAGTACAGGGTGACTAAAAAGTGAGGTCAAGGTAGAGTAAAGCTATACCAGCGGAACATTATTAGACAAATGAACTCTTATTTAACACCACATTCAATTAATTACAGTACAGGGTGACTAAAAAGTGAGGTCAAGGTAGAGTGAAGCTATACCAGCGGAACATTATTAGACAAATGAACTCTTATTCAACACCACATTCAAATAATTACAGTACAGGGTGACCAAAAAGTGAGGTCAAGGTAGAGTAAAGCTATACCAGCGGAACATTATTAGAAAAATGCACCACATTCAATTAATTACAGTACAGGGTGACTAAAAAGTGATGTCAAGGTAGAGTGAAGCTATACCAGCGGAACATTATTAGACAAATGAACTCTTATTTAACACCACATTCAAATAATTACAGTACAGGGTGACTAAATGTGATGTCAAGGTAGAGTAAAGCTATACCAGCGGAACATTATTAGACAAATGAACTCTTATTTAACACCACATTCAATTAATTACAGTACAGGGTGACCAAAAAGTGATGTCAAGGTAGAGTAAAGCCATACCAGCGGAACATTATTAGACAAATGAACTCTTATTCAACACCACATTCAATTAATTACAGTACAGGGTGTCCAGAAAGTGATGTCAAGGTAGAGTAAAGCTATACCAGCGGAACATTATTAGACAAATGAACTCTTATTTAACACCACATTCGAATAATTACAGTACAGGGTGACCAAAAAGTGATGTCAAGGTAGAGTAAAGCTGTACCAGCGGAACATTATTAGACAAATGAACTCTTATTTAACACCACATTCAATTAATTACAATACAGGGTGACCAAAAAGTGATGTCAAGGTAGAGTAAAGCCATACCAGCGGAACATTATTAGACAAATGAACTCCTATTTAACACCACATTCAATTAATTACAGTACAGGGTGACCAAAAAGTGATGTCAAGGTAGAGTAAAGCTATACCAGCGGAACATTATTGGACAAATGAACTCTTATTTAACACCACATTCAAATAATTACAGTACAGGGTGACCAAAAAGTGATGTCAAGGTAGAGTAAAGCTATACCATCGGAACATTATCAGACAAATGAACTCTTATTTACCACCACATTCAACTAATGACAGTACAGGGTGACTAAAAAGTGATGTTAAGGTAGAGTAAAGCTATACCAGGGGAACATTATCGACAAATGAACCTCCAATAAACTCCTCATCAATTAATTGCAGTACAGGGTGTCCAAAAAGTGATGTTGAACTAATCATGTACCAGCAGATCAGTATTTGTCGATCAATTTCTTATATACTTCAGTGTTGTTATAAAATAAGTTAGTAAGTTTATTGAGAAAATATAGTTATCAGTAATTATAATTTGGTATATAAGTTCATAAGTTAATAAATTGGTTTACTGGACAGTGTTGAACATGCGGAACATCTAGAATCCACAGCGCAAACATTAATAGATGGAATTAATACTCGTTATGAATCTCTTTTTTATGCTTCGTTTTCAAATTTCATTTCATCAATTAAATATCAGAGTGCCTATTCAGTGTTGAACTGAAGTGAAAACTTGAGGTAGTATGAAACGGCTCCTCAATATTTCAGCCATAAACTTGTATCAAACACCGTATTTTGTCAATTAAACAGAGCGCATATCTCAACCTATGCTAGTTTGTAGATAATATCTATGCTATTTTGTACTCAGGCACACCTGCATGTATTCGCTGATGATGTACCGAGATACAGGAGTCGGCGGATTAGGGCATGAATAGGCCTATGGCATGTGGATTTGTACAGGTAGTTTGCTACTTCACTTGGTCTCGCTATCTTGCTTTTGTAATTGATTTTCGAGGAGTGTCAGCACGAGGTGAAGAAGAATTTTTAAAAGAAATATTAAAAATCATGTGGTAGAATCTACCTCTTTTTAGAGATACCCTAGCAACGCTTCCATATTTTGACACACTAAGTCATGATCAGTTTGCTGGAGATCACCGTCAAGGATAGATCATGAATATATTTTTTTAGTGACCATTGAAATATTCGCATTTTGTTGTGAATTGTTCACAATATAGATATTCGCTGAAACGAAATCTTGTTCTTCGGCTCTAGTGCTGTAGCTGTGTTTAATTATTCGAGACTGTACCATGTTTACCATCACATTTTAGTGCAGTTATTTCACAAGAAACCCTCGCATGTTTTCTTTAATTGCGCATTTGAGTTATGGCAGCGCAAAGAAAAAAAATTGATTTGGATGAAGTTGAGAAATACCTCACCGATCGTGCGTTTCCAATTACGTGTAAAAATGCAGGTGATAAAGCCAACTTTCGCCGTCAGTGCAAACCATTCAGCTATGTTGGCGGTAAACTTATGTACGAAAAGATGATAAAAAATGAAACTACACAACTGAGAGAATTGAAATTAGTGCAAATTATTCGAAGTGAACAAGAACAACTTCAAATAATCAAACTTGTTCACGAAGGCAAAGATTCCCTTCAATCAAAAGCCCTATTATCTCATCACGGAAGAGTCGCCACCATAAAAACGATAAGCTCACGTTTTTATTGGGCTAATTTTTCAAATGATGTGGCAAAGTACGTTTTGGAGTGTGCCGCTTGTCAAATTGTTAATTCCGGTACCGCAACGATCAAGACAGTTCCTGAACTTCATCCAATTCCTGTTCCCAAACAAACAATGTCCCAGCTTGGTGTTGATATTGCTGCAATGCCAGAAGTAAATGGACTTAAGTACATTGTTGTAGCTGTTGATTATTTCACAAAGTGGACTGAGGCCGAAGCTTTGAGCGACAAATCTGCAATCAGTGTGGCCAATTTTTTGTATAAATTAATTTGCTGTCATGGATGCTTCAAAGTGCAGATCAACGACCAAGGTCGGGAGTTCGTAAACCAGGTCAGCCAAGAGCTTCACAGAATGACAGGAGTCAAACAACATCTGACATCAGCGTACCATCCTCAGGTAATTAAACTAAAGTTCTTATTGCCATAATATTTTTTTTCATTTTGTTTATTGATTTCAATTATTGCATTTTAATAATAATGAATACTCTTGTGTGGTTTCACGAAACCCTCATGAAATCTATCTTTGGGGATAAATAATATCAATACACACATATATATATATATATATATATATATATATATATATATATATATATATATATATATATATATATATATATATACATATATATACATATATATATATATATATATATATATATATATATATATATATATATATATATATATACATATATATATATATATATATATATATATATATATATATATATATATATATATATATACATATATATATATATATATATATATATATATATACATATATATATATATATATATATATATATATATATATATATATATATATATATATATATATATATTATATATATATATATATATATATATATATATATATATATATATATATATTTATATATATATATATATATATATATATGTATATATGAACGAATAATTATTGGAATGTATGGGTAACAACTAAATAATCGATGAAATATTTAAATAACTCATTAATTGCGAATAATAAGCAATTTTGATGAGGAGTTGAGATAAATTCGTTGTTGATATTCACGCATAAAGAAATATTTTTATTCTCAATGATAAGATTCTGGAGAACTTATCATCGAAATTGAAAGAAAAATGTTTTTTGTTTCGCCAAAAATGATTTTGCTGATTTTATCACATAACTTCTGATTTTTTTGATTGGAACAATGAGAGGGAATATTTTGGAAATTTGCATGTGATATTCTTCTTCTATTTTACAGTGAAAAATCAAATAACACTAATATGAATACAAGATAGAGTGGGAAATGAGTATTTTTATGACAATGACGTAATTATCATTATTCTGTTGCGACTATTATTTCACGGTCTTTACAGGGTTGTTGAAATTAGTGACAAAAACTTGTTTGGGAGTACCCAAGTATACTTATTAATTATTACTAGTATGATAAGTATAAGAAATATACATCTACTTGTGACCCTCTCTTCCAGTTGCGAATATTTCTAGCTTCTATTCGCGCAAAATGTGAATTTATCAGTGCATTTTTTACACTCTCATATTTTGTCATTCTATTATTCATTGAAGTTTGGTGATCTCAAACACAAAACACAAAAAAAATGTCTGATACTTATGAACTCGATATTTATACTGAATTGTTATTCAATACTTTATTAAATCACCGATAATATTTTTGTGTTTCCAGGCAAACGGCCTAGTCGAGCGACAGAACCGAACCATAAAAAATAGTTTTCTCAAGGTGTTAGGTCAACAAACAGAACAATGGCCAATGGTTTTGGACGGGGTGCTGTTCGCTCATCGTAGTGTTCGACATTCGTCCACAAAGTATGCACCATTTTGTATGATGTATAACAGGGATCCAGTTCTTCCTGTTGACCTACTGGAGGTTGGGTTTGAACAACAAAAGACAGAAGATGAAGATGATCCAGCACAATTAGAAGATAACGGCGACATGGACGAAAATCCTCTTCTTGATGATCCTGCGCCCTTCGTTCAGAATGAGTTCGATAACATAATGAAAAAAATACTTGGAGTACGAGCCAGTATCAACAACCGAGCGATAGGAAACATAGCGATTGCCCAGAAGAAACAAAAGTTTGATTACGATCGACGCCATGGCACCCAACAAAATATTTTTTCGGTAGGTCAGAAAGTCCTACTGAAAAATATGAGACGCAACGATCGGAAGGGTGGCTGGAGTCAAGCGCCATGGACTGGGCCCTTCATGATTGTCTCAATTGAGAAAAATTCCTGTTCACTAAAAAATATAGCCAAAGGAAAAGTGCTGAAAACACGACACAATTTGGCGAACCTCAAGCTATTTCTCTCCCCAGATGAAAAATTAGAACTGTTCGATGATGAAATCGAAGAACTCACACACACACATACCGTGAAGCATAACTTCAAACCGATTTCGTTTGAAAAACAGAAATCTTTGTGTGAATTGGTTCAATTGCCTCTAAATAAACGCCACTCTAATATGGCCAAATCTAAGCCACTAAATACTCCCCAAAAAATTGTCCGCATTATTGGAGATGGTAATTGTTGGTTTCGAGCCATCTCATTTTGGATAACGGGGTCAGAAGAACACCATACAAAGTTGAGGGAGAACGTCGTTTCTTATATGGAGGAAAATAAGCTCGATGTTGAGAGCTACGCGAATCAGGCAGACTATCTGCAGAAAAGTAGAATGCAGTACAATTCTGTTTGAGCCACCGATGTGGAAATAAGAGCCACTGCCCAGTATATAGCAACGGACATTTATGTTTATGGAAAGTATGGAGAAAAAATGTCCTGGCAAAAATTCGGTAAGAATGGGAAACTTGACATTAATTCCGTCACAGCCGAGTCATTGTACATCAACAATGCGTGCGGTTCGCATTACGAGGTGGTACAGGATGTGGAGCGTTGAAACCAATCTACTCGGAAACAATAACCCTGTATCAATAGGCCTGGGTTCAATTGTTTGCGTTATAGTGTGAACAAATAATAATTATGAAAACTATTCTAATTTGTCTATTTTAACGACACTAATTTTCTTATGTTGGCCCTACTGCATTATTTAGAATATATAATCAACCTTAGTTTTACAAATGTAATAGATCAGTTTTGTTGTAAAGTGTCGTTCCTCATTTAGTTGAAGATGAAAACAAAATCAGTCTGTAAATCCGTAAAATCAAATTATGACTTATGTCGTGAAAGAAAGTACCGTAGAAAATGTTTTCCCAAAGTCACATGCCAAGTAGGCCTAAGTTAAAAATTGATGCGTCTTTGCATTGTGATGCATGCCTCTTAGCTTTACAATTAACAGATATTAATTTAGTTGTATGTAAATAGTGGTGATAGTTATTCAAATATGATGCTAGATCATTTCTCTATGTTGATCTATTTTTGACAATTCGAAACCTCTCTTGAATGAGAGTTCATTCGCAAGAAAATGATCAACTGGTATATTTTAACACTGTTTCAACATCAATTTTACATCACCCAGTAGACCGACAGTTATTTTTCAAATACAATCTGCCATGTAATGTTATTTGACAAGTGATGATCTGCTGGTATTTCATTACTCTATGTGAACATAATTTTTGGTCAACCCTCTACTGTAACTATTCAAACACTGTATTCAATAAGGGTTCATTCGACGAATATAGATCTGCTGATATATTTTCACTATAACTTAACATCACATTTTGATCACACTGTATTATAGTTGATTGATCAATTTCCTCAATGAAAGTTTGTTCAACAAATAATGTTCTGCTAGTAGATCTTAAATCTACCTTATAACAACACTCTTCGGCCACCCTGTACCGTAATCAATCTAATACGGTGTCCAATAAGAGCTTGTTAAACTAATAATATTCAGCTGGTGTATCATAACTCTACCTTGACATAAACCTTTAGTCACCCTGTACTGTAATGAATTGAGAAGCATCTTATATGTGGGTATATTTGACTGAATATGATGAGCTAGTATATGATCACTTCTACTAATATCACTTTATTTCACCCTATACTGTAATAATTTGGATACCATCATATATAAGAGTTTGTTTGATGAAATAAGATCTGCTGCTTTATGATTACTCTACCTTGATATCAATTTTGATCACTCTGAACTGTAATGTATTGAATTATATCTAGAATTAGAGTATATTCGACAAAAAGTGTTCTGCCGGTGTATCTTTACTCTACCTTAACATAACTCCTTGGTCACACTGTAGAGTAATTATTTCAATTCGATCTCCAACATCAGTTTTAATATGACAGCTGATGTTCTTCTGGTATATTTTCATGAACCAAAACATCAATTTGGTCCCCCTTCACTGTAATTTAATGAATATCATCCCGGAAAAAAGTTTATTCGACAAATAATGTTCTGCTTGTGCTTGTGCTTTTACTCTACCTCAAGATCACTTTCTTGATCTCCCTGTCCACGAATAATTATACATGATCATGAACAAGAGTTTAATTGACAAATAATGTATCGCTGGTATATCTTCACTCTACCCTAACAACAGTTGTGATCACCTTGTACTGTAATTAATCAGAGTCGATCTTCAACAATATTTTATAATCTGATAATATTCCGCTGATATATCTTCACTCAATCTCAACATAACATTTTGAACACCCTGTACTTTAATTTGTGGTGTTTAATGGAGATTCATTCATCTAATAGAGTTCTGCTGGTATATCCATACTCTACCTTTACATCACTTTTTGAAAACCCTATACTTTTATTAATCAAATACGATATCTACAATATTTTGATAATCAGATAATATTCCGCTGGTATAACTGAACTCTGCCTTTGAATAATTTTCTGAGCAAACTGTAGCTATTAATTAAATAGGATCTTCAACATTTTTTAAATAACGAGATAATATACCTCTGGTATAACTTGACTCTACCTTGAAACATATTTTTTCAACAACTTGTACTGTAATTAGTCAAATAGATCTCCAACGATATTTTAATAATGAGATTATATTCCGCTGGTATATCTTTACTCTACCATGAAATAATTTTTTGAACACCCTGTAATGTAATTGATCAAATACGATCTTCAACAATATTTTAATACTCTGATAATATTCCGCTGGTATAACTCAACTCTACCATAAAATGATTTTTTGAACACCCTGTACTGTTATTATAATCAAATACGATATCAACAATATTTTGATAATCAAAATAACTTATAACTCGACTCTACCATGAAATAATTTTCTGAACACCCTGTACCGTTATTAATCAAATACGATCTTCAACAATATTTTAATAAGAAGATAATATTCCACTGATATAACTTAACTCTACCTAACATAACTTTTTGGACACCCTGTACTGTTATTCATTGAATTCCATCTGATTTGAGAGTTTATTCGACAATAATCATCTGCTGGTATATGATTACTATTCCTCAACAATACTTTCTTGATCACCCTATAATCAAATATGATCTACAAACATATTTTAATGATCAAATAATGTTCCGCTGGTATATCTTTACGCTACATCCATATAATTTTGGAACACCCTGTTCTTTAATTTTGTGGTATTTAATGGAGATTAATTAATCTTATAATGATAAGCTGGTATATCTCTACTTTACCTTAACAACTCTTTCTTGTTCACCCTGTACTGTAATTAAATATATTCTTCAACATTATTTCATTAATCAAATAATGTTCCGTTGGTATATCTTTACTCTACCTCGCATTAATTCTTGGACACCCCTTAGGCGTACTGTAATATCACTTTTTGGTCACCCCTCAATGTAATTGATTGAATTCAATCTAATATTAGAGTTTATTCGAAAAATTCATAATTTTTTGGACACCCTATATTGTAATTATTGAATGTGGTGCTTAACGAAGGTTCACACATCTAATAATGTTCTGCTGGTATATCTTTACTCTACCTCACATTAATTCTTGGACACCCCTTAGGCGTACTGTAATATCACTTTTTGGTTACCCCTCAATGTAATTGATTGAATTCAATCTAATTTTAGAGTTTATTCGAAAAATACATAATTTTTTGGACACCCTATATTGTAATTAATTGAATGTGGTGCTTAACGAAGGTTCACACATCTAATAATGTTCTGCTGGTATATCTTTACTCTACCTTAACTTAACTTTTTAGCCACCCTATATTTGTATTAATCTAATTCCGGCTATCATGTACAATACTTCTTGGTACCCTGTTGTTTAATTGGACCGCCTCTTAGTACATATATGATGGTACTAGATTACAATCCTGTCTATTCCGACTAATACGTATCTAATAATGTTCTGCTGGTATATCTTTACTCTACCTAACCTTAACTTTTCAGCCACCCTATATTTGTATTAATCTAATTTCGGCTATTATGTACAATACTTCTTGGTACCCTGTTGTTTATTTGGACCGCCTCTTAGTACATATATGCTGGTACTAGATTACTATCCTGTCTATTCCGACTAATGCATATCTAATAATGTTCTGCTGGTATATCTTTACTCTACCAATCTAATTGCGGCTATTATGTACAATACTTCTTGGTACCATGTTGTTTGATTGGACCGCCTCTTAACTCCGGCTATCATGTACAATACTTCTTGGTACCCTGTTGGTAATTGGACCACCTCTTAGTACATATATGCTGGTACTAGATTACTCTCCTGTCTATTTCGACTAATACAAATATACTGGGGAGAGTAAACTTACGCCGGCATATTTTTATTAGAGAGTAATATTGTGCTGGCATCGTTTTACTCTAGAGTAAACTTGTGCCGGCATTGTATTACTCTCTAATACAAATATGCCGAGTACGAATATGCCGTGACACCGGCAACAGGCCGGCACTTATAGTTTATGCAAATATGAACTAATTAAAATGAACATATAATATTATTTATGCAACAAAACACTTGCAGTTCTTCAGAAAGTTTGCGATGATGCGAGTGGTTTCGAAGGATTCTATAATTATATTCCAAAACTGCTTGTGAATCGCAAAAATCACTTGAAAAATGATCATATTTCAAAAAAATCATTGCTGGGAATTTTGCTGGGAGAAATCACAAAAATAACTTCTGTGATGTCCATAGTGGTTCAATCATTGGACTCCAAAACTACTTGTAAAATCACTTGAAAAATGGCCATTTCAAAAAATTCCCTGCGGGGCTCTGCTGGGAGAAATCGCAAAAGTTGAACTTTGTAAATGTCCATGATGATTTAATTATAAGACTCCAAAAATACTTGTGAATCGCAAAAATCACTTGGAAAAGTCCCTATTTTCGAAAAATCCCTGCGGGGCTCTGTTGAGGGACTTCCGCCCTCCAGACCCCTTACCAGCTGGGCGGTCATTTTATGTATGTAACCTGTGTAACCTCAATGAACAAATCCTAACAACGTCCCTGCATTTCACTCGTATCCGCTTCTAATCTAATAACCTTTGAAGATACACCATAATTTATATTTAAACAATTTCGTCTTCT
>OZ023327.1:38195417-38247404 GCA_964007535.1 Brachyptera risi
GAATTTGCTCAAGAGCTGTTGCGTCTCTTAAAAACCTTTCCAATTTGGTCAGGTGTTATGGTGCCACACTTTCATTGTGGAGAGCGTACGGCAAGCTCGGCTCCTGTAGAGAGTGACTTCGGAGACATAAAACACCGAATATTGAAAAACGAAATCAAACCCTTGAGGGTAGATAAGTTTGTTGTCATTCATCTTAAGGCGATCGCAGGAAGCGTGCTATTAGGTTTGAAGCCATCACGTTCCTATGACATAAATGCATCTCAGGTTAATAAGGGTAACTCTTTACATGCAAAAGATGTAAGGCGGACTGACATGCAGCTGATAGCAGAAAAAGAGCTGACGCAAACCGACAACTGGAATGGAAAATTAGAAGAGAATCATACAATAATCTCGTCCAGCGATGAAACAGAATTACTGCAAACAGAAAACGAGAAATCGAAAAGTACACGAAAGGAGCTGCAGCAACTAAATACAAATTGTGATTTACCAGGAACACAATCCAAAGTGAACGTTAAAAAGCGTTCCATTAACTCTTCAATGCCACCTAAAAAGAGGAGGGGTGTATACCTATCACCTTGTTCTGAGTTCAAGAACATTGAGAGTGTGCACCTCGTGGTGCTATCAAGCTCGGGATCCTAAGGAACGGAAATTGTTCAGATATTAATCCCTTACAAATTGATGGGTTTCACGTGGTTATATCCAACACGTGTGTATTTGATGCTATATGTCATGCACTAGCATGCGCTTATTGTGACAGCCAAAGTTTTAATAACTTGGTTGAAAATAGTACCAATGACACTTGCTTGCTGGTAAAAGACTTGGTGAAGGGAGGAGTGAACCAATCGACATACTTGTGTTAGTAAATTCATACTCATTTCATATCTTATTGAACTTTTACTTTATTCAAATGTGGTGTTTATTCGAGTTCAACATTCCACCACTGCTACCCTTGGCGTGAGGTATAAGGGATGGATATATGAGAAGTGTAGTTAGTTAAGTCAGTGTATTTTGAAGCCTAATCGGAATGGGTTGCACTCTCCGTGGTGACAACCTTTGCCGCCAATTTGTATTTGTTAATCATCATTAAAAGTTGAAACTCACTTGACCGTGTAGTAAGTTTCTTATTGAATAACAAGATAATAACCTGATCCTGACACCGCTACGAAATTATCGTTGTTAAAGAAGAATTAGAAGTTAACAATTCAGAAGTGGGATATAAAGTTCCAATTTGGTCTGCATAAGTGATTGAGGCCGTTGACCTTGACTTCAGCCCCAACATACTACGTTATATATTTTTCAAGTACTGTATATTAGCCTTGTGCTTCGAAGAGTTGTATTTTGTGACTTTTGACTTTGTGTTTTGCGAACTGTGATCACGTGCCGTGATGTTTGTGTGGGTACAAGTTTGTTCCTATTAGCCTACTTGTAGACCATAGGTGCATTCAACAGAACTTTGACAGTCGGAGACGTTTGTATGCGAGTTTGTTTGAATATTACTGTGTTGATAGCATTAATAATCATATCGTATTTGTGAAATAGGCTAACCAAGTCTTGAAAACAATTACAGTAGGCCTAGGCCTAAAGTCAGTTTGGCGCCAAGCCGCCATTACATCCGCTCCATTCCGTGTACGCACCAACGAGTTGTACGCACTGTACGATACGCGTCATCAATTCGATATATCGATATCGGTTGGATCGCCAACTGTCACTGTCGTCACCCTACTTTGGCAGTTACATTGACTAATAAATCATGTATCACGAAAACGACCGTGTTTTGATCGATGAGGAAAATGCTATTGGTTACGAGCGGTTGGGCAGTTTGAACCTCAGTGCTGAAGAGACACCACGACGCATACCACCACCATTAAGCCCCATGAACAATGTGGATCCTATGTTAAATGCCAACTCGCCTCAGACAACTGATGTGCTTATCAGAATGATGATGATGGAGAACAAGCGCCGTGACGAAGACAACAGACGTAGAGAGGAGGTAATGATGAATCTAGTTAGCCAATTAACTCAGGCAGCCCGTACTGATGATACAAAATACCAGATCATGCCAGATCTTGCCAAAAGTATTTTAAAGTTTGATGGAACTGGAAGTTGCTCGCAAGCTACACAGTGGTTGCACTCCATTGAAGCTATTGCAAAATTACATCATTGGCCTGAACCTTTTATGATGGAGTCGGCAAGATCCCATCTTGTTGGTGCTGCAGAACATTGGTTCCACAGGATCAGCAAGAACCGCTTATTGACATGGGAATTGTTTAGAACTGCATTCACCAATACATTTGCTGGAGCAGTAAGTCTCCCTGAACTGTGGAAGAAACTCCAGAACCGAACTCAAAGTAAAGGGGAGAGTTCACATTTATACTTCCACGAGAAGGCAAGTTATTGTGAAGATCTTGGTCTACCATTCAAGGATATGAAGCGTCAGATTCTTGTAGGATTGTGGTCGCGACCGTTATACGCCCATTTGACATCGAAAGAACACGTTAACTTGGATGAACTTCTGTCCGATATGAGAGATTTTGAGGAAATGGATGCCGAAAGAAACGAGCATATGAATAAACGTACTGAGATCAAGAAACCTGCTTCCCGTCCCACAGTACCGGTAATAGATAACCTGTCATCTGCTCCAGCTAGCAGCGAGATACCAGAGGGCACCAAGAGCACCGCGCGTAGAAATTGGAAACCGCTTGTAAACGAAGCCGGTGAGTCTCTGTGTTACAACTGTAACCTCCATGGACATATTTCCCGAGATTGTCCTGCTCCAAAGAGACCATTTTACTGCATAAAATGTAAGAAAGAGGGACATACCCATAAGTACTGCCGAGCAGCGCAGGAACCTCAGCACGCACTTCCGTCAAATTCAAACCAGCGATCAGTAAATGTGATACATACTGTGCCCAGTGAAGGAGTGCCACCACTCAAGTACCTTAAGTCAGTTATACTAAACCGCCAACATGCATTCAACGCTTTCATTGACCCAGGCAGTTCTAGCTGTACTATTACCGTTAGTGCTGCAGCGAAATGTGGATTGCCTGTACAGGCCACTTCTAGCACGTTGTTTGGATTTGGAGATACAGCCGCACCAGCTATCAAACCTATTGGGAAACTAACTGCTGACATTGATGTTGATGGTGTGATCGGCAAGAATATAGTCTTCCTTATAGTCCCAGACTCTGCACAGACCCTTCCAGTTCTTGTAGGACGAACATTTACGGAGTTGCCGGAAATAGTCTTCTTGAAGATGGATGACCAATTGACGTTTGGCTACCGTTCTGAGGAACCATTCCGGGACCTGAATATCCCATCAGTTTCAACGACAGTTGCATTGACAGTAGCAGAGAACACCACACTGCTCAACAATATTGTAAATTATGTTTCTGTTATAAGTCAAAACAGCGAAGATGGTCCCTACACGTTCCATGATTCTAAGAACTGTGGCGGATTGGTCCAGATATGTAGTGGGAAAACCGTAATTCCAGTTGTTTCCACTTTGGACTGTCAACTGAAGAAAGGGCAACACCTAGGACGAGGTGAGAAAGTTGACTTGTGTGAAGCTGTCCATGTACCTGTGCAGACAACTTCATTTACTCTCGACGATATTAAAGTAGATGACGGTACGAGCGTGGCAGATAAATCAATTTTGCTTGATACTCTAAATGAATACCGTAGTAGCTTCGCCATGGTACTAGACGAACTCGGATGCACAAACATGACGACTATGGATATAGTCGAAGAAGAAGGAAGCTTACCCGTTCGATGCCGCCCTTATAAAACTAATGCTGCCGATCGCGAAGCAATCAAGAATATAGTCAAGGAGTACAAACGATGTGGTATTGTTACTGAGACGCGCTCACCATACGCGAGTCCGGTTCTTCTGGTACGCAAGAAGACGGGAGAACAGCGGATGGTCGTTGACTATCGGCGACTCAATTTGCAAACGGTCAAGGATCGATACCCGTTGCCATTAATGGATGAGCAACTTGAAAATCTTTCAGGTATGAAACTATTTACCACATTAGATCTGGCACATGGCTATCTGCAAATCCCGCTGACCGAGCAGGCGAAGGCCAAGACCGCATTCATCACACCAGATGAGACGGGCCAATTTGAACGTTTGATTTTCGGCCTGGCAAATGGACCTTCTGAATTTACCCGTTTAATGAATAAAGCTCTGGGTTCTCTCCGAAATAATGTAGCAATGTGCTACCTGGACGACATTTTGATTCCTGCACGCAACTGGCCAGAGATGATGGTAAAGTTGCGCCTCGTCTTAGATGCGTTACGCAATGCTAACCTTACACTACGCATGAGCAAGTGTGAATTTGGGCGTCGAGAAATCGAGTATTTGGGGTTTGTCGTGTCCGAAGGGTGCATCAAGCCAGGGAAACGCAAGACTGCAGCAATTGAGGATTTTCCTGCACCATTGGATGCCCACCAAGTTCGACGCTTCCTGGGTTTAACAAGTTTTTTTAGAAGATTTGTCGAACAATACGCTGCCAAGACAGAACCGCTTACACGCTTGACACGAAAGGATGAACCTTTTGTTTGGAAGGAAGAACAGATTACCGCCTTCACTGAATTAAAGAGGGTACTTACCGAAGAGCCAGTGCTTGCATTGTTCAATCCTCGAGCAAAACGTACAGAACTACATACAGATGCCAGTGCCAATGGTTTGGCTGGAATCTTATTCCAGGAAGATGACAATGGCTTACTCCGTCTTGTTTACTGCGTAAGTAAACGCACCTCAGAGGCAGAGCGCAACTATCACTCATCGAAACTAGAATTATTAGCAATTGTATGGACAATAAATCGACTCCGTCAATTTCTTCTTGATGTTAAATTCACAATAATCACAGACTGCCAGGCTTTGGTTTACTTACAAGCCATGAAGACAAAAAACCCGCAGATAGCTCGCTGGAGTTATCTTTTACAGGAGTACGATATCAATGAAATCAGACACCGAGCCGGCGTAAAAATGGCTCATGTTGATGCACTCAGTCGTGCCCCTTCAGAAGAGAGTACTGATGACACGATGGAAACCATAGTTGATGATAGATTAGGAATGTTTATTGCCCTGTCTGTTGAAGACCAGGTTTTATTGATGCAACATGCTGATATGGACTTGCGTACTAAAATAAACATCCTAAAGAAGACGGCTGAAGACCGTAGCGCATCGGAGCAAAAAGAAGTTGCAGCCTTCGAGTTGAGAAATCACATTCTGTACCGACGAGCAGACTACCATGGAGAGTCGAGGATGTTGTACGTGGTCCCTAGCACCATGCGAAAGAGCTTAGTTGTTAAAGCTCACGACTTGTCAGGACACTTCGGTCTCGACAGGACAGTGTTGAAACTGAATGAGCAGTATTGGTTCCCAGGCCTACGTCGCTATGTGAAACACCACATTGCACACTGCTTTGATTGTTTGGCGAATAAGATACCATCTGGTAAACGCCCAGGGTTTTTGAATCCAATTGCACCTGGTAAGCGTCCATTCGAAACTATCAACATAGACCACCTTGGACCTTTCGTCAAAAGTTCAAAAGGCAACATGTTCATATTGTTGGCCATCGACAATCTTACTAAATTTGTACACCTTTTTGCTTTGAAAGACACCTCGACGAAAAATGTTATTAAAAGTCTCGAAAGCCTGATTAATGAGAGAGGTTTGCCAGAACGTGTGATCTCGGACCGTGGGACGTGTTTCACCTCACGAGCTTTCGAAGAGTTCTGTACAAATCAAGGTATTGCTCATACCTTGAATGCCACCCGCACACCCAGAGCAAACGGACAGGTGGAGAGGGTGAACCGCACTCTCCTCCCCATCCTGATGACATCAATAAAAGACGCCTCCCACCGAGATTGGGATAAGCAATTGAAATTAGCCGAGCGACATCTAAATAATTCGGTGAACAAGGCAACCAATCGAACTGCTTGCGAAATGTTGTATGGCTATCAGCCCAGATTTGATGGAGTACTACGAATCCTAACCGACGCAGAAAATATTCAATGGCATCCACCAGCCGAAGTAAGAGATGCTGCACGTCAATCCATTGAGGAGGCTCAAGTAGCGATGAAGACCCGATATGATAGTAAAAGGTACGCAGCTACTAATTACGATGTTGGTGAGCTCGTGATGATGCGGAGAGCCCCGATCCATACCGGAGAGCCTACCAAGACACAGGAAAAATATCGAGGCCCGTTAGTTGTAACCGCTCGATTACCAGGCAATACTTATAGGCTTACACAACTCCGAGGGAACGACTCTGGAAGATGTTATGCTTCTACCGCTAGTGTTGACCAGTTGAAGTCTTGGGGCTGCAGATCGCCCAAGGACATCATAGATGATGGTGACCCAGTCCTGTCAGATGTTGAAGAGTCATCCAAATCTGTCTGTTTTGAGGGTTCGAATCAACTTGTCGATGTTGATTCATCCGAGCCTGACGACGATGATGAACAAAACCCGATGACTGGACTAGTCCGACCGCAGAGACTAAGAAATCGCCCGAAACATTTGGACATTTATGTTTAACCTCATTATTGTACATGTAATGTAGCCCTTTCATGTAAACAGATTTGCTATAATCTCTTGACAGTATATTTACTTGAATGTCTCATTGACAAACAATAATAGTTAATGTTTATTATTCATATTACTTTTCTTTGATTATATTATTATCAATATTGAACTGCATTCCTAGCACTAAATTAATGCCAATTGAGGACAATTGAAGTGTCAGGAAGGTCGAGTGTTAGTAAATTCATACTCATTTCATATCTTATTGAACTTTTACTTTATTCAAATGTGGTGTTTATTCTAGTTCAACATTCCACCACTGCTACCCTTGGCGTGAGGTATAAGGGATGGATATATGAGAAGTGTAGTTAGTTAAGTCAGTGTATTTTGAAGCCTAATCGGAATGGGTTGCACTCTCCGTGGTGACAACCTTTGCCGCCAATTTGTATTTGTTAATCATCATTAAAAGTTGAAACTCACTTGACCGTGTAGTAAGTTTCTTATTGAATAACAAGATAATAACCTGATCCTGACACCGCTACGAAATTATCGTTGTTAAAGAAGAATTAGAAGTTAACAATTGAAGCGAACGAGGATACTTAAGGACATATTTAAAGTGGATCATCTAGTAACAGGCATACGACGTATTGACTGCCAGTGTAATGCTGCATACTTGGTTGAGAAACTCTTCAAGGACATTCCTTGCGTTATTGCAAGGAAAATCTGTACAAACTCTCTGTGCATTCGTGAACCATCCAGTCGCCAAGTAGCTATTGCTTCACTTGATATTAGCTCACTTTTAAAACACGGATTGAGTGAGCTTCAATCGGCTGTTACGGAAGGGATGTCTGTCCATAAAGATTGCTCCCAAGAAAAAGATGGAGTTCTATGTGATGGAGTTGTCTCGGAAATATACATGGCCAGAGATCACATGTTTGTTGATATTGGTTTTCTATTAGACACGGGTCTAGAAGATCAGTTAAGCTTTTCTTCAAAAAGTAAAACCAGTACTACTAGAGCGTATCAACTGTCAGATTTTCCCATGGAAATCACACTTTGGGACAACAAACTTTTCAGTTTGAGAGCGATTATCGCCTACATTCAAGGTAGTACTCGTAATTCTGTTGGGCACTACGTCACATATTGTAGACGTGCTACGGGAACGTGGGAACTATTTGACGATCTATGTAAAAAGAAAATATATGTCAAACCACACATTATCGTAACACCACATGTTCTACTCTACACTTTTGCTTGAATCAATATATGATTTTGTGTATTGATGCTAGGTATAGAAATACTTTTGATAAAATGTATACCATTTACTCCGTATCAATAGTTTTGATAATCCTGAAAGTTTTAGTTGAACCCGGTTATTTTCTGAATGTTTTCCTCATGTTACCTCATTTAACTCAATGAATATTTTTTTCATTCTCAACCTATCCAATGTGTTCATGTGTTGAAATATAATATCAACGTATTTGTATGTGCTATCAGTCAATGGAATATTCATGGCTTTAATCAAAAGTATATGTATACATAGATTATAATACTTTCATAACTATCTCAAAAGTGGTGCTTGATGAATAAGAACTAACAATGTGTAAACATTGACTGTATTGGAACAGGCAAGAGGTATCCCCACTACTTGAAGCCGCGTATTTGAAACTCATATAACTAACAGTAGCCTGCCTATGAGTATGGTAAATGTTTTTCTCAAATATTACGTAATTTGTTTTTGGAATTTATTTCGATTGCTGTAGGCCTATCTCATCGTATATTCACTACATATTTTTGTCATGACTTATAATTTACTTGAGTACAGTTAGTTAATAGAGGCATTTTGATTAATCATTTTGTATTGTAGCATCCACAATGTAATTTTGTTATCTTTCATAATAAAAAAGTCACAGGATAATTAACACAGAATTTCGTTTAGTCAATGTCTTCTATTAGTTAATTCAAGTCGAAATATTGTATTTACTGTGTATTATGAACCTAAACATATCAACATGTTATCTTTACGAGTGTAACTCAACAAATTCTTGATTAAAGAACAGACAAATCGTATGTGCTAAGACAAAACTCTCTTTAACATGTCCAAGTCCAACTGTTTTATTCCCATTTGTTTTATTTTTTTTTTGCTACAGCTCCAAGTAAAATTGCTTTCCCAATCCAAAGCTTTTCCTCTACATTGACTAATTTCTTACTAGAACTGTGTAGCAATTACGACGGTGTGCTATACAAGTCAATAGGCCCTTTAACAAATATTTGAATAATAAGGCTAGAGTAGTGTGGTATTGTGTATATTTTGTTGGGCCCACATCAGTGAAAAGAGGAAATAAAACAACCACAACCCCACTCATTTGCCAACATTAAATTCTTATAAGTTACTCGAATATAATTGTATACTAACTTTTAATCTGTATCGTTTAGTTCCTCTTTATAAATTAATATAAACGTGGACCTATTTTTAGTTGAATTAGTTCGGTCATTTTGGAGATGAAAGATTATTATTTCAAAGCATTTACCGATTATACTTAGTTAAAATTCTTTCAGGTCTCCGTGAAATCAATTTTGAAGTGTTACTTTTTTCAATCGATGAGGAAGAAGCTGACGTCATTAGGCCTAGATGCTAGATACCAAGTAAAACATGGATATTTGAATACGAATTTGGCTTCTACGAAAGAACGAGTAGGAAAAATTGTTTTTAAAATAGGTTTCCAGTCAGTAAAAATGTGCATTTATTTTTCGGTATTTGAAGAATATCAATTATTTGATGCAGAAACGACATGATTTTGGTTCTGCCAACACAAAATAATGGATAGAATTAGACTTGGGATTAGTTTCAACAAAATTCAACAAATGCATCTTCCTATTATTTTAAGTAGAGCTTCACAAGAGACGAATGTGCTGATGATGGATGAATGATGGACGTTCACAAAAACCTATGTCTTCTGCGGGGATGGAACATACGCCCGACCTGAGTTCAGTTTCTGAGGCAATGCCGTCAGTGACTGAGACAAACCGGGTGGCAAAAAATGTAGTCATTTTAGCTAAAATACTTTGGATTTATTGACAAGATATTTTGTGTGCAGCATACACAAATAAGTCAAAATGTACTGGCTTTACAATTTTTTTCAGAAAGCATGCTTCTTGGTCTCTTAAGAGTTAATGTATTCATTCATCTTTTTCTCATTTTTGGGGGTTAACAGTTTTGGGATTTGAAAAAAGTGGTTTGGATTTTTTGGATTCAGCAAACCCAAGTTAGTTGAAGTACATCGTAACGACGCTTTTAAAACTCTTTGTCGGAAGTAACCTTTCGAACCAGTCTAATTAGCATATTGCATTCTTTTGAACAAAAACTAAAATCACGATATGAAGCACAACCCAACGGATGCTCAAATGTATAGCATTGAATTTTACTACAAAAATTGAAGAGTGAGTGGAAACTTTATTTTACTTGTTCTAAATCCTTTTCTTTCGAAAATATCCGGTGACTGTTAACGAATAAAAAACGAATCACATAAACATTTTCTTGATCGTATACATAGGCCTACGTGAGCACAGCTGTCGCGAAGTTGACCCTCATTTGAGAATGCTACTTCCAATGAGACGGTTGAGGTACAAACGAAAATGTTTTCGGTACTAACGGGTACCAAGGAAGTTGAAGCGATTTTTCTGACCAGACATATGTGAGGGGCTGGTGGGAGTTGGCCACTCACTTAGAAAATACGATTTTCCGACGAAACGGTTGTGGTAGAAACGAAAGTTTCATCGGTACTAACGGGTACTAACGAAGTACAAACGATTGCCGTTGGAATTTTTCAGATCGGACATATGTGAGGGGCTGGTGGAAGTTGGCCCCTAACATAGAAAATACGCTTTTCCGACGAAAAAGTTGTGGTAGAAACGAAAATTCCATCGGTACTAACGGGTACTAACGAAGTACAAACGATTGCCGTTGGAATTTTTCAGATCGGACATATGTGAGGGGCAGGCGTGAAGTTGGCCCCTCACATAGAAAATACGCTTTTCCGACGAAACGGTTGTGGTAGAAACGAAAATTCCATCGGTACTAACGGGTACTGACGAAGTACAAACGATTGCCGTTGGAATTTTTCAGATCGGACATATTTGAGGGGCCAACTTCACGGACGTTTTTCAACTTTTAATTTTTAATTTTTGCTTTCAATTGAGACTATAACCTTCTAATTTTAATATTGGTGTACTTTGTATAGTGAATTTATTTCATACTTGTTTTTATTCCGCATTTGACTTGGTAGTTGCTAGGTATTTATAAAAAATAGCATCTACCATTTATTTCAATTCATGTATATTTTCTTGTTTATTTGTTGTGTATAATACGGTACATTATCTTGTATATTACCCTTGACTGTCCATATGATTGAGCTTAAAAATGTTCCATTTTAATTGTAATCCTCTTGGACGAAAATGAAAATAAATAAATAATAAATAAATAAATATAGTAGAATTAAAGGATTATAATATTAATTCTGATTTTGTACTATAACCACTAGAGGGAAGGCACGGTGGGAAGGTACAATCAAACCAATTCATTTTCTAAATTAATTGACATTGTAACTTCATTAGAAAAAGGTATTAAAAACGTATATGTGTTTATGTTCATCTAAATATCCACGTGATAAGTATATAGCATTTGTCAGTAATTATAATATCTGATTGTGTGGGATGCAAAAATAAGTTCAAAGGCTGTGTAATCGATGTGCTTAATAAAATGGGAAAAGACTAAATTTTGTTTCATTTTGATCAATTAAAATTATAATATATTGTGATAGAATTTGTATTGAATCTGTGTCGATTAGAAAAAGGTCAAGGATTGAATTTCATGAATTCAAATTCAACAGGAATTGATATCTGATGAATATTTATTATGACTTCGAAGAGAAGCCAACCTAGAAAATTTAAAGACAGCAAGCTGCATTAGAATCTAGAGTAGGCCTACATATTTGAATAGTTTGAATATGAATACGAGTACGAACTTTCGTTTCGCAGTCATTTTTTTTTCTAGCCCCAGAGCGTTGCTTTGTTACTGATCTCAAATAAAATGGAAAAAATACTTTGAATAGGGTTGCCCTTCAATATGAAAATTGTGAATGTTATCGAAACTTCTAAATCAAATATTGATTGTAATACTTGATAATAAGTAATCAATTACAATATTATCTTTTCTATACCATAGCTCAATATTATTATCAACTTTTGTATCAAATACTATTGCATTGTCTTCATTCTTTCTATTGATTCTTTATATTCATTGTGATATATTTATATTATTCTGTGTCCAACAGGCAACCTTCTGGAAAGCAGTCTTCATTTTTTTCCACTCATAAAGAATTTATATATATGAATATTTAAATTTCAAATTTTTATTGAAAATATTGAATTGAATGAAAAAAGTTGGGAGGTTGAAAGGTAAAAGCCTTGACCATTTATTATGGGTAGTTATAAGTAAACGCTATGAGCATGAATGAAGTCCTTGCTCTATCGTGTCCATGGACTGATGCCAACTCACTCGAGGACTGTGGTAACATAACAATAATTGTTTACCGTATATATATTTTATTATTATTCAAACACTTGAAATTGCACATAAATGTGCAGTGGCACACACACACACACGCACACACACACACACACACATATATATATATATATATATATATATATATATATATATATATATATATTTATATATATATATATATATATATATATATATATATATATATATATATATATATATATATATGTATATATATATATATATATATATATATATATATATATATATATATATATATATATATATATATATATATATATATTTGAAAATTTACATATATATATATATATATATATATATATATATATATATATATATATATATAAATATATATATATATATATATATATATATATATATATATATATATATATATATATATATATATATATATATATATATATATATATATGATAATAATAATAATAATAATAATTGTTTTCATTATCGGCGACTGTACCTTACAGTATGATAAAAGTCATAACATTAAGAGTAAAAACATTTTGTTAAAATACAATGATCGTAATAACATTCATAGATGGCTTGGATAATCATCAACAGAATAAAAAGCATGCACAACTAAGAAATTCTTGACGCTATACTTGAATACATTGATGTTTACAATTGACTTTATGTTTACTGGCAAGTTGTTATATAAAACTGACATCAGGTAATATGGGCTTCTAGTGTACAGAGCAAGTCTGTGCTTGTCAAGATGTAGGTCGTCGTGTCTTTTTGTATAATGCGTATGAATGTGGTGATTACATTTGAAAAGTTCAAAGTTTTCTCTCACAAAAACGACTGCTCTTAGAATCAGTATACATGGTAGTGTAAGTAGAAATACTGATTTGAAAATGTGTCTGCACGACGCCAGTTTCCGAACGTTAGCCATAATTCGCAATGCTCTTTTTTGAAGTACGAACAGCCGTGTAGCATGGGGAGAACGGCCCCAGAAAGAAATTCCAAATTGAAGATGAGAATAGACGTGGGCAAAATAAACCATCCTCAGTATTTCTGGAGAAACCACTCTACAGAGACATCGTAGCATGTAGATTCCCTTCAAAACCTTCTTTGTCGTTTCATTGATATGGACCAACCAGTCGAGAGTATCCGTAATGTGTATTCCGAGAAATTTCGTTGAAGTAGACATTTTAACACTGGATCCATTCAGCCGAATGAGTGGACTGGTAGTCAGCTTCTCTTGACAAGTGTAGAACTGTAAACAAGTCGTTTTCTTTGAATTGAGTAAGAGTCTGTTCTTGGTACTCCACGACTGCATTAGTGCCGTAGCATCGTTGGCTACAGATGAAATGTCCTGATTTGAAGATGCAGAGATCACTTGACTCGTGTCGTCGGCAAAGAGAACCATTTTACCATTGTTACACATGTTTGGAAGGTCATTTATATATAACAGAAAGAGAAGCGGACCCAATACCGACCCCTGTGGAACCCCAACTGTTGATTTTCTTGGAGTAGACTTTGATTTTGATGTAACGCTTCCATCAGTCATTGTAACTTCAACGACTTGTGGTCTCTCGGATAGAAAAGATATGATCCACTTCAGTGTTGCCAACAATACCCATACCTCTCAGTTTGGAGTATAAAATTTCATGATCTACGCTGTCGAACGCCTTTGAGAGATCATAAAAAATGCCCAGTGAACTGCTCGATTTTTCGTCCATACCTTGATAAACGGAATTCAGAAGCGTGAATATTGCTGTTTCAATGGACCTTCCTGAACGAAAACCATGTTGCGAGTCGGAAACTATGTTGTATTTGTCTAGGTAAGATGAGAGCCGTGAAAACATGGCTTTTTCAAACACTTTTGAGAAAGAAGAAATGAGAGCTATGGGGCGATAGTTCCCTGGCTCAGTGGGATCACCTTTTTTGAATAAGGGTATCAGCTTCACTAATTTCAGCACGGAAGGAAATTGTCCTTCTATAAATGACTGATTCAAAATGTCTGTTAGAATCGGTGCAATTAAATGACAGCAAGAGCGAATGATTGATGTGGGAACACCATCGAGCCCTGCTGAGTTCTTGTTTGCCAGGTGGTTAATGATACCACAAATCTCTTGCGTTTGAGCAGGAAAAAGAAAAATACTATGGGCTGAAACAGCGACATTTCTAGAGGGCAAATTTGAGGTGCCTCTCGATACTTGTACATTTTTTAGAAGATCAGGAACGGTGTTGATGAAAAAATTATTAAAGACATCAGCAACTCTATAGGGTTCCGAAATAAGCTTTCCGTCAAATTCCAGGAGAATGTTCTTGCATTTTGGTTGCATTGATGATGAGCTAGACTTGATAACTTTCCAAGAGGCCCTACTTATATTGGTGGAATCTGTAATATATTTATCATTGCTCATTCTCTTAGCTGTTTCGAGATTTTTTCTATATGCACGTTTCTCCTCTCTGTATCGGTCAGCGTCACGACGAGTAGAACCAGCTTGCTTACTTTCAAAGGATAATGCTCGGATATAAGTGGCTTGATCTTTGAGATTCTGTGTAATCCAACAGTTTCTTTTCTTTTTCTCTTCCCGATAATTGATAATCCTAGGGAAACTTGATTCAAAATTGTGCATGAAAACTGTCATGAATGCGATAAATTTTGAATCTACAGAGTCACTTTGAAACACATGGTCCCAATTCACAGCTTTTAGACCATTCAGAAAATTAGATCTTTGCCTCTTTCCGAAACATCTCCTTTTCTCTGAATCAATTGACATTTTATGCTGGGGAGTTACAGATGGAACACAAATGTCGACAAATAGCGAACAGTGATCAGAGAGGCCGGTATCCATTACCTTACACGTAAACAAGTCCTCTTGAATATTGGTTACAACAAGGTCAATCGCTGTAGTTGATGTTGGAGTAATTCTGGTTGGCACAGAGTTCACTACATCCAGACCGTACGAGGCAAGAAGGTCCATAAGTTTCTCCTTATTGAGACTATCACACCGCATATTAACATTGAAGTCCCCACATATGAGTATTCTTCCTGATTTACTACTTCTGGATAAGGCTAGAAGAATGACTTCTTCAAGTTTCAGAAGAAAAAGTTCGTAATCTGTACTAGTTAGTAGTGTGTCTAGTTAGTAGTGTACTAGTTGGTGATCGATATACAGTTATCAAAATAATGGATATACCATTTGTTTTCCACCTCGCTATTGAACATTCAAAAACCTTCTCAACACGATTGGAACATTGTATTTCTTCTGCGTCAGTGCCAGCTCTAACAAGTACGAGAACACCGCCATGTATATGTTGCGATCGAGCAAAACTACAAAGAGTTGTATAACCAGGTATGACCAGAATGTCCAGTCGACTTTTACTTAACCAATGTTCGGCAAGCATTATTATATCACACTGTAGGTCCTCCACTGGAACGAGAAGTTCGAGGACTTTGACCGCAGATAAACATTGAATGTTTGTAAAAAAAACCTAGAGTTTCGTGATGGTACCGGTACACTTAACTTGGTTTCACAGTGTTCCCTCTCTTCGTAAAATAACGTCGAGTGAGGACTCCTGTTGGCCAAAAAGCTGAGTTACTCAGAGTTTCGAGCAAATCCGCACTTGCCTACAATTTGAAAGAACTGGAGTTGCCGATTGTTTCGAGCTGGTCACATGCAAACTCATGCTGGGGAAGCTTTTCCTTGACATAACTTATAATATCGTCTGAAACAGTATTTTTCTGGATTACCCCCACGTATAGCAATACCGTTCTTGGAACTGCAAGAATTTTCCCACCAGAGTTACTTGAAGTGCCAACTGTAATTGTCTTATTTCTACCAGTTAATCTAGCCATCTTCTTTTTGTGCATCACAGTTTGGAATTCTGCTTCTTTGTTTCGAGTTTTATCAACAATGTCGCTACTATCCTCAGCTTGAGACTCCGAGCGTTGATGACTTTCTTGACGAGCTTGAATCTTGTTAAGTGTTTCACCGATAGAAATCTGAGCATACGTTGTATGAAGCTCATTGATCACACTCAGTTCATTCTGTACTAGTGACTCTTCTGTTTTATTAGCATTAATTTTGTGCTTACTTACATGATCTTTACTGTTGACATTATTTTTTTGAAGATCTTTTATCTCCTTCAACAGAGTTAACTCCCGACTCTCCATGTTCATTATCTTGTCTTTTTGCAGAGTAATGATATACTCCATGTAATCACATCTTTTCAGTAGAAGCTCATTTTCTCTTTTAAACATTTCTACTTCATTTGACGTACAAGTGACAGGAACATCCCTACTTGAAACGTCATCCGATGGATTCCCGCCATTTTCTGTCTCAGTGCTAGATTGTTCATTCGATTTGGCTTCAGCCCGCGTATTTGTCATGGCAAAAGTACTCGAAAAACCTACTGAACAACAAATGGATGACGGCACAGTTGTCGTCAATGCTGAGCGCTGGCGTTGTTCGGCACGGCACGTACTATGACTTAGCCTATTTTGACAGGTGGTAAATAAAAACACACGTAATTGTCACAAATATGTATCCGATTGCATGAAAACTTCTCACACCACTTCTTGATGACTACTTTCATCGACAGACACTCACTGATTTATATTCCAGCAACTGATTTCAACGAAAAAAATAGTTTTGTCGAGAGCGAGAAACTTAGCACACTTGCGTAGTCAGCCATCTTGGCCTATATATATATATATATATATATATATATATATATATATATATATATATATATATATATATATATATATATATATATATATAAATATATACAATTTGAATTCATATATATATATATATATATATATATATATATATATATATATATATATATATATATATATATACATATATACATATATATATATTTGATTATATATATATAAATATATATTCATATATATACGTATAAATATATATATATATATATATATATATATATATATATATATATATATATATATATATATATATATATGTATATATATATATATATATATATATATATATATATATATATATATATATATATATATATATATATATATATATATATGTATATGCTAACGCCGGTCTTTGTGAGACCAGCTATCTATTTCCCTAGTTGGCCTTATTTGTTTTGATTCCGTCAATGTTATTCCCAGATTCGCAACATAATATGACTTGCTATCCATTCTGCATTCTTGAAAACCAGTTTGGCCGGCTTTCGACCAAGTTGATTGCATCGTTTACCCTCTCGCCAGTCACTTGTATCGAACTCCCCTTTGACAGTCTCTCGCGTTTGTTTGAACCACACAGGCTCGGCTTGTGAGTCAGTTGAAACCTTTCTTCGGTCGAGTCAAGACCTATCTGGACGTCTCCCTTCAGCTGTTTCTATTCAGTCACGTTCTCGGCGTGGTGTGGGTAGGACAGGCTACCATATCGCTCGCTTCTCGTCTCTACACATTTGTGCATCAGCATTTACGGCGTTGGGGGTTTCGTTTCTGGCAAGCCTCTTCACTCCTTGTTTATTCATTCTAATGGTTTGTGGGGACACCACTCAGGTCTGAAGATTCTATTTTTGTTTCGCTTCTCGTTTTTTTGATTTGGTTATTTTGACCCAGGTTGGTGTAGTTTACCCCCTGGTTCCTTTGGTTTTGGAACAAGGCATGACCAGGACCATGGCGTGTGCTTGGTTTGATTAACATTGTCAAGTCGACGTTGTTCTTAACGTATCGTTTTGGGGCGAGGCATAATCTGAGTTTGGCTTATGCTCGCCTGATTATTATTGCCAAATCGGCACTCGATTATTTACGTTCCATATGGCCTCACCGTAGCTCAATAACATACAGTCCACTGTTTTTCCTCGCCATCTATTAAGATCGGCGGTAACATTTTGGTCCCTGTGAGCCAAAGATTATTTTGGTTCCAATTTCTCGTGATGGTGAGGCGGAATCCACTTCCGGATTCTATTCTTGTTCTCTTGGCGGTGTCCACCTCCGAATTATATTTTCGTTCGCTTGGCGGAGTCCACCTTTGGATTCCGGTCGTTCGCCTGCACACTCTCGTATCGGTGTGCTGGGTGACTTAGGTGGCCTCGGCATTGAGACGGCTTCCATGTCGCAATAATTTATTCTGTCCGTCTGTGCGAGTTATTATCAACATTGGTTTAACTCGTGTCATAGACACTCAGTAGTGGTACAATTCAGCATTATTCTTTCTCTCTGCGTTCAACGGTTATTTCTCCGTGATTAATTCATATCATTAGTCTTTGGTCCTTGTTCTAGTTTCGTGTTTTCGCATTTGTGGTTATTCATTCGCTACAATGGCGTCTAAAATCTCGAAACAACAAGCAGTGCTCACGGCAAAACGTGAGCGAACATTTTCGACGCTACAACGCTCCTACGATGCTTTTAAAACGCTTGATAGTGCCAAAGCTCCGTTGTACAAACCCCGCTACGACAAACTTGACGTTTTGGAAGCCAACTTTGAGGAAGTTCAGAGAGAAATAATATCTTTGAACGCCCATCTTGACGAAGGCGACGATGCCTTACCGGTCGACGCTGTTGGAGCCAGCTTCGAGGAAATGTTGTATGCGACTCGTGAGCTGTATCTCGCCGCCGTTGCCGCGACGACTCCTACTCCGCCTCAGTCGCCCAATCAAAATGGTTTTCGAGCCATCTCATTGCCGACAATCACGTTGCCGGCATTCTCTGGTGACATTACTCTATGGACGGAATACTATTCTCTATTTAAATCTCTCGTCGACGAGAACAACGATCTGAATCAAGTTCAGAAGTTCCATTATTTGAGGTCCACCCTCAAAGACAACGCCTTGTCTGTCGTCTCCGGGTTTCCGATTACGGAAGCCAAGTATTCTGTGGCACTGAATGCTCTTGTCAGTCGGTATCATATCCCTCGGTTGTTAGCCACCACGTATGTTCAACAGGTTTTAGAATTTACGCCTCTCAAAACCAATTCACATTCTGGACTGCAATCATTTCTGAAAGTTCATAAAACTTCGATCGAAGCGTTGAAAGCTCTGAATATCGAATATTTGTCAGATTCTCTGCTTTTCTCGTTAACACTGACAAATCTCGACACATCAACGCGCAAGGCCTTCGAGCAGAAACATTCAACGCACAGCACTCCTAGCTACGCGTCGTTGATCAAATTCATTGAAGAGCAGTCCAGGATGATGGAATTGTGTGGTCTCGATAAACAAGCAGCTAGCTCTTCAAAAGCTATTCCGCTTTCCACAAAGCGAATCAATTCCTTGTTGATTGCTAACCCTCCGCCCGTCAGCTCTAAATCTCGCGAGCAGAGCAAATCAGCAAGCTCTTCTACGAAACAATCTTCGTGTCCAGTCTGCAAAGGGGAGCATTCTCTATACTCGTGTTCCGTATTTCGGCAACAGTCCGTTGACGACAAATACAGCACGTTACGTCGCCTGCAACGCTGCTTCAACTGCATGGGTCACCACTACAGACCGCAATGCACCTCTAAGAGTGTTTGCGGTACTTGCCAAAGTAACAGACATCATTCGCTGTTACACACTGCACGAATCAACCCCTTGACTCGTGACATTTCAGCAACCGAAGTCTCTTCTCCTCCGGAGACCACCTCGCCTCATCCTCAAACTCTCGCTTGTCAAGTCAAGACAAGCAAGCCAGTGCTACCCACAGCTCTGTTGGGCACTGTTCGCGCCTTGATCCGCGACTCTCACGGTCAACTGCAACCTATCCGTGCGGTTATCGACTGTGGTTCACAAATCTCTGTTCTCACTCACTCGTTCCTTCAGAAGCTAGAATTGAAAATCAATCCTTGTCATTCCGAACTCTCTGGTATTGGTCACGTTAGTGCTCGGGTAATCGGGACTGTTCAATGCAGTATCTCTTCCCGGTTAACCCCTGCAACCTCTCTCAGCGTACAAGCCTACGTTATGCCTGCGATAGCGAGTCAACTTCCAACCACCACCGTTCCGCTTGAGGTGTTTGAACGTTATCGCTGTCTCTCTCTTGCCGACGACCGCTTTCATGTGCCCGATCAGATCGACTTTTCGATCGGCGCCGATTTATACCCTGATATTCTTGAAAAGTCAGGTGATATTGTGATGAGTGGCAGTCCATCTGCCATAAACACGGTCTTCGGCTGGGTGGTTTTGGGTCCTATTCGGTGTTCGGATGCCGAGTTCCAGCCTCCGCTCTCTCTGCTTGCTTGCACTGGTTCTCCATTGGATTGTTCTCTTCGATTGTTTTGGGAATCGGAAGAAGTTTCACGTCCTTTTCAAGTTGATCCGGACGATGAACTATGTGAGGAGCATTTCCTTTCTACGCACTCACGGAACCCTTCCGGACGCTATTCGGTATCACTCCCTTTCAAGAACACATCCTCTCCTTTCGGATCCAATCGTGAGGCCGCCCTCCAGAATTATTTGAGTCTGGAGCGGCGACTGAAACGCAATCCTGATCATGATGCTGCGTATCAAGCATTCATGCAAGACTATATTCAATCGCAACACATGCAACTTCCAAGCACCTCTTCGAGCTACGTGAATCCGCATCATTGTGTGCACAAGATTACCAGCTCCAGCACGAAGCTGAGAGTGGTATTTAACGCCTCTTCTCCAGATGAGAGAGGCGCCTCATTGAATCAGCTGTTACTCAGTGGTCCCAAGCTTCAGAGCGAACTCCCGGGCGTTTTAACTCGATTTCGTTCTCATCCCATCGCAATTTGTGCTGAAATTCGTCAGATGTATCGTCAGATTCTGGTCCAACCATCTGACCGCAAATATCAGCACATATTTTGGCGACCCAATGCAGACTCTCCAGTAAGAGAATATGAGCTCAACACGGTCACGTATGGGCTCGTACCGTCAGCTTTTCTTGCTCAACAAGTGCTGAAGCAGCTCGTGCACGACGAAGGGGCTCCTTTCCCTAATGCTTCGCGTGCTTTAAGATCTCACATCTACGTGGACGACATCGTGTCTGGCGCAGCAGACGTCGCTCAAGCTCGCATTCTTCAATCGGAATTACAGGCTCTTCTAGCTATTGGAGGTTTCGAACTCCGAAAGTGGGCCAGTAACTTCCCAGAAGCATTGAGTGCACTTCCGGATGATCATCTAGAGACTCCAGTCGTGTTTTCGAATGACGATCAGGGCATCAAGATCCTTGGTCTGTTCTGGGATCCCCGATCGGATGATTTCTCTTTCCACACCTTACCATTCGGAGGCGTGGTGCCGAAGCGCACGGTCTTGTCGTACATTGCGCGCATTTTTGATCCTTTGGGATTCTTCACCCCTCTCGCATGCTGGATGAAGATTTTTCTTCAGCAACTCTGGTTATCGCGGGTGCAGTGGGACGACGTTTTACCACCGCTTCTTGCTCAAAGGTGGTTGGACGCGGTAGCCGAGTTCTCTCTTCTCTCGAACTTCCGAGTTCCACGCGCATTTCCTGCTTCACAAGGCATACATCGACCTGTAGGCTTTTGTGATGCCTCCGAGAAGGCCTACGCTGCGATACTTTACCTTCACACAACGAATCATGCAACTTCGCATATTAGTTTGTTGCGAGCAAGGAGTAAAGTATCCCCGGTCAAACCCTTGAACATCCCTAAGCTTGAACTCTCTGCTGCTTTGCTTCTAACGCGTGTGCTAAAAGGTACTCTTCCCTCACTCAGCACTCTTGTCGTGGAGTCAGTAACCCTCTACACTGATTCGACTATTGTGCTCGCGTGGCTTGCCACCCCTTCACATCGACTAAAAACATTCGTGGCCAACCGGGTAGTGGAGATACTCGACAACTCCACTCCTACCAACTGGGCACACGTGGATTCCGAAGAAAATCCCGCTGACTGCGCTTCTCGTGGATTACTGCCTTCCCAGCTCATGGAATACCCGTTGTACCTCTCGGGTCCTTCTTTTCTCAGGAGTCCCCATGTTCTGTGGCCTATCTCAGTGCCATCTACTGATTTACTGTCTGAATTGCCAGACATTAAGCCTTCCATGGTCACTTTGGCCACAACGGTCAAAGTAGATCCTCTCCTGGTGGATTTTCGAGAGTTTTCCACACTTTTCAAAGCACAACGGGTCTTTGGGTAAGTAGTTCGATTTTCCCGTCTCTTATTGGCTAAACGATCCAAGATTATCCTTCCTACGGGTTCTTTAGAACCTGTGGAGCTGCAAGACGCTCTTGAAATGATCATATGAGTCACTCAAAACCACTTTTATGCAACCCAGATCAGCCAACTTGCCGAACAGGGACAGGTTTCATCCCGGATCGCTTCGCTGAAACCGTTTCTCGAACCCTCGGGCTTACTCAAGGTGGGCGGAAGATTGCGTCACTCTTTTCTTCCTGAAGAGGCGCGGTACCCAGTCCTACTCCCCAAAGAAGCTCACCTCGCATCTCTAATTTGCGATGCCTTCCACAGAACATCGCTACATTCCGGCCCGAGAACGGTACAGGCGCTGATACAGCAGCGTTACTGGATCGTTTCTCTGCGCGGTTTGTTGCGGCAGCGCATACACCAGTGCATTACTTGCCACAAGTTTCGCGCGAAGCTTATGCAGCCTCCAATGGCAGATTTGCCTCCTTCACGTGTTCAAGCTTCTCGCGCTTTCTGCCATGTGGGAACTGATTTTGCTGGCCCTTTCCAGGTAAAATCCAGTAATCGTCGTAAGGCACCCATCACCGAGGGATATCTGTGCATCTTCGTTTGCATGTCCACAAAAGCGGCGCACCTAGAAACGGTGTCCGAGCAATCCACGGACGTCTTTTTGGCTTGCCTAGATCGTTTTCTCTCCAGACGAGGACTCCCGTCGCACATTTACTCCGACTGTGGGAGAAACTATGTGGGTGCTGCGCGACAACTGCGCGAGGTGTATGGTTTCCTATCTCAAGCTGATACCTCCGTTTTTGACCATCTTTCTAAACGTGAAATAGCTTGGCACTTTAACCTTCCGCAAGCTCCCAACTTTGGAGGCCTCTGGGAGGCCGGTGTAAAATCGGCGAAATCCCTGCTCCACCGTCTAATAGGGGACACACCTCACACCTTCGAGAATTACGCCTCCCTATTCTTCCGCATTGAGGCCGTCCTCAACAGTCGACCTCTCTGCGCCCTCTCATCTGACCCTGCCGAAAGCAACGACTTTCTAACTCCCGGACACTTTCTAATCGGCACCGCTTTGTTAGCTCCACCTGAACAAACGGTGCCAAAAAACCACTTGCATCTTGATCGTTGGGTACGATTGCGCCAACTGCACCAGGCCTTTTGGACGCGTTGGTCATCGGAGTACTTAAATACGCAGATGCAACGCCGTAAATGGGTTCGGGGCTGTCCCAACCTGGCTGTCTGGGATGTGGTATTTTTCCATGATACCACAAGCAATCCTTTGGCCTGGCCAATCGGCAGAGTGGTCAAGACTCACCCCGGGCGAGACGGCACCGTTCGGGTCGTCTCTGTTTGCACCTCAACCGGTACCTATAAGCGCCCGGTTAACAAACTGGTCTCCCTCCCAACTTCCGAATAATCTAGTTAACATTCATTCGTATATTCTTTCTGTTCAAAGCACCATGGTGCTTTGCTCATTTCTTCTTGTTTACATTCTTTTTTTTTTTTTTTTGAAAAGTCAGCGACCATTGCACAAAATGGTTGCGTTTTTTCCTCAACTAATCTCTCGGATCATGTGCAATTTCTTTGCTGTACTCCGATCCAATTGGGGAAGCAATCCAATTATTCGGTGAAAATCTCTTTGCTCACGTTGCCTATGAAGTTGCAAGGCTTCTTACGAACAGTTTGCTGTTCTCATTTCATTTTCCTAATTTTTCCGTAACGTTTACCTCAGCATTAAAATGTTCATTTTGGTGGGCGGTATGTTGACGCCGATCTTTATGAGACCAGCTATCCATTTCCCTAGTTGACCTTATTTGTTTTGATTCCGTCAATGTTATTCCCAGACGCACAACATAACATGACTTGCTATCCATTCTGCATTCTTAAAAACCAGTTTGGCCGGCTTTCGACCAAGTTGATTGCATCGTTTACCCTCTCGCCAGTCACTTGTATCGAACTCCCCTTCGCCAGTCTATCGCGTTTGTTTAAACCACACAGGCTCGGCTTGTGAGTCAGTTGTAATCTTTCTTCGGTCGAGTCAAGACCTATCTGGACGTCTCCCTTCAGCTGTTTCTATTCAGTCACGTTCTCGGCTTGTTGTGGGTAGGACAGGCTACCACATCGCTCGCTTCTCGTCTCTACACATTTGTGCATCAGCATTTACGGCGTTGGGGGTTTCGTTTCTGGCAAGCCTCTTCGCTTTTTGTTTATTTATTCTGATGGTGTGTGGGGACACCACTCAGGTCTGAAGATTCTATTTTTGTTTCGCTTCTCGTTTTTTTGATTTGGTTATGTTGACCCAGGTTGGTGTAATTTACCCCCTGGTTCCTTTGGTTTTGGAACAAGGCATGACCAGGACCATGGCGTGTGCTTGGTTTGATTAACAACGTCAAGTCGACGTTGTTCTTTACGTATCGTTTTGGGGCGAGGCATAATCCGAGTTTGGCTTATGCTCGCCTGATTATTATTGCCAAATCGGCACCCGATTATTTACGTTCCATATGGCCTCACCGTAGCTCAACAACATACAGTCCACTGTTTTTCATCGCCATCTATTAAGATCGGCGGTAACATATATATATATATATAAATATATATATATATATATATATATATATATATATATATATATATATATATATATATATATGTATATATATATGAATATATATATATATATATATATATATATATATATATATATATATATATATATATATATATATATTTATATATATATATATATATATATATATATATATATATATATATATATATATATATATATAAGTAGGGAAAAATTGGGGATTCGAGCGCACTTTTTCCTGGAGCAAGATGGCGGTCGTGAAGTCACACTCCAACCTATGCTATTAGGCACTAACCTCACCCGGTCAAGGTCATTAACCTCTCATCTAAGATGGCGACCAAGGTCATTAACCTATGACGTCATCCAAGATGGCTGACATGACGTCATTTTATTTCGGCGCTATTTCCAATTTTCAATTCCCGCGCCATTTTTTAAATGTCGAATTCCCGCTTCATCTTCAATTTCGAATTCCCACTCTGTATGTAGGCGTGATCTGGTGGCCAATCTAAAATCTAAATCAATCAATTGATTATTTCCACGATTCAGACGCTATCTGGTGGCCAATTTTAAAACCAGATCAATTAATTAAATAATTGATTATTTTTAATACAAAATGACCGAGTGATGGGATTTGAACCTGAGAGATCAGCATTTAAAGTCTTGAGTCTTAACCACTGGGCCAATCAACCATTAGGAATTCCATGTGTTAATATTCGATACAAGCTCAACTATCTGACGTATGAGATATAATTTCATAACCTAACCTAACCTATGCTATTATACACTAACCTCATCACATTTGCCCTATTCTCAGAGGTTCTTAATTCGAGGGCTCCTAATTTTCGGGGGTTTCTAATTTCTGAGGGGCTTAAGATTTTTGAGGGTTGATAACAATCAAATATTTTATTTTCAAGTGACGTCACATTCTAACCTACACACTAATCTCACCACATTCACCTTATTCTAAGAGGTTCCTAATTCTGGGGTTATCGGGGATTCCTGTTTTTTGGGGCCCAAGATTTTTGAGGATTCTTTTCTTTTATAATTTCCACATTCTCACTATTTCGAGTGTTGATCATTCTCTCACGGTAATTCTGAGACAATTCAATTTTCTTCTGAAGATGTAAGATGCTCATGGCAGTATGTCATCTTTTTCATAAGATTTTTTTGTTCATAGGTTTTTTTTTGTTTTCATATTTTTTTTTTTCAATCTAAATCCATGAATTGATTATTCTCACGATTTAGATGCCATCTTGTGGCCAATTTTGAAACCAAATCAATTGATCAATTGATTATTTTCAATACCAAATGACCGAATGATAGGATTCGAACCTGGTAGATCTGCGTTTCAAGTCATGAGTCTTAGCCACTAGACCAATCAACCATTAGGAATTCCATGCGTTGATATTCGATACAAGCTCAACTATCTGACGTATGAGAGATAATTTCAAGTCCACAGATGAAAGTGATGACTTAAGTGATTATATTTTCGCGCTGATTCTTGATTAAAATTACTATTCTTGTAACGTAGGCATTTTCAATTCAATGTGTAAGCCTGTTGAAAATAATTCAACCGTTTTAATATTTTCAACTTTTTTTATATTCAAAACAAATTTATTCAAACGCGGTAATTTTGAATTGAAATTTCCATTCCTATAACGTAACCATTTTCAATTTAATATGTACGCAGTAGTTTCGAAATAAAATTTCCTATTGTCATAACGTAACCAATTTTGTATTTAATCTTTGGGCGGTAATTTCGAAACCAAATTCATATTCTCATGATGTAACCATTTTCATTTAATCCTTATGCGGTGATTTCAGAACAAAATTTATATTTTTATGACGAGACCATTTTTAATTTAGTCTTGACGTGGTAATATCAAAATGAATTTTCTATCTTTAGTTTTAACATAACCATTCTTATTTAATCTTTGTGTTTCAGAACGAAATTTCTATTTTTATGACGTGACCATTTTTAATATAGTCTTGACGTGGTAACTCCGGAATCAAATTTTCATTCTCATAACGTAGCCAATTTTTATCCGATCTTTATGCGGTAGTTTCAAATAAATGTGTATCTCAAGTGTTATTGATCAATTTAACCTGAAGTACATGACGTATTTGAAACAAGTCTGTACATGTATTCTTGACGTCATTTCAAAATGTTAATTGACTCACGTGCACTCTAGTAGTGGATTATTTCATCATCTCGATCAATCGATCAATTTGATTTTATAATGTATGACTTTCAATTCAATAGTTTCACATTCGATCATTTTACTGATGAAAATCATTTCCTGATCCATTAAAATTGATTTTTTTACAAACTCTTACCTGATGAATATTTTCTCAATCTGAATACAATTTCCATATTTCTGATAATAGTTTTTATTAACTTCACACAAATATAGATTGTTTAGCATTCAAAACTTTGATGAGACGTACGTTACCGATTCTATGCATGAGGAAATTAATCACACGCTGAATCTTCAAATTTATGAAGAGGATGTTTCATAAGTTGATAAATATTTCCTGACCTATTAAACCATTTGTATTCTGATTATTTTTCCTATTGAAACAGAGTTGAATACAATTTCACATTTTCATTTAATCAAAATCGCAAGATATATAATCAAAGTTGAGAAAAAGAATATGAGCGAGATACTATGTTTGTAAATATGTGTGTGTGTATGTGTGTGTGAGAGAGAGAGAGAGAGAGAGAGAGAGAGAGAGAGAGAGAGAGATAGAGGAGTGCTGAATTGGCTACACTGGTACACGTGTTTCACACTCATATGTAATAATGACAATGATGGATATGAATGACGTCATCAATGCATACAAACATTCAACACGACAATCGCACCCTCATACCATACTCTTGATTTTGAGTCAAAATTCCAGTGGGAATGCCTCCATGACAAAGTTAAAGAAAATGCCATTATGCAATGCAGATAGATTACAGTGAAATTGAATGGGCTAGATCGATGAATCGATTAGGTTGAGTTGAGGTAGTGTCATTCCATTCTAAGCATCCATCAACTTGATATTTTTCCAATCGATGAAATTACTCTGATGAAAAATTATTTTCCAATTTTTTAAAATTGACTGGGTATTCTAATTGATTTATCTGAACATTTAAATATTTTTCAACTTTTATTATGAGAAAATCATCAACTGTTCATCTCATAATTAATTTAATCATCAATTTCTCATTTTTCAATCGATAAAATTCAATCATTTTCTGATGAATGATGATTTTCTGTCATATTTACTGATTCATCATTCGATACTATGAAATCATCAACTATTCAACCCATCCCAGAATTCAAAATATCTTTCCGTTTGAAGCTTTCACTTGATCATTATTGTTGCAATCTGAAGGGAATTTTCATTTTACTGATGATAGTAACTAATTTCACACAAATATAGATCATTTAGCATTCGAAACGTGATGAGACGTACGTTACTGATTCTATGCATGTGGAAATTAATCACACGTTGAATCTTCAAATTTATGAAGAGGATGTTTCACAAGTCCACCAATACTATCCTCTGCTTTTTCTCCTCTTTCCACAAAATCTCTCCATCCTCCTCTATCCTCCCACCATCTCTCATCTACTGCTTCCTCCCTTTTTCTCCTTGGTTGACTACCCCAAACTTTACTCCCTGCTGCCACCTTTCTCTTGGTCTTCCAACTCTTCTCTTAGCTCCATTGTTTGCTGCTGTAGGGAATTCCTGAGGTTGATCACTCAGGGGAAATTCCTAGCATAAGTCAGACAGGGAAATCCTGCAAGGGACTCTCCATCAATCATCATGAATCTGGAATCTTCTACTGATGAGTCTAGAATCTTCTACCCATGAACCTAGTATATAAAGACCAGGAAGGCAACCTGCAAGGGAGTTGCCAGTTGACAGTCATCATGTGAACATCACGCTTCATTGGGACAGTCAGATGTCTCGATTCACATTCATGTATTCTATTCATCAGTGTAAATAAATATCTAGTCAAATTAATACAGTGCTACTTTTAGTGTCAGGTACAATCTAACCTCGCACCATCACCAAACACACCCCACACTGCTATATCAAACGTTGCTCTTGGTATTCTCTTCTTTCTCATTTGTGGCATATGCCCGTACCACCTGTCTCTCCTCCTCCATTTAAAATCATAACATTTTCACTTCCACATCATTCATTATGATTTTTTTTTTCTTTTTTGCTATACATATCTCTCAAACCCAGATAATCAATTAAATTGAGCCAGGGGGTGTTTTCACCACTTTTTATAGGGCAGACGTCTTTTATCAATTGGTTCCTATCAATTCCGACTTCTTCCTTCTCTTCTCCACTACTACTATCCTCTGGTTCTTCTTCTCTTCCGACGAGTTTCCTCTACTCTTTTCAATCCTTCCACCATCTCTTGTCTACCACTTCCTCCCATTTTTCTTTTGGTTGACTACCCCAAACTTGACTCCCTCCTGCCACCTTTCTCTTGGTCTTCCAACTCTTCTCTTGGCTCCATTGTTTTCTGCTATCTCAAACATTGCTCTTGGTATTCTCTCCTTTTCCATTTGCCACATTTGGCCATCCTACTAAAGTCTCTCCTTCTCCATTTTAAATGACAACCTTTCCACTCCCACTTCGTTCCTTATATTTTTGCTTCTTTGCATCTTTGACACTCGTCAGTGCTATGCTACTCACTAACTTCATTTCTGCTGCCTCCATTTTAATTTATTCTCTCTAGTTCATTGACTATGCAACTGATCCATACATCAAAATGGGCAAGTGGTAAACATTATAGATGAGTATCTTTCCACTCCTCAGAAAATCTTGGTTCCAAATCCAAATTTCACTATGAAAGTATACATTTATTTGTTGGTTGTTTTTATTTAGTTTAGTCTCATTCCAATTATTTACATTTTTCAATCAATATCAATCTTCATTAGGAGATATCAAATTGATCAAATACCCCAGTTTGATGCTGAATCAAAGTCCTAAAATGTCGAATTGATAGAAAACATCAATATCGAACAGCAAGTGTAGTTCTAAAATACACATGAGCCTCATTATTGGAAAGGTGTGTCGGTGGTGAATATGATTTGTTACATGTTGTCAGGGTTTGTGACCAACACAAGGGTCACCCACGCGACTCCTAGCGCCCTATATGCGCACTCGCCCGACCGGAAGTGGGAGTGCGACGGTAAGATGCCGATGGGTACCAAGCCCTGCAAAGATATTGCTCGTCAACTGATTGAAGATTTACCAGGTAAAAATATCAAGGTGAGGGAGTTTTTACATGTACAACATTATGCTCATGAACATTCTAAGGTTGAACAATAGGCCAACCTCATTATTACGTTTTGATAATTTGTTGGTGTATGCAGCTATTTTTAAACGCCATGAGAATAAGTAATTGTTATTGATCATTTCACCCTTCTAAATGGTATTGTAAGATCCTCATCGGTGGCAATTGGAAAACTTTCCATCACTATGTGTTGGATGATGGATTGGGTTCATGATCACAGCTTGAAGTTAGTGGAAGCTCAACTAATTAGGCCATCGAAAGTACTAAAATCATTCTGGATCACTTCAAATTAGGAAGTGTGTATGGGACACACCAACCATAGGTTATATAATAAAGTTCTTTGGTATACGCTATTTTTGTGTGTACAACAGATTTCTAATATGGATGGATGTGTATGCATTATTCACAGTGGTGAAGGGTGGAGTTTTAATCTTGGTAGACAGATTTGATTTTTTTAACTAGCGATGTGAGAACTTGGTTTGAAGCATCAAAAATGGCATTTTTTATGTCTATTTTTGCTATACAACTGGAGTAAATACAAAGACCAAAATATTAGACAAAGTGAAAATGTACCCCATTTGTCGTACGAAAAAGATGTTCAGTTCATACGATTTTTGTATCAGAAAAAAAAGGACTAGCCCAAATATAAGGTCTGCTTTTCGCACGTGACAACGCTTTGCTGTCACTGATCGTGTATGATCGGGTCTAGGTTTGCTACCGCACAAACCATTCAACACACCTACGCTTCTAGCAGCACAGCAATTTCAGTGAAAAGACGAAGGTAGAGGGTCACTCTTTTGGTCGATATATTTTTCTTTCTATATCATCTATACGTACGTGTAGTAGCTCATCGCTGATTGGCTTTTCAGTGTGTTAGTGAGCGCGCTAGGAACCTCGAAGGGTTATTAAATCTGTCTACCCTGTACTATTTCATAGTGGATACAAGGAGGCTGACTGCGCTACCAAGCAAAGATGAAATTCTTTCGAAAAGAACGGAAAATTTTCGACGTATCAAGCACATTCTTGTGAAAAACATAGAATCCAACTAAAAAAAAACGAAGTACCAAAAATATGTTGAAGTCCAGATTTTTTTTTTTAGTGCTCGTTATGTGAGTTTTCAAGGTGGACAGCGTCTACCTTGTCTCCCCAGATGCCTCACCACTGACTATATTCATATACTTCAGTATCATTCGTGTAAATTCTTAGTGATGGAATCAAAATGGAAATCTTGTTACATTCACTATAGGCCTATAACATAATATACATTATACAAATACATTACACGTTGAACATATTACTCACCATCATTTTGATAGTGGGCTGCATAGAAATAGTGACCACGTTTCAGAAGCTTTCGCTGCCTGTTGATTCAGATTACCTTTCGTTATAAAATAAATTGTAGTTCCAAAACAATGGAAGCCAAATTTTGTCTTTAAAAACAAAAATAAATCGAGATGTTTCACTGTATACTGTCACTTCTGTAGGGCCTTCAGTCTGGAGTCTATAAGTACAATTCAATGTTTTACAATTCAATTTCAACTTTTCTCATTTTATCCTCTCAGTCTAGCAATATTAAGCCCTATGTTCAGCACATTAAAAGAAAGCATCATCACAATTAATCTCAATAAGAAAGAAAAAACTGTGAGTGCTGTTGTGAAATGACTAAAGAGGTTATATGAATGGGAAAAATCACTAAAATATAATAAATTGAAAGTATTTCTTCTCATTTTGATTATTGGACAACGTTTGTATCAAGCAATCTACTCTGGGAGTTTTCAATGTTTGGTATCGACTATCAACAAATTATTCACAATTGTATTTCCACTTCTATAATAATTTTGTTATGCAGTTTATATTTTTCTATTGACTTCTCAAAATAGCTTCAATGAAGTGCTGAACGAACTTCAAGAAATCTTCTTGAGAGTGATCAAGACCACCTTCATGCGTGCCCCTTGATAAAAACGATATGCAACTGTTCCTTTTGAGTGTCCCTCCCTCATTCATACAATACATTCCTTATACATGGTGATACAACCACCACCTATACATTCTCACATACATGTATGCAATGAATTATATTTCATGGACACAGCTAGAGTGACTATTATCAGTTGTTATAATCAATTATTCATATTACATTTTAATATTCATGGGAAAAATGTATATTCCCTTACCTTATTTGCTTATATTCGCTTTTACTTTTTGTAATTAAATATGATACACGATGAGAAGCAAGAAAAGCTTTTTCCAGAATTGAAACAGTTTTATTAATAGCCTCACTTTGCTTGCCAATCATGCCTGCCATCATTTTTTACGCTAAAAAAATTCACGTTATTTTGTCAACCTCGTTTTCCTATACAGAGTTTCAATGTGACAACAGTTTATTTCTCTTCATACTTCCTGCAGAGAGGACAGTGCCGCAAAGAATACACATCGGCCTCTCTTCCGTACCAACAATTGTTTTGAAATCAATTTCGATGAAGCTTTCGTCAAATTTTTGTACTTTTATACTCACTGATTTTAGTAATGAGCTTGCTGTACTTGATTCAACACTTTTTCTATTACCACCCGTCGGAAATTTATATATTTTATCAACGTTTGATAACTTTTGTATATTTTGAAAACCGGTGAATAATTAAACGAATAATGATTTCATCAACTTCCATACCACAATATTATTGGAATATAACTATGGTACTGAATTTTAATTTTTAATGATATAATAAAATTGTAAAATGAAAAATAATGCTTGTCAACAACTAAGATATAACATCTGAAATATAACAGAAACTGACAACTTGCACTTGATCACTCCAAACCTCTCAAAGAGACACTGACTGAACTAAAAGAATGCAGATCAAAGGATTCCATCTGGAAATTCACTCAACACAGAATTGAAAAAATACAATGAATCTGTGAGAGACTTCTGATCGTCAAAAAATACCCATACTTTGTACAATGTACTGGTCCGTGGGATGGTAATAAAATACAAATACAAATATTGATTCTCACAAAAGGTAACCCAGACGTTGAGCGCTCCTAAACACCACCAATCACAACGAACATTAGTCCTGTCAGTTACAACGTATGTCTGGCCTATAGGTTTCTGTGAAATGGTCAGTGTCACTGTGCCTGGGGTAGTTTTGGGAATAGTTTTGGGATGGCCTACATTTAGGATTTTGGCAGCAAGCAAGACAGCGTGAGTTCTTATCTCTAGCATTATCACTAATTGCTACCGTGAAAAGTGCTACCGTGAAAAAATGAGTGTATAGGCTTATAGTTCTTCCACATGTGAAATAAATTTGAAAAAATACTGTCAAGTTATTCACAAATATAACAAATATTCATTTTATATTTCAGAATATATAATATATTTATGAAGAAATTGTTGTAGCATGTTGAAATGTGGATATTTAATTGAAAAGGTTTGCAACCCCTGAAAAACACTACCAAAGGAGTCATGACCCCCAATTTGACTGTAAACACTGACGTAACCTTTTAACCTTTTAACTGCTACACACGCGAACGCGCGCTTTGGCTTGCCGTGCCCACCATGCTACACACGCGCTGGGTCGTTTTGAATTCTGCGCTATATTGATTATTTCCTACTGGACTGTAAACTGTAGTTATCGACCTGATTTTTTTTGTGCTCTTGCCGGATCTATTCGGCACAAAAAGTTGCAGTCATGCGCTCTATCGGCGACTACCGTAAATAGAGTTTGGAGGACAGAATTCTGCACGTGGCTATGTTACAACGTTGTTTGTGACTACTTTCTCGCCCCAAAAATGTGTTTCACGACGAAATTGTTGCGTACCACAGCGTAATTCTGGGGCAGGAAAGAACCGCGAATGTTCCTTTTATTTATTCCCGAAATGCGGCAATTTATTTCAATTGATAAAACATTTTAGGTTGATTGCACATGATATGCCTATCTGTAACTTTTTAGATCAATTGCAAATAGCATAATTGTAATTAATTATTTGTCACCATCGATTTCAATTGATGATAAATTTTAGGTTTTAAAAGTGCTATACTATGTGCCTGTTACATTTAGGGTAATTGTAAATACTATTTTTGTAAATAACATTCGACTGTAAATAACATTTAACTGGAAATAATTATTTGACATTGTCCATAACAACTGATGATATGTTCTGGGTTGATTGCAAATAGGGCATATCATATAAAAACTATGCAAAACTGTTTTGTATACTTCATTATACAAAACAAAAACCGTATAATTAAATAAATTACTTTTAAAGCATAACACATTTTTGATGTTTTCTTTGCAATTGATTTCCTTGGAGTGCTTATAGGTAGTCATACATAGACCTAGATTAGATAACAAGTAATGAAAATGTTTAGAAAAAATAAAAATCCCATACGTTTTACCAATATCTACTGGACATTTTAAGCTTGGGTCAAATGGTGTTTTGAACTAATATCAATAAACGAATACAAATGTTACATGGGTAAATTAATTGGTTAATGTAGGCCCTAGGCTATATAAGTTTTTGATAGGTTACTAAAGGAGTGAAATAATGTAATAATCTTAATTCTCACACAACATTTACGTGGTAATAATAATTAATACCTAACTCACAACAATTGTTTAAACAAATGTGGTGGGGCATATTATTAAAATAATCCGATCTGAGTTTCAATAACATTTTTTCTACAAATGAAACATCCAAATCCACTTGAATAAGTTGGACAGATTTGTCAAAAGATGAATATAAAACAATATCGCACGTATGCACGTTTAGCATGGCCATTCCAAGCTGCATTACAAGCAAAGTAGCCATAGTAAACACTACGGAGAGATTACTCTGTCCTCCAAACTTCCGCCATGTTGGATTTTTGACAGCTGCCGCTAGCGCATTCTATAGGTACTTTTTGTGCCGAATTGTATAAACCAGTGGCGCTTATTCAATATAATTTAATATATCATTTCATACGAATATCATGAGAATTTAGAATTTATGTACGTTAATCACTTTCCCAAATTCAAATTATTATATTTTTGGAAATTGGAATTAGATCAGAGCCCTGTGATGCATGTGACATGTTAGAGTTTGTGAGAGCGCCGTCACAGCACTGCTGTATCCCGAGCAAGGCACGGCAACAGGTCTGTTCGATTTGTCTGCACCAAGCTACACCACTGCACTAGCATGTTCGATTAGTCTGGTGCAGACTACTTTGCCGACTCTAGTGCAGCACCGTGCGCGTTCGATTTGGCGCTGGTGTAACTTGGGGCAGCTTTTTAGTGCACCAGCTCTGGAGGTGGTGTGTTGGTGTAGTGCAGATAGTTTTGGCGCATTTTTCAACATGGAGGGTCCCGCAATGAAATTAAGTCATGAAAATATTAAACACCAACAACAATCCAGCTGTCCAGGACGGGCATTAGACTTTTTTTTCTGACGGTGAGTTATTTCTATAGGTTATTCTTAGCCTATGTTCATAATAATATAGAAAATCTATGACCATGTCTCAAATGCTCAACTCAAATGCCGCGTAACGAATTCGGACGTGTTCGATTTGGGGTGTAATATAGCTGCTTGGTGCTACCGAAGTGGCTATTTGCAGATAGCCCTACGTTTTCGATATGTGAAATATTGCAACAGTGTAGCAGCCGGCGCATGCGTGGGGGAGATGTCTATCGGAGACGCAACAGCCGCGCGCTGCCGCTAAATTCAATTCAAATATATTCATAGAATATATATATATATAAATAGAGAATAGAAAGAAAAATGAATATTGCAAATAAAAATATAGAATATAGAAATATATATATAGAGAGAAAAATAAATAGGTCTATAGAAAATAAATTCTTACCAAAAAAAAAAGAAATATTGAAAATAAAAATATAGGATATAGAAATATGTATATAGAAAGAAAAATAAATATATAAAATAAATTCTTACCAAACTACCACCAAAATTGTAGAATATGGAGATATAAAAATATAAATATAGAAAGAAAAATAAATATATAAAATACATTCTTACCACACTACTACTAAAATTGAGGGTAGTTGAGAACACCTGACATTGAACAATATAATAAAATGGAAGGAATGAAGTTATTGCAAAAATGAAGAGAATAATTGCCCCCCAAAAAACCTGTATTATCATTTTTATCGAAATTACATTAATATATAGTAAAATTACCTGAGTAATTTGAGGCGTTTAATAATTCTTACATATTTTATATAAACTCTTTATGAGTATGACCATAACTTTTTATCTATAGTACTTCATGCATTATATCATAATCACACTTTATATTATAATCATGGCACGTCAAATATGATGGGAATAACCTGCTAGTAATAATTTAATTTTTGTATGATTTCGTTATCATCATTTCATTATCTCTTTTTTCTACATTTTCTTATTCAAACCTAGTCAAATTATATTTATTTTGTTATTCTCTAAAATGATGTTATCAAAAATGTTTTTATATTTTAATTAATTGATTTTTATTCTGTGTTTTTGCAATCTTATAATGTAAGACAGAGTCTTGAATAAAGATAAATATATTATATGATATTGAGATGTTCATTGTTCATCAAAATTGTAATAATTTAAATATTCACTTGAGTAAGCTTTTAGTAACAGATTAGATTTCAGTTTGAAATAAAGTATTCCCATTTTACGGATGTTTTTGGTGTATAATTTAGATTCAAAGTAGCGCCTATTGGGAGTTAATCTGAGTTGATTCTGATTTATATACCGTAATAAATTGTGTACATTTTCTTTTTGCCTCGTGTCACGTCTTTTCTTGGGTTTCAACGACGCACTGTAATGATGACTAAGATATATCGGTGTCGGATGAATGACCAAGATGAAGGTTTCTTAGATAATCGGAAAGTACAGTGGAGGCAAGCGGTCATGGCCTATATTGTAGGAACCCTGCCAGCATTAATTAATGAATTGATTAATTCATGTTTATTAGCAACATATGTGCTATCTGCACAAGATACAAGTCATTATAACACTTTACAATTTAATTACAATACTAATGACAGTCAACTTAAAAAATAATCACCCCGTTCATCATTTTAGTCTTAATACTACATTTAAATTCATTAACACTACTAGCTTTCGTAACATCACTTGGCAAGCTGTTATACTGTCTTAATCCTAAATAAAATATTGATTTAAGTCTAACCTCCCTAGAGCAGACCTCTAAATATTAGCATTAGCTTAGACCAGTGATTCTCAACCTTTACACACTGCAGACCATTATATACATGAAGTTTTTACTGCAGACCACTTGGGAATATTTTTGTTAATCAAACAAATATGCACAATATTCATCACGAATCCAAAGATATCCCTGGGACTATCTACAATTTATCCTATGCGTGATGAAGATTTTGGTGACCGTTCCCGCTATCCCACAACACTAGCGCACAAGTGGTTTGCACCGTCATGTCTCGTCAATACAAGAATCTACGCGTCATGAAGGTTCCGGTGACCGTCCCCGCTATCCCACAACACTAGCGCACAAGTGGTTTGCACCGTCATGTCTCGTCAATACAAGAATCTACGCGTGATGAAGGTTCCGGTGACCGTCCCCGCTATCCCACAACACTAGCGCACAAGTGGTTTGCACCATCATGTCTCGTCAATACAAGAATCTACGCGTGATGAAGGTTCCGGTGACCGTCCCCGCTATCCCACAACACTAGCGCACAAGTGGTTTGCACCGTCATGTCTTGTCAATACAAGAAACTGATTCAAGAAACAAGAAACTGAGTGATACCATGAACACAACACACATATGTCTACTTTGTGGCACACTGGTACAAAAAAATGATTTACCTTCAACAAAATGTAGTTGAAAAAATAAATATACCAAATAGAACGACATTAATGAAAAACATTATGTGACATCTACTTTGAGGAACTGTCTACAAATCTATACAATCTCCTAGACCTAGGCTCGATATATTTTGACAAAATGATAACTTGAGACATGAATTCGTCGACGTAAGAGAGAATACTTTGGCTTGCTATCTTTGCATCTCTAAATGTATACATGAAAGGTGACTTGAACCACACGTGCGTTATTATAGTGTGGTATAGGAAGGATGGATGCTTGTAGCCTTCTTTCATCGATATAACTGCTAACAGCAGCAGATTCGCCTTGGTGGACTTCACAGAGTTAAACATAATATGCAAGTATTGCAATTCAGCGTAATATGGTGTGAAATAATTAACAAGAAATAATTAATGAAATTACAAGGAAATATAAATATAAATTAAATGGTAAAAAGAATATAAAATGGCATTATATTAACTAAAATGTAATGAATATGCGGACCACTGGCCTAAACTATAGAGGGAAACCACGAAAAACTGGTGTAAAGACGGCCAGTGGCAGGGATTGAACCAGGTCCAATATTCCCCTCACCTACCAGATCACATGAAGCGAGTATGTTCCCCGCTGCGTGTGCCATATGTTCATGATTATTTTATTGAGTGTTAGTTTGAAGATTTTATTTTCCGTATTTAATATCGAATGAAACAATAAATATAGGCCTACTAAGTTTTGTTTACCTGAAATGTTTGATAGTAGGCCTAATCTCTTTGGTGAAATGAACATGTTGTTTGCATTTGAAGAAGTAGGCCTACCCAAAATTTGATACCATAATAATAATAACAATAAATAATAATAATCTTTATTCAAGGAACAATATACATTGTGATACAATGTGTCACATATAAAAATATAAAATAATGATAAAAATGAATCAGGGGTAATAGATGATGAAAGACATTACCTTAGCAACACGTTTAATACATAGTGATAACGGTTATGCAATTCAAAATGAGCCAAGTTCTTCAAGGTTCAAAGTTTGGGAATGTTACGTTATTATGAAAATAAACCGTTAGAATAGAATGGACGTGTCTTTATTTGTTTGAATATAATAGAACATAAGGGCGAGGTTTGGTCAATACACCATTCTTCGTTTGTAACAAAGAATTTATTACTCGCATTCTCTGCCCCCTTGACATCACAAATCATAACACCCAATCAACGAAGCTGTTAGAACTAGGCCAATGGTGAAATTGAAATATCCAAACAGGTTATAATCATAAATGACCACGAATGATATAGATCCAACTGGCCAACTGGTAAAGCTACGACTATTTTGAGTCGTCATTATGTTTGTTCAGTATTATAATTATATGTATTGAAAATAAATTGATGAAACTACAGTAAAATGAAACAATGATAAATTGATAATGCTAAGCTTCAATTCATCAACAGGAAGATGCCAATGAATGAATGGGATTAAAAATATTAATGATTAGTCTAGATCATAGTTACAAGATAGACAAACAAGAAAGGGTCTGAAGTCAATGTTAGCTCAAGGAGTCATAGACTGGAACGCTTTACTTCAAAAGATATTCGAAAACTGGCCATCAGCTAAAACCTTCAGACAAAGAGTATAAGTGTCGAATCAAATACAGCAAGCTCGTTGATAAGACCAGTGGATATGAAATTACGAAAATTTGACGAAAGCTTCATCGGAATTGGTTTTACAAAATGTATTATTGGTACGGAAGAGACCGAGTGTATTCGTTGCGTCACTGTTCTATCTCCAGAAAGTATGAGGAGAAATAGAGTGTTTTATTCAAAATATTTTCATTCAAAATATCATTCACCATGGAATTAGAAGTGAGCGACCAACTTCAATTCCTGGATGTTTTACTCAAGAGGAGAGATGTTGGAAGTATGGCCCATTCTGTGTATAGGAAACCAACTGTAACCAAATGTGTATTGGAAGCGTGGGGGGAAATAAGGAACTTAGTCAAGTCGTCTTCATTTTTAGAAAGAGTTGGACATAAATTCAAATTGGCATTAAAAAATTACAGTACGAACGTGGGTAAATTCTCTTTTCTCGGGGCCACCATCCCAGAATGGAACAAACTGGGAGATAAACTAAATCAGGAGTGGCCTAAATCTGTGAATGATTCCAAGAAACTAATGGAAGGAGCTGAGAAAAAATGAAATGGAAAAGAGTGAGCAGCAATTGGATACTATAAAATAAATATATTGTAAACAAGTAAAAGATTAATACTTAGAACAATAAAAATTGCATGCATACATATACAAAACTCACACAGATCGATATCTACACACACAATCTCACCATCACCCCTCACAAAAGACATCAGTTCTGAATTATTTAATATCGAGAGCTAAAAGTTTGTTGGATACAAATATTATACAAGAAGAACTGGATCATCTTGAAACAATTTCCCTTAAAAATGGTTATAACAATAGTGAAATAAATAGAGCCATCAACAGAAAATGTAATTTGAAGCAACGTTCTGATAAGAAATTTGTTTCCACGGCATATTTACCTTATATAAGAGGCACAACAGATCAAATAGGTCAACTTCTGAAAGAACACGTATTTTGCCCTCATAAAAAAGTACAGTCACTGGTGAGAACAGTTAAGGACACTATCTATCTTGAAAATTGTGGCGTATATAAAATCCCTTGTTCCTGTGGTTTGGTCTACATCGGGCAAACCAAGAAATCCATAAAAGAGAGGATTACACAACATCAATACCAAGAAAGAAGGAGGAACAGCTTATTATCAGGAGCGGCTAAACACGCTCTCAGCAGTGACAAAAATGAAGCACACCAAATATTATACAATACAACAATTTTAGTAAAATCGAACAAACGATGGCCAAGAGCAACATATGAATCAATAGAGATAATCAAACTCCCTCATAATTTCAATGGAGAAGATGGATATAGAATTGTATTGTATTGTATTGTATTGTCTCTTTATTCACCGTCGATTATTACATAGTAAAAATATTGGTTTCGTCAATTATTCTAAGGCTAAATATAACTATAGTATTGATAACATTAATAATAAAGAATTAAAGAAAGATAATGAATTGAGATCAAATGGATAGGCCTAATTATTATAGATTCAAAGAACTAGGCACAGCTAATTTCACACAGCTGGTCGATAGCAACAGATAAATTGAGAAAGTTTGCTCAATTAAGACCACAAAACATTAGCACGACACATAATCATAGCAAAAATCAAACTGTCAGAGCGTCACCTTATAATTTGAGAGGTACAAATCAAATGAAATAATAGACTTATAAAGAAGCATTTAATTTTAGGCGCGTAAATTGTTAGGTTAAAGTACAACAGAAACAACTTGGTATCGGGTCGAAGCAGCTTTCTGCAGCGGGTCGGAACAGCAAACACGTGCATTGGTGCCAAATGTACACCACCAGGTCTATCTGCGTATAGACCTTACCTTGGTGCTACACCAAACTGGTATGACGTAATTTCCATAGTGCACTGAGCCTACTCCAAGCCTACACCAACTGCCTCTGGTGCAGACAAATCGAGCAAACCTAACAAGCTGCATTAGAGCAGCAACAATCCTGAGGCTAGCGCCATATTTAATTTGATTTATTGTTATATTATTCTATCAATAAGCCTGTATTTGATCTCTAATACCTGAAATAATATTAGTCAGCAACTAGAATGTTCTATATAGGGTATTGTTACAACTATTGTAAAGAATCAATATTAATTAGTCTTAATTTTAATTACTTACTGTAATTGTTGAGGTTAGGTGGAACAACGGTGCATTGGCCGAACCTTGCCCTTTTGTTGTATTATATGCAAATTCAAATAAAGATGCTTCTATTCTATTCCATTCTATTCTATACAAGCTGTGAGCTTGAATGCAGACGATGCTTTTTTGAGCGGCGAGCAGGGGGGGCTGGCTTATGTACCGGCATAAGACAGCGCAACGAAATGTAGCCATATTTTGATTCGGGCGATCTCGTGCAACCAAATGAATGGCGCGCATGGTCAGTGTCACGGCGTGGTCACTGGTCATTACCTCTACCAATGCCTCTACGTCGCTTGTTCTGCATGTGTATGAATGTAATGGATGTTGAAGCATTGATGTAAAAATAGAAGTCCGCCGTCCGATTCTTGGTATTAACTTCTATTATTGCGTAGTAGGCCTAGGCCTTCTCAGTTACACGATCTCCATTTTCCCTCTATTAAATAATAACACCGTTATGCTGTAATTAGGCCTGTTTCATGAACTGATTCAAGCTATTTTGAAATACACTTCATTTATGAAAATGGCTATGCAATTCCAGCACTAGGCCTACTGACTCTTGGGATGCATTTTGCTAGCTGTTATGTTAGTAGACACGTGTATGCAATAGTAGTCGATCACACAGCTAGTTTCCACAGCTGAAAAAGACTTTGGGCCAGGTAAAATTTGATCTTGAAGAAAAATATCGTGGATTATGGTAGGCCTCGCCATTGAGTTTATAGTGTTATAAACTCGATGGCTCGCCCTGCAATAGCATTGCTAGACATCGCCCGTAAGGAACAAAACCGCAAGTAGGGCAGTAGCATTGATTTTGTAAGACACTACAAATTCAATGGCAGGCCCCATGTTCTATACCCAATGTACTTGATTAGTAATGAATGATTCTCATTAGCTCATCAATGGACCTGATAATAGCTCGTAAATTTTGAATAATTTATAAAGTTGAGGGATCATTCCAAAACTCGGTAAAATCACATAAAAAACCTGAAGTCCTAAATTTTCCCTGCGGGGCCAAGTTGAAGGGCTTTCGCCTCACAGAACCCCTTTTCGGCGCTACATTTATCCGGTTTTACAATTTATCATCCTCTTATAGCATATGCCCTCTCGAATATTCACCGCACGCCCCTGGCATGAACATATGTACTTCTTTGAAATAACGTCAACCTTCGTATCATTTCATAATAGTAGCGTTTATTCAGATGAAAGTTTTGTCAACAAACAAACTGATTCTGAGTGAAGTGAAAAATGGCGAATGTTGATTGACCGACTCGGCAATATAATGTGCTTTATGCAACCGATAATATACAACTTATCCTGACACATGGACATGAGAAGGTGAAACCGTTTCTTATCTCGATTCTGGTATCGATAACAATAATAATGTATTTACTAGTGTAGATGAAGATGATATCCAAGCTCCCGCAGAAATGCCTATGGGCCTTCAACACCTAGGCCATTGAATTTGCCCAGGCCTAGTAATCAAAAATGAATATTTGTGAATTTATCATCTTATTTCTCATCACTCTTTCATTTTTGTATCTTTCTGTGATCCCTTTTCTGTGGTATCTCGAAAGAATCAATGAAAGATAATCATAAATGAAGAATCTGGAATCATTTGTACCAACTAATGCATTTTGAGAAAAATAACTCAGCACAGGGTGTACCGGTACAGCCGTTGAATTTGTACAAAATCAATGGTACAGCTGCTGTCAGAAAACTCGGCAGTTGAACGGTCAACTGCTGAGTTTCTGACAGCAGTGTACACCTTGTGCTGAGTTATTTTTCCCAAAATACAATAGGTGGTACAAATGATTCCAGATTCTATAGTTATGATCATTCCTCATTGATTTTTTTGAGACACCACAGGTGAAGGATAACGAGAGAATAAAAAAATGGAAGGGTGATAAAAATTAGATGGTAAATTCATAAAAACTAATTTTTGTTTCCTAGGCCTAGGTGGAGAAGGCATATGCATTGCTGCGGGAGCTTGGATATCATCTTCATCTCCACTAGTAAATACATTATCATTGTTATCGAAGCCAAAATCGAGATAAGAACCGGTTTCACCTTCTCATGTATCCATGTGTCAGGATAAGTTTTATATGATCGGTCAAATAAAGCATATTATATCGCCGAGTCGGTCAATCGACATCCGTCACTTTTCACTTGACTCAGAATCAGTTTGTTCGTTTTTTTATATTGGGTTTTAACGACGCACTATACTGATGGCTACGATCTATTGGCGTCGGTGGATGATGAATGAGATGATGGGATGATGAGATGAAAGGTTATTCAACTTATTTTATTAGGTTTTTTGGATGGTGGGAAGGTGTCGATCGTGGCCTGTTATTAAGGAACCATCCCAGTATCAACCTGAACGACAGAGGGAAACCACGAAAAACCCCTGTCAGAATGGTCGACCATGGGTGGAATCGAATCCCGGTCTCCCGAATGACGGTTCAGTGTGTTACCACACGGCCACGCATCTCGGTGACTTCCATACATGATCACATCATTTCATGAACCATTCATCAGATCTGTTATCATTATATTGCTTCAGAACTGTTATCATTATAATGCTCATAATAATGTTTTATATTTGTAATATTTTTCAATGCATTTTTAGAACTTTATTACCGTACCACTATTAATACTTTTTATCTGACTGTCCTTATTATCTTATGTACAGAGATGGTGGAACTGGGGGGTCAGGGGGGTCGGCTGACCCCTGTTTAATCTTGTGATAGGCCCAACTATAACAAAGAACCATAACGAATGTGACAAGTTTATCAATTTTGACCCCTCAATAATGTTAGGGCTCTGCTTTTGTATGCTTTTGGGCTATGCGTATGTAGTTATTTTTTGATAATTCAACTATATGTAAAAGAATGTAAAAAACAGACAATGAACTATCTATCTGTCTATCTAGGCATCGCCAGTATCGTTATGATGGGTGAGGGGCACATTCAAAACATTTGATTTGTTATTGCTAAAAAAATAAACTCATTGAGTGAAAAATGTTGACAACTTGGATAGGAAATATACATTTTTTAAATTTTGAACTCAGCAAATACTTAACGTCCAATTAGATGAACAAAATGAAATCCCTCGACTGGAACAAGGAGAAATATTCATTAGGTGGGTGAGAGGGGGGGGGGGGGATGCCGTAATGTAAGTGCTGATTTGGAAGAATGGTAATATTGCACTGCTTCAAACTTCAAATCAAACTGTGTCAGGGAAAAACTGTCCGTTCTTACAACAATCATGTGTTCATTGTCAGCGTATATTATGCACTACTTACTTACATCTGTGATCAGGTCATCATGGGAGGCGGGAGGCAGTGTCTCCAGAATAACGTCACTGTAACGACAGACGATCCAATTGACTCATACGGGTGCGTTAGAAAAGATAAACGTAATCTGATAAACGCCTGGGCAAGAGACAAACAGAACCGCAATTCAACGTATCAAGTCCTGAATAATACGGACGATCTGCACAGTTTGGACGTAAAAAATACCGAATTTGTGTTGGGAATATTTGCCAATGGACACTTGGCATACGATTATGTGAGGAAAGAGAAGCAACTTAAAATGCCTTCGCTGAAAGAGATGACGATGAAAGCGATAGAAGTGCTGCAGAAGAGTCCCAGTGGTTATGTATTGGTGGTAAGAAGTGAAAATTTATCAAAGTTTTATATATTATGTGATCTATTATAGAAGAACATCTAGAAATTACTCAAAACCTGCAATCACCTTTTCTATTCTAACTATTAGCCTTATTACATAGTTTATTTGAATATTTTAAATAATGTGAAGTCATGTCACTGTTAATTATTGATGATCACTGTTAATTATTGATGATGATAATATGATTATTACTATTGTTTTAGTATCAGTCATTATTAGTTATTTATGTATTAGGCATAGGGAGTAAAATAAGGTTGTATGGAACATCACAGCAATTACAAGCAGTGAATACCGCCTTTTTGTCTTGTCAGATGATAATATGTAAATGATTTATGATTAATGAGTGACAAATAAAGAAAAAATTGAAATTGAAATTGAAATTGAATGTTAAGGAATATGAAGTTTATATTCTCATTATTCCTATAGGCTAGTCATTGTTATTTTTCTTTTTTATAATTATTATTAATATTAATATCTCATCTGTAGAAGGTTTGGGTGGAAGACCACTCTCTGTAGTGGACCCCGCCTATGTTGAACTGTCTTTGTATAGTCATTAACTTATTATTATATTAGACCATATCATATATTATTATATTACACAAATATCGTTCAAATGAAGACATACAATACAATATTACTAGTCCTACTTCATCTCGTGCTAACAGAAAATCAAAGTGAACAAAATATATCAATTATTGATGATTTACAAATAAATAAATTCAATACTTTGATTTGCTCAACTTTATGGCAACACAAACTCAGAGCTGAATGTATGCCTAGGTAGGTACATCCGTGTGATGTGAACACATTATTATTATTCCATTTATGACTCTTCTCTTGAAAAATTGTTGTTCTCTGGCTTGGAATTTTATTATTTTGTAGCTCAAGCTACAAAATAACTAACAAAAAAAACAAAAAACTGTGACAGGACTATGTACTCTACTAGTTTCAGCCACCTTCATACTACTAGTATTCTGGCTGTAGGCTTTCTCAAGTGATGTCACTCAATGCTGAAAGGGACAGGCAACAGTGCCGTCAAATTGATTTTAATCAGTCATCTTCTCGTTAGTTTCCAAGTTTTCTATATTACTTTGTTAGCGATAAATATATACTTGTATCCACGAAATACGAAGAAGCTTATCGAGTCATCCATGCGCTAGTAGTGAGGGATGGGGGGGACGGACGATTGGAATTTTCTCCTTTCGTGGATACAAGACTTGTATCCAAGAAAGAAGAAAATTCCAACCGTCTGTCAAAGTAGGTATAGTGGTTTTTCCAAACAATTATCTGCAAATTACTGCCTTTATGGCCAGAGGTATGAAATTTTCGCATTATAGCTATACGCGCGATATAATTGAAAGTCATCTGAAACCATGATTTCTTGTGTTATCTTCAGGTTTTGTGATGTTCTAAACCATTTGAGGCTAAGTTCTTTCCCTCTATTTAAAGCGATAGATGCCTTTCACAACGATGAATCAACATTCACCCAAAATATTTGCTATTTCTGAAAAATATCAATTTCTTAATAACATTGTCTGTTACACTTTTTTTTCAATCAGTATTGTAATTGCAAGGTAAACCCAAAATCTTTCACTCCAATTTGTTCATGTTATTTTTGTTTGTTTTGTCTTCAAGTTTTGTGATGTTAAAAACCAGTGAGGGCTCTTTTACGCTGTTTAAAGCGGTACAGTGTATGCTCATTACAACGATAAATCAATATCTACGCAAAATATGTGCACTTTGTGAGAAAATGCCAATTTTTCTAAAAACATTGTCAAGTAATACTGTTTTTTTTTTTAAATCAGTTGCATGTGCCATGGAAACCCAGAATATTTTATCTCAATTCATTTGAATAAAATATTTATTTACAAGCATTGGTTGAGCTCTGGGAGTTATTTTACTTATTTATGATGCTCTTACAGTATGTGTGGTTCAAGTAGTGTTTTTATGTGGGGGATATTGACGGCAATGTGTATATCCACACTCTCAGAACTTCCTCACTTCTCAAGCTAAGAATATGTCGAAAATAGCTTCTAATATTATATGCATACATCATTTTTATCCCAGAACCTTTACGTTTGGCTGAAGACTTTTTTAAGCTGAATAAATGCTCTTTTTAGATTTGACTAGTACAGTAGAACCTCTTAAATAAGTTTCTCGTTAGTACATTTTTCACCCAAGTAATTTTTATTCTTTGGTCCCATCTACATGCTCCCACATGTTGAATAGTTTCTTTGGTAAGTTTTTTTTTGTCTGGTTCCCTGAAAAACGTACTGAAGAGGGTCCACCGTACTGTTAAATGATATTTTTGGAATAGCTAATGCTGAAAAAAAAATGATTATAATGCTATAATTTTGTGCCTCAATTTGTAGCCATACTTTCCTCTCAAGCGGGCAGGCCTTCCAAGGCGCTCAAAATTGACTATCTTTGAGGTGTAACATAATATACAGTATATAGTATCAAGCAAATTGAAATGTATTTCTGAAGGAATGTAGGCATTAAAGTTATAATGATTGTGACATATAAATAATGTAAAACCATAATTCACGTACTTGTTGATGTTGATCAGGTTGAAGGTGGCCTAATTGACCAAGCACATCACAGGGGATATGCTAAACGAGCACTGAACGAAACATTGGGTATGGACGAAGCAATTGTAGAAGCTTTGAAGTTGGTGAAGAAATATAACCGTTACGGGGAGAATACGTTCATTTATGATGATATTAAATCGGACACGCTAGTCATTGTAACTAGCGATCACGGACATTCACTTACGATTAGTGGGTATTCGAAGAGAGGAAATAGCATCCTTGGTAAGATAGCTTTCATTACTCATTAATAATCCTTTTTTGATCGGATAGAAGTGTACCACCGAAATCAACGGTTTGAATAAAAAATGATACTGGTGAATGTATGAACCAAGTTGCCTTCACACATCAAGTTAAGTGAAGTTGCTACATCAGCTAAGGCACTGCTTTGATAGTCTGCTTTGCTTCAAAATTCAGGTCGGGGGTAGGTTTTCACTCTGCATGAGGCATGGCTGTCGTGAATATAGTCAATAAATTATTATATTATTATGGTTGTTAGTTGATATATAGTTCGATATTCATCGGAGGTAAATTATAATTGATTATGTTCTTTAGTATTGATCTAATTGATATAATCGATACATTGATCTGTGTTTTTGATTTGAAAAGCTGAAGTATCCGATAACGAAGCATGAAGGGAATTAATATTTTACGAGTTAGGTCATAACTTCAGGTAATGCAAAGTTGAGAATGCTTACAAATTATTTTCAGTTCTTTCTACTCACTTTTCCAACCTACTGATCCAAGTTATTGAAAGTGAATTGAAGTGGGACCAGGAAACAATTATCATCAATCATTCTAAGTTTATTCTCACAATTGAGAGAAATGATCAATATTTTTTAATTTGATAATCGGTATCAAGTTGATGATTGTCAGTCATCAAAGTCATATCGAATGGCAATCCTAGTTACAATTTAGCCATTTGTTCCTCAAGATAATGCAGGAGCTATAAAACAGTTATCGTTATATATTCATCACATCAAATTGACAAGGGGATTGGCAGTATTTAACGTGAAGCTATTTATTACTGTTTCATTGGTTAAAATTCAAAACAGAGACTTGAATTATCACAAATCATGCATTGTTAACATTGTGACACTTCTGATCCATCCTGAGATGGGTAGACCATTCAGGCATCTAGGACCTATTATTCTATTTCTGAAATTTGTTACCGTACATCATTCCATTACGTAGCCAGTGTATTATTAACAGAACCACCACAAAAGTTGATTTCTCTATTATTCACTATTCAAAGTTGCCAAATGAAGCTCAACTCCCTGGCCAGTGAGGTCTCTTGTTCAACACATATTTTGGTTTATTTTTCATCACTTTTTCGTTTATTGAAGTACGATGATTGTCTATAGTTTATGAGGAGCATAGAAAACAGATGTGAATAATAACAAAATGTAGCACCCATCAGCAATGCATTGTTGAAGTTGACTTTTGTTTTATGTAACTATTAGTACTTATACATATTTTTCATTACAGGTATAGCTCAGAATTCTATGGTGGATAGTATACCGTATACCACGTTACAATATGCTGTCGGGGATTTATACGCGTTCAATTATTCATCAACTGCAAATGGTACTAAAGTTGTGAGGGCAGATCCAACCAGTCAGGATCACAAAGGTTTCGACTATCACCAACAAGCGGGGAGTATTGTCTGACGAAGCAGTTCATGGGGGCGGAGACGTTGCCGTATATGCTACAGGTCAGTCAAGGCCCATCACCAGGTCAAAAATTGCTTCACGCTCTTTCTAACAAGGGTTTGCAGGTACAACGCAAGTAAAACTGTTGAAAAACGTTCAATTTTTTCAACATTTACATGCTTTTGAAAAACAGGATTGAACGTTGAAAGAGCACTTTTTCAATTAAGAGGATTCATAAATTGAACTGGAGTCAACCAGAAACTTTTGATCATCAGAATTCTCGACCTCGAGGCTAAAAGATAGGGGTACAGATAATAAAACCAAAGCGTGGCAATAATTGTTTGTCGGACACAATCGGAGATGGTTAGCTACGGTATGGTACTCATTTTCGTAACACAGGGCACCACATACATAAGCAAAATAATAAGTGACCAGGCTGGAATTTTTGACATGGGACGTCTTCAAAATCAGAATAGAGTGGCACTCTGTAAATGTTGATGAGAGAGAGAGAGAGAGAGAGAGAGAGAGAGAGAGAGAGAGAGAGAGAGAGAGAGAGAGAGAGAGAGAGAGAGAGAGAGAGAGAGAGAGAGAGAGAGAGAGAGAGAGAGAGAGAGAGAGAGAGAGAGAGAGAGAGAGAGAGAGAGAGGAGAGAGAGAGAGAGAGAGAGAGAGAGAGAGAGAGAAAGCACTGGGACATTTCATGACAGGCTATGCCCTACAAGCAAAGACCACAAGTATTTTTTACAAGTTGAAGATTACAAGAAAATAAATTATGTATACCAACCAGGCTAATTTAGTATAGCTGAAATATTATTCAAATATCACACTCAACTTTGTGTGAAAATCTATGAACGTTTCGTCTCTTGAATTCGTTGGAATGTTCAATTGTATCAGCCTTGATGGCGAGATCTTTTTTCTAGTCCGGAGCGACAGAGCTATAATTGTTGTCAACAATGTGAATGACGAGCATTGTGTTGTGTCTTTCAGGACCCATGGCACATCTCTTCCATAACGTCCACGAGCAGCATTACGTAGCTCACGTTATTGCTTATGCTGCCAAAATTGGACCGTATTCAAGAAGTAGCTCGAGTTATTTCAAAAACAATATATTCGTGACTGTAATAATTCCGATTATTACAAGTTATGTAGTTTCATAGTTTTACACGTCTTTAGGTATATTCGTAACTGGGAAAATGCAATGAAATGTGTTATTGGATGAGCATGCATGGTGTGAAAATCATACATTTTATTTTCAATCTATGGAATATTTCACAAATCCATTGTAATTTTTTCAACAGGAATGCCATTACTCACCATACATTCTTGGTCAACTACAAACTCATTGGATGCACTTGTTGTCAAAATTTTTTTTTGGGTGTGATTTCAATGCTACAGTACATGTTAGGAAAAAGCAATATATTTTTACTTAAAATTGTCCAATTGAGCTATCTCATCAATTATATAGGCTTACCCTATCTGCATGAAAGACTAGAATATAAAGAATACCAATATAATTGTTACCGCGGTGTGAGATGGCGGGAAGGGGGGGGGGGGGGTGCTTGGAACCTTCATCTCTCGTGTATACACACAAAAAAAAAACTTTCTATAGCCTATAGGTGAAGTTGCTTCACATCTTGTGCAGCATCATAAAGCAGGAAAATCACTTGAAACCTCTTGAAAAGAAAAGTGGAACGCCATTGCTACGCTCATCCTAATCAACCAAATTAAATAGAAAAATTGTTAAATTATATAGGCCTAATTATTTAAATTGGTTATTGCGACATATTAATATTGTCACCATTGTTTTGAACTGTGCAAGAGAATAGAATATTTTGTAGGACTTCAGGACGTTTGTCTAACTTATGGATTCCAGGCTATTTTTGTAACCTCAGTTGAATTATCTTGGAAATTGCGTAGCATTGCATATTATTACATCGCTGAATTTTCAAATGCTGCTCAGTCTATGGATTATTTGGAAGTCCATATTATTGTACACATACATAGATTAATAAATTGAGCTCTTATGTTATATTATTGTTTTCTGACAGAAGAGGATGTGGTTAGGCCAAGTTTTGGTGCCACACTGTACGTTAAGAAAGTTTAGAAACAATATTTTGGTTGAATTTTTTAGTTATTGCATTTAGTGAGATCTAAAACGTGAGAGCTTTTTGTAGATTGAGAAAAAAATTTAAAAATTATGATAACTTGTATGTAATTTACGCTATAAGCCAATTCCCAAGTTTCAATTACCACTTTGTTTGTATTTTCACTCATTATTCATACATTCACTTTTTATGTAATGACTCACTGGGAGATTCTTATAGAAATATTTTCTATT
>OZ023327.1:38247604-38260104 GCA_964007535.1 Brachyptera risi
AATATATATATATATATAATATATATATATATATATATATATATATATATATATATATATATATAAATATATATATATATATATATATATATATATATATATATATATAAATATATATATATATATATATATATATATATATATATATATATATATATATATATATATATATTTATATATATATATATATATATATAAATATATATATAGATATATATATATGAATATATATATATATATATATATATATATATATATATATATATATATATATAGATATATATATATATGAATATATATATATATATATATATATATATATATATATATATATATATATATAGCACTTCATTCAGCACTTCATTTATCACCTCATTCATCACTTCGTCCAGCATTTTATTCATCACCTAATTCATCACTTCATTCATCACTTCATTCATCACTTCGTTCAGCACTTTATTCATCACTTCATTCATCACTTCATTCATCACTTTGTTCACCACTTTATTATTCATCTAATTCATCACTTCATTCATCACTTCACTCATCATTTCATTCATCACTTCATTCACTTCATTCATATCATTCATATTATTTATCCATCAGTCCATTCACTTTCACTGCCAAAACTATATGCACCCTCATGTCGATTTTCCATAATGATCATCTCTTTTCAAAAACTATTAGTTGTTTGTAATAAATTTGCCAATAAATTAGTTAGAGAACCAGCAGTTGGAAAAACGTTACCGAGACCATCCTCCAAGCTTGTGGAAATGTATACATTTTGGGATGTCAGGAGAGTATTGTGTATTTTGTTGTTGTATCTATGATACATTAAATTGTTATCATCTTTGCGGATATCGATATATTTACAAGCCACCGCTAGTGTTGTGGCTGTGAAATCATTCAAGTGAAATCTTTTATTGAAATGAAATATATTTGAAAGATTTCACTGGACCTTGAAATAGTGCGTGAAAATTCAAAATTCAATTGCGTTAAAATGCGAAAAATTCGTGAAACGTACGTTTTTATTCATGAAGAAGCAAAAAAACATTTATTTCTATGAACATTTTTTTCAACCTATGCCTATCCGTTATATACGTTATGGGGAATAAGTCACAAAATATATATAGTCTGACTCACCACTCTAGAGTAACTATTGCTATCTCATCTATCAGTTTAAATGCCGAATAGGTAAACATGGCAATCATAACTTCAACAGTAACAAAGGAACTCTTCTCACGTGCATTTTGAGGACAATTTTGTGACCAGGTAAGGGTTGTGGTGCAACGTTGCTACATCGCTTCAGAAATCTTATTGAAGACGATACTGTGTATTGTAAAAGTGTTTTTTCAATATGATTTGAGTAAAATGCAACAGTGTATGAGTCCGATGAAGTCTGTAGAGATGATTGACATTTTTATATACCTATTCGCCGGACAATAGATGAGCAAACTACAAAGATCTCCGACACTTACTCTAGAGTGGTGATACAGACTATACGATGTGGATACATTGGCACACACTTTTGAAGTCAATCAGCACAATATTGTTCTGAAAATCACAAAAGCAACCCGGACCATCAGGTCAATCGTCTACAAATATAGGTTGACTAACCTAAAAAAGCCTTGTTAACAATGTGATTGAAAATATATGGAAAATTTGTTTTGTTGTTATATTTCCTATTGTATGGCATTTTGTTCAATTATTTCTGACGAATCTCATATTTTGGGCGAACCTACGAATTCAGAAATAGAAAATAGATTCTACTTTTTGTTTACATATATAGTTTAGAGATTTCATACTCCTTCGTGAAATGTTTCAAGCAAATAATGTTCATGAAAACAAACATCACTGGCCACACAGAACGTAATTCGGGAAGCCGGAAGGTTTGTCTTGCCTTGGCATTCAACCAGCAGGAAATGTTAATAGAAATTGCTACCGACCCCTTTGACAGGCTAACTCCCGCGTCAATCAACAAGACCATGTCAGCGATACACAGCCTGATTCGCAGTGGACGGCAGTAGAGTAGTTGATCAGTTTGCTAATAATTGTTCGCAATAGTTGTATTTGTTTGTTTATTTTCTGTATTGAAAATATTGGTTCGTCCATTTTGCTAGTAATTGTTTGTTTGATCATTGTTCGGAGTGCACGCGAAAAATGATATAGATTCTCTTCCGTGGCTAGACAATAATTAAAATTTGAAACAAATAGGTACATTTGCGGGGTTGCGGTCACATTCAGAATGCTTATTTCCGAAATTTGATTTCAAATTAAATCTGTGCTTATTGGGACGCTGATTTTTCCACAGACTGTTTCTAAAAATTTCTAGAATTTTTCTAGAATTTTTTAAAATAATACAAAATAATATAAACAATCCCTGCGGGGCGGGACCCGCACCTTGGGGTATAACAATTTGACTTCGCTATTCAAGCGAATCTCGGAATTCTCCAAATTCGCTGTACCAACGAATAGAAACTCGTGATTGTGCTGGGTGTGGGACACTAAACATGGCTGAAGTGTTTATTACTTTTCTTTAGGAAAAGATGTAAATAACACGTCAAAGACAGACTTGAAGCAAGCGAGGGCGGCAGGAGATAATGTTCGTGATACTGATCAATCGATCTCAATTCAGATTAAGAAACAAACATAATAATTCACCTGGATGAACATTCATTCACAGTGGGTTGACTGCGATTATGAGATTACTGACATTCAAAGAGCACATTAATCTACGATCGAAGATTCATCAAGTGAAATATGGAAGAATTGTGTCGGTGTTTTCACCGAAAATGAAATGAAAATAAAATTGTCACCAATAGAGAAGGCCGTGGATTTGAAATAATCTGTAAGAAGATTTTTGAGCTCTCCAATTTAAAACAGAATTGTATCTGAAATAAGATTCACTCCGTGTTAAATGAACTGCCATTTGGTTTGTGTGTGATTTTCAAACATTTTGAAATAAGAGTCACTGATTTCCGTTCATTGTGAGTACTAAACAAGTCGTTTTATAATTTCATAAAGTCATGAAATAGTTAAGTTATTAAAATTTGGATAGGAAAATGAAAGAAGAATTTTTCAATGCCCTATAAACTCTTTTCCAATAAGCTCTTTTTCCTTGATTCATAATAAATCAAGGTTTATTGAAATAGTTTACATACAAAAAGTCAATTCGAGAGTTTATAGTTTGAAATTGAGACATGATGAATAAATATGGTATAAAATGTCCGCATTGTACCAAGAAAGATGTTTTTAACTTGGAAAAACACATAGAGAAATGTCATTTGGATGTTTATAGTGTCTCATCTCAAAATCCTGGTACATCCTCACCATCAGTGAAACGATCACAAGGACAGTCCACTACTTGCGTTCTTTGTGATAAAACCTTTAAATCAAGTAATGGTTTGGGTATTCACATGAGAAAACTACATCCAATAAAAAAATCAGCCGTCGAATCGGACTTATTATGTAATAATAGCAAGATGGATGTCAATCAGAACTCATCAAATCAAAGTGATGAAAAATCATCGAGCTGTTATTGCCCAGAGTCAAAGGAGAGTTCTAAGATGGCGATAGTGAGACCAAAGTTCTCTTGTACAGACTGCTCGAAAGAGATCAAAGAAAGGGATAAATCGGTCAAATTTGCATATAACTGTGGTTCCTATTTTCATTCAAGCTGTACGGAGTTAACAGAAGTAGAGTTGAGAGTGATATCAGATAATAACCGCATTAAATGGATCTGCAAAAGTTGTACTTGGTCTACTGAGGCCCATATAAGTTCACTTCAGGATAGACTGGAACAACTGAATAAAAATATCCTTGATAATCACAGTAGACCTGCTGAAGTTGTTTCACAACCAGAAATTTCTCAGCGCAAAATAAGTTTTGCAGATAAAGTCCGAGCTACCAGTGTTATTTTAATCAAACCAAAGGAAAAAACTCAGTCATGTGATGCTACTACTGATGAAGTCAAATCGAAGATTGACCCCACGTCATTTATTTCCGGAGAAATTACCATGGTACGTAAGGTGCAAGAAGGTGGAATGGTTATTGGCTGTAACAACAGAGAAACGCTGGAAATTCTTAAGGAAAAGGCTGAAAAATCCCTAAGTAACAACTACAATATAGAAATTCCACGGAAAAGGAATCCACAGGTGAAACTTCTCTCATTGGATTGTGCAGAACCACATCAGGTTCTAGTGGATAGAATTATAAAACAAAATCAGATAAAAAATACTCGAGATACATTTGTCATGAAAATAGTTAACTCACGTAGAGTTGCAAAAAAGACCACTCTGTAATGAACATTGTACTGGAGATAGATCCAGAAACACGAGATCACATAATGAAGGAGAGGAAACTTTTTTCGGTTGGAGAAGGTGTCAAGTGGTTGATAATATACATGAACTGCGGTGTTTCAAGTGCTCAGCCTTTGGCCATATAGCGTCTGTATGTACCGGAGAAACAGCATGTCCCATTTGTGCTGGAAACCATGATCTCCAATCCTACCGAGCTGATTACGAAATCTGCATCAACTGTATTAAAGTGAATGTGAGTCTTAACTTAGGGTTGAAAATATGTCATACAGCCATGAGTTATGAATGCCCCAGTTACAAGCAGAGGGCAAAAAAAAAAATCATTGAAAAAACATACTATGAACACATCCCATCCAGCAGATAGCAATCAACTGAATAACAGAATCAGCCTCCCCTCAAGTGTCAAGTTACCTCCCCTCTGAAGCCTTTGAACCTATCCCAGTCTCTGCAAAGCCAAATCTTCGCGGAACAGTACACTAAAGTTGCTCCAAGCAAACTGCCGTAGTATCAGAAACAAGATTATCCCATTCCAAACGGCAATTGAGCTCCACAATCCTGACGTCATTATAGGAACTGAATCGTGGCTGACGGACGAAGTGACTAGCAATGAAATTTTCCCCAAGGAGGTTATAATATACCGCCTGGACAGAGAAGGCTCTAGAGGAGGAGGTATTTTCATTGGAGTCAGCAACACTTTCGTGAGTACCCTCCAATGGACAGACACAGCCCTTGAAATCATGTGTGTTAAAATATATCCTGGAGCGTCACAATCACTAAGTATAATCGCTGCGTATCGTCCACCAGGTACCAACCAAAATCTTTTTCTCGAATCACTTCACGCTCACCTCGCAACTCTTAGTAAGGAAGGAACAGCATCAAACCTCATCATCATTGGAGGGGATTTAAATCTCCCCAGTATATCATGGTCTTCAGATCCAATAATCACCAGATGTAGCACTCAGAAGTCCATCAACTTACTTCTAGAAGACTACAACATGGTACAGGTAATCGACAAACCAACCCATGGACCTTCGAACATTCTCGATGTATTCCTCGTCAGCCCACCTGAACTTTATGTGTCTAGTAGCGTTGAACCCGGCATCAGTGACCACAAGATTGTGATAGTCAACCTCAACCTTAGAACTCCATCCCACACCCACTGCCTCACCTCCGAAAACTATATGGAACTACAAAAAAGCAGACGTTTCAGCCATGACACAACACTTATTTGCTTCCTTCTCCACCTGGAGCTCCCAAATAGGTGATATCCACTCATTCTGGACAAGCTTCAAAGAAATCCTTTCTGAAGTTCAAGCCCTATATGTCCCCCAACGCATCATTCGGACTGACAACTGTGACCCCAAATACTAGACCCGAGAGATAAGGCAACTGAAGCGAAAGTGTAGAGCTGCATATAAAACAAGAAAAAACCCACAATCGACATTTCACCACCTGACCCGTCAACTCAAAGCTGCCAAAAAAGTTGCTCTTGCAGAACACATGAACAAACTTTTAGACGTCAACAGGCAAGACAATTGGAAGAAATTCTACACTCACATTAACTCCAAGAAAGGAAATTATAACTCAATCCCTGCTTTGAAACGAGACGATGGATCGTTAGCTACCACAGATGAGGACAAAGCTCAGGAACTGAATGAGCGGTATCGAAGGGTATTCAACACTGACTCTCAACTGCCCCTTCAAAATACTGCATTCCACTCCCCTCCTTCCATGGACACATCGTGCTTCACTTTCAATACTAATGAAATCAGATTGATAATTTCTAAAATTAAATTCAATACTGCCCCTGGACCCGATGGGATTCTTTCTCAAATGCTGAAAATAGCTCGCCTCGGTGTCTCCCATTACCTCAACAGACTTTTCCATCTCAATCAAAAACTGCCAGCTACCACATGATTGGAAGACAGCAATTGTCCTCCCTATCTTCAAGAAAGGCTCTCGGAGCGACCCCATCAACTATCGCCCAATAAGCAACACATCCATCGTGTGCAAGATTCTTGAGCGTCTGATCACCGATCATATTCATGACACCTGGGAGAGCAACAACTGGTTCACCAATGCTCAGCATGGCTTCCGGAAGAATTTCTCATGTGAATCATCCCTTATTGGATTCACGCAACAACTTGCAGGCCACATTGACAAGGGAACTCAAGTGGACGGCATATTCCTTGATTTTTCAAAGGCCTTCGATGTAGTCTCTCACCGGATACTAATCGAGAAATTCTCCCAAATGAGCCTGGATATAGACGTAGTTGCATGGATTCAAGAATTTCTTACAAACCGATCTCAGACTGTTAAGGTTGGATATTCATTGTCTTCACCAGTTATCGTAACATCTGGTGTACCACAGGGGACTGTTCTCGGCCCAGCGCTGTTCATCGGCTACATCAATTATATAGTTGAAGGATTGAGTAGCCAGGTACGGCTGTTTGCTGACGACTGCATCATCTATGCTCCCATCATCTGCAAAGTCGATCAGCGGTCATTACAAGATGACCTTGACAAGATACACCATTGGGCGACAGTAAACCAGATGAAACTCAACGAGGACAAAACCTGTGTTCTCAGTTTCACCAAGAGGAAGATACCAATAGACACTCGGTACTCTTTAAACGGACGACAACTCTTTAAAACTAAATCATGTAAATATCTCGGCATTAACCTTCATCAAAATTTATCCTGGAATAACCACATTAACCTTACGCAGTCGAATGCCAGAAAGAAATTGCATTTTGTAATGAGAAACCTTAAAGAGAGCTTGCCAGCAACTAAGGAACATGCATACAAATGCTTGATTCGTCCCCTGCTGGAGTACTGCAGTGCAGTCTGGAACCCCCACACCGAAAATATGAAGCTGTCCTTAGAATCAGTGCAAAATAAAGCGGCCCGATACATTGTAAACAACCACCGCCAATGGAATAAAGTGCTGAATAAACCTTGCCTCAGCGTCAACAAAACTAAATTGAAGCTCAAGTGGAAATTGCTGCACCGACGAAGATCTCGAGCTGCCCTCCGTTGTCTTTTCAAGACTATGACTGGTCTCCCAGCCTGGAGTGATGTGTCGACCCTCATCACTTCTGCAACGTACCAGGAAAGAAGCGATCATATATTGAAAATCTCCATCCCTCGCTTCAACTTGGACACGGGACGTTACTCCTTCTTGGGCCAAACAACTCGGATGTGGAATGATCTGCCTAAATACCTCATTGATGCTCTACCCCCCAAAATCGATATATTCAATGAAATAATCAAATCTGCTCTATAATTAATTATCAATTTAGAATTTCAATCTTAATTTTGAAATTGTCAACCTGCTGTATAATCTTGCTGTATACTTATTTTAACTATTGAGACTAGCGGCCACTGGAATTATTACTTGCTCTATAAGTGATTCCTAAGCTGTTATGAATAAACAATAATAATAATACTCGATATTCAGTCACCTCACCTATCATTCAGGTTTTGGACCCCTGACACTGACACCTACTATTCAACCAACGACGCATTTTTCACACCATTCTTGACTATTTGTGTAATCATTGCCAATTCCGAATATTCCAGCAAATTCACCAGGGAATACACCAATTTTCCTCGTGCCCAATATTCGGTCGATTAGTCATTGTAAATGTATAATATAGATATTATATTATGGATTCCGAATTGAAATTTGCATTATTTCAATATGTATTAAAATATTGGTATTTCTACATCAACAGTTGTACTTGCGACCTGTATTTGAAAAATACATCACATTACATTATAAATATATATAAATATATATATCTATGTATATAAGTTCATATATATATATATATATATATATATATATATATATATATATTCTCTTGAAAAAGACCAAAACATAATGGTTGAAACGTAGAGATATTAAAGAGGTTTCACAATTTCATACACGACTTTAATCTTCCTGTTAAATATATATCATTATTATATATATATATATATATATATATATATATATATATATATATATATATATATATATATATATATATATATATATATATATATATATATATATATATATATATATATGATATATGTATATATGGATATATTCATATATATATATATATATATATATATATATATATATATATATATATATATATATATATATATATATATATATATATGAATACATTATGGTTTCAGGGTATAAACGTGTTGAATTGAGTACAAAGTATAGATGTTAGATACTTTTTTTATTTTCTACTCGACGCGTTTCGACGGTCTTATAACCGTCTTTTTCAAGACCCCAATAACAGCTGAGTTAAATGAGGATATTTATTACTTTCGTGACATTAGGAAGAGCATGGGAGTCGTTTCTGCAAGATGATAGTTATTTGGTGCCTTCTGGCATATATATATATATATATATATATATATATATATATATATATATATATATATATATATCTTGAGGAAGACGGTGATGAGATCGTCGAAACGCGTCGAGTGGAAAATAAAAAAAATATCTAACATCTACACTTTGTAGTCAATTTAAAACGATTATACCCTGAAACTATAATGGATTCATCAATTATAATTCGTGAGAGTTTCAAACAAAATAAATTCATATATATATATATACATGAATATATATGGGATTTTATAGTTATGTCGAAAAAGATACGCCTCGACCGGGATTCGAGCCCGGGACCTTCTGCTTGCCGGGCAGGTGCTCTACCACTAAGCTACCGAGGTATTACTCCTTCGACATAACTATACTTAGACTCACGATACTTTCGAGGGGACTAGCCCTATAGGGGGCTTAGGTTCACCCAAGGTGTAACGATTATACGCTACCACAGATCCTTGTGACTCTATTTTACCTTCACCTAGGCATGAGGAATAATGTGATAATTAAACTTCTTGGATACGATCCAATATCGAGATATTTGGGATTTTATAGTTATGTCGAAAAAGATACGCCTCGACCGGGATTCGAGCCCGGGACCTTCTTTTTCGACATAACTATAAAATCCCAAATATCTCGATATTGGATCGTATCCAAGAAGTTTAATTATCACATTATTCCTCATGCCTAGGTGAAGGTAAAATAGAGTCACAAGGATCTGTGGTAGCGTATAATCGTTACACCTTGGGTGAACCTAAGCCCCCTATAGGGCTAGTCCCCTCGAAAGTATCGTGAGTCTAAGTATAGTTATGTCGAAGGAGTAATACCTCGGTAGCTTAGTGGTAGAGCACCTGCCCGGCAAGCAGAAGGTCCCGGGCTCGAATCCCGGTCGAGGCGTATCTTTTTCGACATAACTATAAAATCCCAAATATCTCGATATTGGATCGTATCCAAGAAGTTTAATTATCACATTATTCCTCATGCCTAGGTGAAGGTAAAATAGAGTCACAAGGATCTGTGGTAGCGTATAATCGTTACACCTTGGGTGAACCTAAGCCCCCTATAGGGCTAGTCCCCTCGAAAGTATCGTGAGTCTAAGTATAGTTATGTCGAAGGAGTAATACCTCGGTAGCTTAGTGGTAGAGCACCTGCCCGGCAAGCAGAAGGTCCCGGGCTCGAATCCCGGTCGAGGCGTATCTTTTTCGACATAACTATAAAATCCCAAATATCTCGATATTGGATCGTATCCAAGAAGTTTAATTATCACATTATTCCTCATGCCTAGGTGAAGGTAAAATAGAGTCACAAGGATCTGTGGTAGCGTATAATCGTTACACCTTGGGTGAACCTAAGCCCCCTATAGGGCTAGTCCCCTCGAAAGTATCGTGAGTCTAAGTATAGTTATGTCGAAGGAGTAATACCTCGGTAGCTTAGTGGTAGAGCACCTGCCCGGCAAGCAGAAGGTCCCGGGCTCGAATCCCGGTCGAGGCGTATCTTTTTCGACATAACTATAAAATCCCAAATATCTCGATATTGGATCGTATCCAAGAAGTTTAATTATCATGAATATATATGTATATATATATATATATATATATAAATATATATATATATATATATATATATATATATATATATATATATATATATATATGTATATATATATATATATATATATATATATATATATATATATATATATATATATATATATAGATATAAATATATATATATATATATATATATATATATATATATATATATATATATATATATAAATATATGTACAGTATAACGCAAAAGTAAAAAGCCGTTCCATTTTCTGAAGCCCGGGAGGTAGGCAACTTGTCATGCTCGCTAGAAACCGGTCCGACATTCAAAGTCCGCATGCAGGTATACTGACTGAAGTAAAATAGTATTGATTATATTTGAAGTGATTTCATCTGTGCAATTTAAAATAATGTTTCGATATGTTTGTATCATTCGTATTGGTTTCAATGTCGCACTGCACTGATGACTATACTATCTATTGGCGTCAGTTGTTTTGATGTCAATTCTTTCTCGTATTTACCATCAAGACATGTAGACATGTATCAGGGACCACTTCTTTTTTTGTTGTACATTAACGACCTCCCTGAATCTTGTAAAGATGGAAAGCTTATTCTGTTTGCCGATGATACAAGCCACATTATCTCTGGACCTACTGTTACAGACCTCGCAGTTTCATCTCAGCAAGCTTCGTCGGTGATGCAGTCTTGGTGTAGTACAAATAGACTTTTTCTGAACGCTGATAAAACAACGGTACTGCAATTTCACACAGTACAAAACAAGCCAATTATTAGTCCACTTGTCCGCTTAAACGGTTATAGTGTCAAGGTTACAAACTCTGTAAAGTTTCTTGGTATCACAGTGACAGACACACTAGACTGGACGCCACACATTGAAGAGACGGCTAAGAAAATGTTAAAAGGTATTTTCATGCTCAAGAGCCTATGTCGAGTGGTTTCTCCAACTTTATTACGTATGATGTATTTCGCCCATGTATACCCGCATTTTCAGTACTGCATCCCCTTCTGGGGAAACTCTTCCAGTGCTAAAAGACTTTTTGTTCTACAGAAACGAGCCATCAGAATTCTAGCAACTACACGAAAATTAACATCATGTAAACCTCTGTTCAAAACTTTGTCCCTTTTACCTCTACCGTGTGTCTTCATACAGCAATCAGTGATCTTTGTCAAGCAAAACTATGGACTATTTCAAAAATACAATCAAGAGCTTCACCAGCATCACACCAGACGGCGTAACGACTTTCGTATGGAGCAGCACAGGCTGACAATGTTCAAGAAAGGTCCAATCTACTCAATGACTCGGTTATATAATCACTTACCAGACGAGTTTAAAGAAATGAAAAGTTTGAGTAATTTTAGGTCCAGTGTTAAGAACTTTCTTCTTGAAAAATGTTTTTATTCTACTGACGAATACTTATGTATTAATTATTGAGCATTAATTCTAATTGTTGACGATTATCATTCTGTAATTGTACAGTCTTCCGACAATAAAAAATATTATTATTATTATTATTATTATTATTATTATTTGATCCAAATCAGATCTTGATCCGTTTTCTTTTCTTGTGTGCGCTCCACAGGCCACAATGCAAAACCAAACTACATGCTATTTCATCTATGGGCGTTATTTTTGAATGAATGCATATTAGGGTTTTAAGGCGCATCGACAGCGAGGTCATTTAGCGCATGTGCGTTATTTTTCTTCCATCTTTAAATACTTATAGCTTTTGGTGGTAATTGGATCGGTAAATTTGGGCAGATTAACGATTCAAATTGAAGAACTTACCTATATGAGAATAAAAGTGAAGAAAAACGAACAATATCTCTCATTGGAAATTTAAAATTCATAATACATAATATACATATGAAATATATAAAATATTAAAGTATATAACCAATCCAAAGATATACTGATCTATTGTTCCAAATATTGTTCATCAACGCGGAAACACATGACGCGTTCACCTAGTATAATTCAATCAGCACCTTAGTGATAGGGGAATGATAATGAGAATAATGAAAATAACAAATCAATGAGAATATTAGTTATGTTAATTGAACGTTTGGAAATGGTGACACCCACATAAGCCGAAGATTGTGTCTGGGAAAGACGATATCCACCTTGAAATCCGAACAAATACGTCACTGCTATCCCTGATTTCCTAATTAATTTCTGTGATAATATAGAAGGCTTTGATTTGATCGTTTCCAATTAAT
>OZ023327.1:38265104-38310104 GCA_964007535.1 Brachyptera risi
TTTCTTCAACTGTTGAACGGGTGTTTTTTGAATTTACATTAGGAATTTTGTAGAGGTCATCAAAATAAAATGTCAAGACGAATCTATAGTTGAATAAATATTTGAGAGGAAGAAAATTGCCGTGTTGATAAATTTTGCTTGTGTCGCTATGGAACTCAGATACAATATTGTTAGGTGTAATACTTTTTAAAATTCTCGACTGGAGTAAATCAAGTATAGTAACATGAGAGTTTGATGCATTACCCCATGCTAAGATACCATAAGAAAGAATAGATTCGATTAGTGCTGAATAAACTGTCCGTAAAATTGAAAAAGGTAGAATATATTTAAGAGAATGGAGCATAAAAGCACAAGATCTCAGTCTGCTGCATATTTTACCAATGTGATCTCTCCAACTAAATGAGCTGTCGATTAAAAGGCCTAAGTAAACATGATTATTAACAACTTCAATGTTGATATTACATCCAATACATGGATTACCCTGACTCATCTCATTAGGCTCATCTGACTCATTATAATATATATATTTTTTTTTTTATTAGATTCAAATAATACATACATACAAGATTATACAATACGCTCTTCCAAAAAGCCAAAAAGGCTTATCTGTGGGATGATGAATGAAATTAATAGCTTGGACAATGAGAAAATAAATGAAAACTTTTCAATAGTTAAGGAATACAAAATCGAATATATGTATATCCTATATATATGTAGACATGAAATTGAAAAATTATTATATCATTATACATCAAGAATACAAATCATATCCACACAGCTAAAGACATAAAAAGTTGATGCACAAGAATAATTCAATAAATAATAAGTGTATCCCACTGCACAATTGGATCAATCATTTTCAGAATTAGTATAATTAATTAACCATTTTCTAATTTCTGTTTTAACATGTTGATATTTTTCTAACTTTCTCAGACTGAGAGGTATTTCGTTGAATAATATGGGTGTCGCATACTCTAAACGCCGTTTCTCATGTTTGTTATTATAGGCAGGAATTTTGTATAATTCTAACGTTCCGAGTCTTGTGTTACGATTACATTCGTTGGGTATTTTACATGAGTTATTGTAGTGATACTTGAGTATAGACCGGTAATTAAATAATTTTCTAATTGGCAGAATATTCAAAATTTGATATAAACTCTCGCTATCCGGATAAGGAATTGCTATTGAATGATGAGGTATTATATTTGCAATAATCCTATTTTGAATAGATGTCAAGTTTTGAAGATGAGAGGTGGATGCATTGCCCCAAGCCAGAATACCATAATTAACTACTGATTCAGCCAAAGCAAAATAAACTGTTAATAATAATAATAATAATAAAGTGAGAGTGTTGATGACAAAATTTAGAAAACATCATCCCAAATCTGCGGTGGAAAGGATATCACTTCCGCGTATTGAAGGAGGTAGAGCACATCGTTGATCTTTCCAACATGAGATACAAACAAATAGATACGCTACGAAAATATTTCTACTCCAAGGAGACAGTTTTACATACAGCGATTGTTGCTGCTGATAAGAATATCACACCACTCAATCTCAATGACAGGGAGATCAAACCGAGTGAAAAAATAATCGACACCGGCCAGAAAAATGAAGATTGGGGTAGAAAAGTACTGCATGGGCGACATCTCTACCAGTTGAATGAACAACACGTCGATAAGACTGCATCGAACAAGTGGCTGACAGTTGGTGGGTTGTTTGGGGAAACAGAAGGATTTATTTATGTGTGCCATTCAGGACCAAGTTATCAATACCAGAAATTACAACAAATTCATCATTAAGAACAAAGATATTATGGATGACACATGCAGACAATGTCACATCACAGCAGAAACTATAGACCACATTATTGGAGGCTGCAAAATGTTATGTCAGACTGATTATTTGCATAGGCATAATCAGGTAGCAAATATTGTTCACCAGAAAATTGCATAAAAGTATCACTTTACTGACGCTCTCACACCATATTATAAATATAATCCGAGCTCTATATTGGAAAACGAACGCGGTAAGTTGTATTATGACCGAGCTATCATCACGGACAAAACTATACACTACAATAGACCTGATATCGTCCACATCGACAAAATGGCAAAAGTTGGTTTTGTGATTGATATAGCTGTACCACTAAGTCAGAACCTGATGAAAACTCATGAAGAAAAAATTGCTAAATATGTTGAGCTTTCTCAAGAATTGAAAGAACTGTATGGGCTGAAGAGAGTGACCATAGTTCCTGTAATAATCTCGGCAACTGGAGTGATACCAACCGGAATCCATAAAAGTCTAAAAACTCTTGATATTTTAGATAATACATTCATCGAAATGCAGAAAGCGGTCATATTGAACTCTTGTCGCAATGTAAGGAAATTTTTGAATATCCATTGAAGTAATTCATTGTATTTATAATTGTAATTGAATATAAGTTCAGTGGCAGTTTGGTACGCATGTGTACCCGCTCCACTGAACCTTCCACCGGGCAACCGAGAATTGATTAAATAAAAACAATAATAATGATCATCATTTATTCACAGTATACATTGTGGTATGTTATGTTTCGTCATTACATATACATATATATATTTTACATATATACTTTTTTACATTATATACTTCATTACATATATATTTACATAAATATATATATATACATATATATATATATATATATATATATATATATATATATATATATATATATATATATGTGTGTTTGTGTGTGTGCTGTGTGCTTGTGTGTGTGTGTGCTGTGTGCTTGTGTGTGTGTGTGTGTGTATATGCTACCTAAAATCTTAAGATATTTCAAGATCAAATAATAATCTCTACTGTCACTATAGTGATAGTCTCGATAGCCGGATTAGCCGCATGCAAAAGGAGACGCTGAGTGGCACCGTGCATGCCATGTTATGAACCGAGCTTCCTACACTACCACGTGACCAAATACTTATTTCTATCACGTGACTGCCGTAAGTCATCACTCTGACAATACGACAGATAATTTCTTCATGCTCCATCATAGAATAACATCTTGGATTATAATTATATAATGGGCCGCGGGGCCGTTTCTGGTCACTTTACTGCTCCCGACAAGGACTCAATAAATTGTGTATGAACGAAAAAACTGCCAAGCAGTTCATCAGCGAAGAGAAGAGCACTATGACTGAAAATACCGGCGATCGAGGCCTCGACTCGCGCCAATCCGACCGGCGCTCAGTCGGTGAAGTTTTGGTGATCTTGCTCGCAACTATTACTATAACCCCCCTCAAGTCACAAGACAATAGACATTTGGGGAAAGTTTGAGATTTTTCTCCTCCAGTAGGCCTGGTGCGTTTTCGTAACTACACGAAATGTCTGGAATATATGGATCTTTGGAGGCTAATTGTTGAATAAGTGAGATGAATTTTAAAAAGAGCAATTTTCTGTAGTTCATCATTTTCAAACTACATACAATTCACTCTATACTCTATCCAGTAATATAAATAATGCTAGAAAACATATATTTTTTAACTTGGCTATTTAATATTTATAGTATAATCGAGAATATTACAAAAGGGCACGAAAAGAATCCGGGTAGCTGCCCCTTCCGCCATCCCTCAGAAACGACCCAAGGGGCTCGAGGGCGGACGGAATCGAAAGATGGTAGTCGAGATGATGGTACATGTTGCGGAAGATGTTGTGAGTGGGCGTGAAGAGAATAGATAATAGACGTGATCATTGATTCGAGTAGATTTATGAACGTGCTATCTGGAGGCCTAGGCATACATTATAAGTATTCTTTTGAAACCTGTTTTTTTTATCAACAAATCATTAAAATATCGGTATATTGACGAATATTTGACAGATTGCAAAGAAAACTGATGAAATATCTTTGAACTGTCAATATACATTGTTTAGCTTTTTTTTAGTGTAGTGTGTTCTTGTTGAATTATACATAGTCTTCTATATATGTGCATCTGTCTGTCTGTCCGTCCGTCTGCCCAAAACGCATCTTACGCGCGCCCGCTGCCGCGGGTTGGCGAATCCCCCCCTTCCCCCACCACATAATCAACCCACCGCCATTCCTCCCAACAAGTTGCTGATAGTTTTAGTGCATAATTGTGTTCATTCATTGTTCACCTTCACACAGGGGAGGAATGCGTATATTATTCGACTATGTCTAGTGATGTGCTTCTTCATTCTGTCCTTCATATGGCAGTGTCTGCGATACTGTTTCACAGGTCTTTCGCGGTCATGTTTTACATGACGGGTACCTCGCGTATACCAGCCCCCTGCCCCTCGACTATCGTTCACTCGCAAGGATCGCCCCTGACGGTTACCAGCGTACGTGCGGTCGTGTCCCACTAGTTATACATGGGTGGATTGCAAAGACGGAGTTTAAACCCCGGCCTACCTTAGACACCTTAAGTAAGAAAATGCATTGCAGCCACAATGCAATTTCTTACTTAGACAGCGTCTAAGAAGGGCCGGGGTTTAAACTTAGTCTCTACAATCCACCCATAGGCTTCGAGATATGTGAATCTGTCTGTCTGCCGATCTGTCTGGCTGTCCGGTAACGCACCTTGCGCGCGCACGCTGCCGCGGGTTGGCGAACCCCCCATCTCTTTCCTTCGATGTACAATGATTGCCCCAGCCTTCCCCTCGCCCGTCGACCGGGAACCGTGTGAGTGTAGGAAATGAGCGCGTAATTGTGTTTATTAATTGTTATTTGTTCACCGTCAATGTGCTTCTTCATTCTGTGTTCATTTCTTCATGGCAAATCACGAAAGGTCACTCGGCGAAAGCAGAAGACGTAATATTATACATAATTGCGTCTTCTGATTCCGCTGAGTAGATTATGAATCATTTGAAACCACAAATTGGCTATTTGTTGAAGTAAAGTACATAATTGTGTTTGTTGGCTTTGCCGTCTGATATTTAATATTTAATTTCATTATTTGAAGTAATAGTAGGCCTACGTTATTGTGTTTATTAATTCTATGCCTTTGGATATCGGTATATTACTTCTCTCTATTCAATGTCATGTTGTGCATGACGAGTCCATCTAGTTTATCGGTATTCACACTTGCGGTCACATAAAACGATTTAATCCGAAATATTTTTTCTATCAAAATAATAACTTCGCCCACCACTAATTTTTTCTTATAGATTGTACGTCGAGTGCGTAAATGCACATTGTCTTCTTTGCGTATTTTCTATTTTTATTTGTACCTTCATTGGCGTGACATAATAAATTATTTATTTTAATGTTCTACTACTTCTAAGCGCTATGATCACTTTGTCTAGTTTTGTACCAATAAATGAAAGGTATAACTGAACTATAGCTTCATACTTTATGGACATAGGCATTGCATGTACTGCATGCATACTTGCGTGTACTACTTGCATCTTGTAGCAGCGCGCGGTCCTCTGTGCCTGATCGCGTGAAATATGTAAATGTAAATGTACGGTAACTGTAATGTATGAACAGAATAATGCGTACTATTATGTGTATTTGTGTTAGAACCTGAGAAAAGGCATCATATTTGTATAAGGAAGGTGAATGACAAAATAACGATCGAAATGTCATCTTGACGTTCGATCTGCTACTACATGTCTATGTTTTGGTGCATCTAGAAGTTATAACCATATATATATATATATATATATATATATATATATATATATATATATATATATATATATATATATATATATATATATATATTCTATAACCATATATATATATCTATAAGTTTAACCCAAGATTGGTTTGCCGCTTCGCGTCGCCTCAGGTAATAACAGCTGTCATCAAGTTTTTCAGTCTGTCTGCCGTTTCTACAAAACAACTCTAGATAGAGCAGCGATCAATAGTTCTCACAAAAGTATTCAGGAAATGGAACGTGTTTTCGAATTAGTGAAGTCACCATCTCCAACCGGCAAACCAATGCAACCCTCAATGCATCTTGCCATAACCATATCTATAACCATATATCTCGGCAATGCGCTCTGTGTTGTCATGGGATCCGTGTTGACACAATCTGCAGACGTAGATATGTATTAACACTAGGCCTGTTGGCTATAAGTGTAGGCCTACATATCAGGTGATTTACAATGGTGTATAGTCAGGGGCTTACGCGAGAATACGGCATATATAGGCCTGCTCTCTTATATTTCATTATAGGTTTGCGTAAACCAACTTTGTATGAAACAGTATACACAGGTTTTGCGCTTAATACCCATAATTTGTCCACAGGGCCGGCTCGTGATGTTTTTGCGCCCTGGGCAGGGCAGATCCAGGTCACATTCATGGTGGGTGGGAGGGGGCGATTTCAGTTTGGAAAAGAAATAACCATATGAGAACGGTTGTGTGCAACGGCCCGTTATCGCGAAGCCGGTGACCCGCGAGGGGCAGGGGGGAAGGCCCTCTTCTGGCCCCGCAGGGAATTTTTCCAGATTACACCCATTTTAAATACGGTTTAGACTTTAGAGTGTTTTAGATGAGATTCAGATGCCAAAATCATTCGACTTATGCAATTAAAAATGACGCCAAAACCAATATCTGTAGCTGCAAGGCCGTTTCATATCATTTCAGCACCTCATAAGGCAAGCATTCAATTGTGAGCCCCCAAACCTGAGTGTCCATCATATCAAAAGTGAATGCTAAGAGGGAGCCATGCCCCGCAAGGAAATTTTTAAAATTCACTTTTGAAAGTACGATTTCACGAGTTTCAGGAACTACAGGAAGTTTCTGGAATACATGGATTTCAACAAGACTAATTTTTCCAAATGGCTGTTCCAAGCAATTAAAATACTGAATTTATTTATCATTCAATAACAGTGATATTTGAATGTGAGAACATTCACTCCATCCAGTGATGTATAAATGAAACTACATTTGATAAATAGAAATTGTGAAACACCTATCTTGCGGTGAAATGAAGAAAAACTACGAAAAACTACTAATTTTTGCGCCCCTGGAAATGTTGCACCCTGGGCAGCCGCCCAGGTCGCCCAGCCCACGAGCCTTTGTTTGTCCAACACTTTTATATAGTAGGCCTACATCATGTTAATACCAACTAAATATTAACTGAAATATCAATCATTTAATAGGTCTAATACAAATGTGTTTGAATACCCAGTCTAGAATTAGGTTGACATTTTTGTTATTGATTATAATTTTTAAATGCCGATTGTACAAATTGGTGTTACATATTTAATGCACCAAACAGGCACAGACAGTCGGCTCCCTTTCTCGCCGAAGTAAGAGGATAAATTCCGATTTCCGATAGAAGAGCTATGAATCCCATAAAAACACCTCAACTAGGACAACAATCTGGTCTAGATGTATTAAAGGTTGCGTTAGTTGGCCGCTCTCTCATGGTGGTTTGACTCCCTTGTCAAAATCGTTTCATTTCATGAGTAGGCCTACCTTCCTTGAACCTACTGATCGCTACTCTTTCTAGTGTAGAATTTAAAAATATACGGCAACCTTCTATGCTACTCATCTCAAATATTAGTATGTCAGATGACTCTTGCATACAGTTGAGCCGACGTGTATGTAATTTTGAGTCAATTTGTAAACAAAATTAGTTCCTTATCACTACTAGGGCAGTCACAACCGGTAGGCTCAGAGATTTGGACAACTGGTACGCTCAGAGATTGGACGATAAATTGGTACATATTTTCAACATTGGTGGGATGGGGAGTTGAACCACCATGAAACAGCGGACAATCAACGCAACTCTCAATACATCTCGAGTATGGTTCAGACGAAATACCGTGGGTGCCGGTGATTCTAGTGTCTGTGAAGTAAATACAACTGCCAAAAGATCAATTCAAAACTGCAATTTTGAATTGAAAACTGCACACGAAAGTAAGTGAAGATGCCATGGGTTGGTGTAACCTTATAGTGTATGTGAAAAGTTTCACTTTGAACGGAGTGGGCAAATCTTCAATATACAGTCAAATTTGAATAAGATAGATGTATTTTGCATGGCCATCACAAAACTTCAAAATTAAATAATATAAAAGATCCTACAGTTTTTAAACAGCAATGTTCAACTAATTTAGATGACAAAAAAACTGTACGTACCGATATGGTGAATGGCAATATTAATTAAAAAGCACGATAATGTAAACTGTGTATAGAAAGATTTTACTACCGAGGACCCTTATTCTCGAGATTCGTGATTTAAATGTGATCTGTTGAATTATCTTTTCAATTTTCATCTCACATTTTACCCTTTTTGCTATGTATTCTTCAGATCAAAAATCATGAATCCGAATTAAATTATTTTCATTACATAAGACTCCCAGTTAATTCAATAAGCTATAGCAGATTATTGCCAATTGCAACCCATGAATAGCATATATTGTAAACAAATAAAGACTCGGAGCCTTCGTGAGTTACTTTTCTTAGTGGCAGTGATGCAAAGCCATCTTGAGTGCAATGGAGAATATTTCATAACTCACTTGAACATTTTCACTGATCAAATATACTCTGAGATTGGTAGAATTTGGAATGGGTAATTTGTAGGTAATTCGGGAATAACAATTACCAGTAGCAATTTTTTGTGAAATGACCATCATTGCATTTCATTTCACATTTCACAAATCTCCAGAATAAGGGTCCTGGCATCACTTAAATATAGTCCAGCCCTACTATTTCATACACATACTACAGTATTTTATTGGATGCGAGGATGATATTATTATTGGATGAGGATTATTGCGGGATGATTCACGACGATGAGCTATGCAAGGTTTTGTACCATTAATCGGTATTTCATGGACAAATACAAAGTAACCACCATTGAGGCCTCTATGGTTTTAACCGGATTAATGTCATAGCGGGAGACTTGAAATAACGAAACCCGCTGCTCCAGTCGGTAAGTGTAAGACTGGGTTGAATCGATTATTAAACCGGGATAGCAGAGGAATTCAGGGATAGATACAACATTTTCCGAGCGGCTAGAATATCAAAATTTAATACTAGGAGCTCATTTTAGGTACCCATCTATTACCAAATTAGTCAATTCAATATCCTACTAACAAGCAGCAGGCCCACAAATAAGTCAATTATGACGTATTAGTTACTAAATGTAGTTATTGATGTTGTTACTTCAATAAGAATAATGATAATTATTTCAATCCTTTTTTTTATATTGATATCAATATTATGTATATATATATATATATATATATATATATATATATATATATATATATATATATATATATATATATATATATATATACATATATATATATATATATATATATATATATATATATATATATATATAAATATATATTATATATATATATATATATATATATATATATATATATATATATATATATATATATATATATTATACATATATATATATATATATATATATATATATATATATATATATATATTTATATATATATATATATATATATATATATATATATATATATATATATATATATATATATATATATATATATAAAACGATATAAGGATATACTGAAGAATAATTCTCCCGCTGATTACTCAGTATTTCGTAATAAAAGTCCCCTTATAACCTAGCTTGTGGTGGGGTCGCTAAGCAGCAACGTAATAAAAGAATGAATAACTAACCTTCTACAATGAGAGTATCTGCCGTGAAAGCCGTATCCAACAATACCACAAGGACAAGTAAACAAGTCGTGCGTAGAAGCATGATCTATTTGCACGTGCCTCCGTCTGTAGGCTGGGAGCACATTCACAACTGAAGCCGTAAAGCGACTGCGAGTACCGAACCAAATACTACAGCAGGTTTTGATACGGAACTCACACTGATTATCACTGCGATGATGGCGTATGAAAAAAACGAGCGAACCTGGCGGCAAACTCTGTAATTTATGCAGCAATTCAAATCCTACTGGAAGAAAACACTCGACTTTTTCATACCTGTCCGCTCCGAACGTATTAGCTAAGAAATTCCGATGTTTCCCGTATTATCAACTCGTATTTACCCGAAGTTTTTCAGGGACGGGTCACAACTCACAGCTGATCTGAGACAGCAAGATCTCGCTACAGATCGTGCGGGAGGGTGGGCGTTTGGGGTGGTGGTGGCGCGTGCGTTGCTCGATGATAACACGACACAGATCACTGAGGAAATTCTGACCCAAATCCTAGACCACCCGGTTTCGATATCCTGCACGGTCCATTACCTTACTGCCTATTTCCCCACTGCCTAAAAGGATTTAGTATACGTGTGTTACCTTTTTATTCCCCTACTGCCTACGATTTTTCCCGTGCTGCCTAACTGACCATTCTGTTCTCCCACTGCCTACTTAAATATTGTTTATGCTTTCAAACGGTGTTTTTATTATTTACATTCTGTACTGCAATCGGATGTGTGATTTAAAATAAAATGTTATTACATTTTTACAACAGAAATTATATCAAATATGGGAGAATGTTCATATCGACAAGTATGAGCAGATATCACAGTTAAAAATTGGTGGCTTTCAACATTGCATCATCGTAATACGGAATATTTGCAGGTAAAAAAATGTATGTAAAATATTGAAAATTTAATGTTCTCGTGAAAGATAGGAACATTGCGTACAAAACGACCTATGAAATGTGTAGAAAAATCAACAAATATTGTAATTGTTATGCTAATATTATGATTTGTTCATTTACATTGGGTAACGACGCAATGTACTGATAACTAGGAAAACGCGGGATTTGCGTTGTGAGATGAGCTTAGAAGTATGGAAATCAAGAATGAAAAATATTTCGTCAGCTCAATCCACATCTACGGACCCTGGATTACTTCAAACGTTCAAAAACCTTACCTGCAACTTGTTGATATTTATAGTGCTGCAACCTGTAGCATATACACTTTGCAAAACCAATTGATCCGAATATTCAATAAAATGTACACTTTTATTGCGTTTTCTTTGTCATTTCTCTTCCTATATTGTTGCAAAAATCTCTGAAAAGGTGTATAATAGTATTGTTCATATTCGGTGAAAATTTAAGAGCTTTTGAAAAATTCTTGTTTTCCAAGTATTTTTCCTCCGAGTTATTCTTATGAGGATTTTTCAAACTTAACGATTTTTTCCGGAAAAACCTTCATATCGATTTTTCTGAAAAACAATCCCAACCTATTCTGGTATGACATAAATATGTAGAAAACGTTTCTAGTCGATAGGTATTTTTTCCTGACCTGTATGCCGCGCACAAAATTACAAAAAAAAAGAAACATAAAACCCGGGCCCATTTTTTTCGGTATGTGTAAATGGAATCTTCGCTACGCTCATCTAAAAACGCGGGATTTGCGTTGTGAGATGAGCTTAGAAGTATGGAAATCTGGAATTAAAAATATTTCGTCAACTCAATCCACATCTACGGACCTTGGATTACTTCAAATGTTCAAAAACCTTACCTGCAACTTGTTGATATTTATAGTGCTGCAACCTGTCGCATATACACTTTGCAAAACCAATTGATCCGAATATTCAATGAAATGTACACTTTATTGCGTTTTCTTTGTTATTTCTCATCCGATTGTTGCAAAAATCTTTGAAAAGGTGTATAATAATACTTTTCATATTCGGTGAAAATTTGAGAGCTTTTGAAGAGTTCTTGTTTTTCAGGTATTTTTTCTCCGGGTTATTCTTATGAGGATTTTTCAAATTTAACGAATTTTTCAGGAAAAACCTTTATTTCGATTTTTCTGAAAAACAATTCCAGCCTATTCTGGTATGACATAAATATGTAGAAAAAGTTTCAAGACGATAGGTATTTTTTCCTGACCTGTATGCCGCGCACAAAATTACAAACAAAAAAAAACATAAAAACGTAGCCTATTATTTTTCGGTATGTGAAAAGTGAGATGAAATCTTCGCTACGCTCATCTAACAAAGGTACATTAGCGTTCATTGAATAATCAATGAGGTGATGGGATGCTGAAATAAAGTTTTTTCAGATGAATGATTGGGATGATTAAAGCTTGAAGTTTTCTGGATAATTGAAAAGGCAGTGGGAATGAAGTGGTCTTGGCCCATATTATAGGAACCATCCCGGGATTTTACCTAGGATATAGAGCGAAACTCTAGCGTTTTTCGTACTTGAAATGGAAAATTTTCAAAATTGGATCTTCACCTCGCAAACACTGCAAATTCTAAACTTCTATCTGAATATGTCTATATAAATTGGGCCTACGGATGAATAGATCATCAAACGCCTGAAGCACAAACTCGCCCACCGTTTTAACGCGCAGTCTCTGTTGTGCTTTTCAACTTCCTTCTCTCTCACCTTTCATATCTTGAATTGATTATTGTTTCTTCAACGACCCCACCGACAGCTAGGTTATATGGGGGTAAAAAAATCACTCATGATTTTTTCATGTGATATAAAATATCCCACCAAAAACCCTGACGGGTAAAAACTTGGAGCCAAGGCCTGAAATATTTCAACAACTACAAAAACTTCTTCATATAAAAGGTGTGAAATCAAAACTGTATGCCAAGTGCAACTTATTATTTATCAATACGGCATGGAAAATAACAGGAAACACTAGGCTCATTGCCCCCCAAGTCCCTTCATATAACACCAAGCAGAATTGAAGTGAAGTGCATGATGCTATGAAATGGGTAACTTCACGTTCCTGACACAGGGAAACGAATATGAGTCAAGAAACTTTCCCTCCCGTCTATTTTCTATTATAAAATTTCGGTTTTCATCAACTTGGTGTCATTCTGTAGGTAGTAATTGAGAAAATTCAAATTTAAAGCCTACATTTCTATCTACATTTATATCTAGGCTATTTGAAGAGAAGAAACAATTATGAAATTATTTTCTTCAAGATGGCTGATCCGAATTGCATACAAATTCGTATACGTGTATCAAACGTGCATCATACAAATTAGTATACTTCATGCGTTTACATTCAGTGACTATTTTAAGCTATTTTGAGAGATTTTATTTCTCAAATTTTCTTGCTCATCCTGATCTCATGATGTTTTCAGATAGTTTCAGATAATGTTTCTCAAAACTGGTCCAACCGATTTGACTCAAAAACTATACAGTTCTAAGTTGGATGAGTCTGCATGCATAAAAAGTTCATATTCATCAGTCAAAACCTGCGACTTGTGCAGCATAAGTTACTTACAAACAAACAGAAACAAAAACTCCAGACACAGCTCTATAAGAGTGGGATGGATGTCTTCGCTATCGCTCATCTAATTATATAAATAAATATCAGGTAACAGAATGCCTTCGGCACGGAATGAATAGGCTTGAATAACAAAAATATCTTGTGATTATTATTAATCTCCCTCATCTCAATATCAAGTTCATAAAACCCAACTTACGAATATCGTGTGAGATTTCGTAATTTGGGTTTTAGGAATATAACAAAAATACTAGAATTACTTTTCAATTCAAAATATAATTGAAAATTGTTTTTATTTTATTTTTATTTTTATTTGAAATAGTTTATTATACTCCAACGAGAAAATGTATGTTCTGTTCAAAGTCAGTGTTTGCCTTCTCTCGAGCGACAAATGCAACATTGAAAAAGGTTGATATTTTGATAATTTAATAACCAAACACGTAAATTACAAATTTTCTTGAATCATATTACGTTTCCCTGTGTCAGGAACGTGAAGTTACCCATTTCATAGCATCATGCACTTCACTTCAATTCTGCTTGGTGTTATATGAGGGGACGTGGGGGGCAATGAGCCAAGTGTTTCCTGTTTTTTTCCATTCCGTATTGATAAATAATAAGTTGAACTTGGCATACAGTTTTGATTTCACACCTTTTATATGAAGAAGTTTTTGTAGTTGTTGAAATATTTCAGGCCTTGGCTCCAAGTTTTTACCCGTCAGGGTTTTTGGTGGGATATCAGTAATTTTTGTTGCTTCATAATGATTTGCTCGACCACAATAGCATCAGAATATAATTTTGTGTTATCAAATTTTCGTTCCAGAAAATACAATATTTTAATTGATTTCCTAGCTAATCTTATACCAGCATTGAATCAACATAGTCGTGAAGTTGGAATATTCTTCAAATACCGGTACTTGAAATATACGTATTACTAAATTGGCAGAGATTTTTTAGAACATCTTTTTTTCGGAGAGGAGGAAGAACGATCCACATTTGTTAGGAATGCGGTAGTTTTAACATGGAGAAGTCTATGGTTTTACTAATGCACGGTAAAGAAATTCGCGCATCTATTTTTTAGACAATCTCATTGTATAGAGAGAAGACGCACGAACTACGATCATTAAAGAAGGCGGTGGTTTTACTAATACACGACAATGGGTATCGAAATTCGAGCAACTATTTATTTGCATTAGTTCGAAAAGTGTAATTTGTTATATAATGTTGAATATGTTTTCTCAATTAATATTGTCGTTCAGATAACAAACTGACGTGTGTTGCCCATAGTCTGGACATATTATGGCCCATAGGCATATAATCTATAACACATTATTATGTAATAGGCCTAGGCCTACTAGCTGTTCTAATGCCACTTAAACTGAATTAATGTAAGTTATGAACATTTGCTAGAATATTCACAACACATGGGCCTAGGCAGGCCTACTATATAGTAGACAAACAATAATTATAGGCCTAGCATACGAATTAATAATATTCAGCTACTTCGATTAGCCCCGCATGTTGGACTTACCTTTCGTTTCTATAGCAGTTTGCTGTTTCTTCTCCTCTTCTTCTTCAGTTTGTGGATACCAAATTGAATACGGTATGATGTTTATCATGCAATAAGGTATCAATATGATAATTTGTAAATATCAGCTGTTTCATTTGACATTCAGTTGTGTCTGGTGGGCGGTGGCGATCATTCAGATAGATCGAGCGGATCGAGCGGAGAAAAAAGTACCCAAAGTTTTAGATGGTTCATTGGTGGCCGTGATTTATCGTCGATACGACAGTATTCTACATTTTCTGTACGTTATTATTTCAATCTTTTCCAATTGAAAATCATCAATTGAAAAATATCTCATACACAATCGATTCGGTATATCTATACAAATATGTCGTTGAAATGTCAATGAAATATGTTGTGACATGATTTTTAAAAATAATGAAAACCTAAAAAAGGAGTGTAAAATGGCATTACTTCCGGTTTTAAAAACTAACTTCCGGTTGAATCATATAAAAGACACTTCTCCATATGGGTCCACATATTCCCTGGGAAAATCAGACAAATCGGAGAATTCGTTTGGCCTGTAGCCCATTTCGTATGTGACGACGGAAGGAGGAGAAGAAGAAGGAGGAGAAGAATACGGAAAAAGTAGTCTTTTCACAGTGCTATAACTTCCAGACGTTTGTTCTGGTATGTCTTCAATTTGATATGTCGTGTCGTGTATGGTGCCTCATTCCATTACAAGAAACTAGAGGTATCCAAGTTCATTAGTTTCGGAGATACAGTATGCTCAAAACCGCCTGTAAGTACTTCGTGTAAACAGTGTAAGCGTGTAGCTGGCTTCGCGCGGGACTTGGCTCCCGTCGAGCTACCGCTCGACTAGATGGGAAGAACGCATTCTTCAATTAAGCTATACGTGGGAATATAAATCGTAGGTAATAACTTTCAACTATGTATTGCCCTATATGCAACGCATTACTCAGGAAATGACTCACATGTTTACCCATGCTATTTGTTGTCAAAAAATCTCGGAATGAGGCTAACTCTTGGAACTAAAGAATCTAAGGGATCTAACTAAATAACTAAAGAATGTAAAGAATCAATCAAGTTTAAAGTAGGGGATGGGGTGGTGCGTTGGGTTAGGCCCAGACTCGGTCAGATCGACAGACCCAGGCGCTTCATATTATAAGATCTGTGCATGCCTGCATGGTAATTCCTAAGGGATTTTGGTATTCGGATTCTTGAGAGTCACTAGAATTTCTGTAAATTGCTCTTATACTCTTATGCTATCCCTCATATATCCCTCATACTATCCCTTATCTATTATCCCTCACTCACGCACACAAATCCCTCACGCTCATGCTCATTCAACAACACGACGAGTATCCATAGCGTTTTCACACTCCCATCTTTGATATAATTTGATTTTAAAGCACGCGCCTGGCTGTAATACAGGGTGTCCGGGTTTAATCCAGGCATACCTGCGGGGGGGGGGGGAGCTTTGCCCCCCCCCCCCCCTCCCGAGATAAAAACATTGAGCGCTAGGTAATAGTGTATTTTTTGAGAAACTTGTATTCCAGTTTTCCCTTGCCCCCCGGGAAACACAAAAGCTCCCCCGCAATAAAATATCTGAATTCAACACTGAGGGTGTCAATAACAAAAACACCATTCAAAAAAAGCACAATAAAAAGGTGAAACAGGTATGCTATACCCTTTTAGGCAGTAAGGGAATACACCATCCTGCATATGGGCAACCCGAGCACAACACCCTAGGAGGATTCAACTACATAAGACCACACCGGCCACAGATGAGCCATTTTTACCTGAACTATTTCATAATTTTCTTCTTATAGGGTGGATTGCAGAGACGGAGTTTAAACCCCGGCTTACCCTAGACACCGTCTAAGTAAGAAATTGCATTGTGGCTGTAATGCAATCTCTTACTTAGACGGTGTCTAAGGTGGGCCGGGGTTTAAACTCCGTCTCTGCAATCCACCCAAAGTGTTATATTTGTTTGGTACTTTCATTTTTTTTGTGTGATGCTGTTTAACGACTCCACCAACAGCTATGTTATACGGGAGTACGAATGAGCGGGTAATAATGAAACGATGAAGTGAGGATGGAGCCAGGAAAGGATAGGGTAGAAAGGAAAGGAGAGAGTGATAGGGTTTCTTTCTATAATCGTCATTATTAAATCGTTCAAATCTGTAAAGTCTCATTCACTTATCATGCAGTCTCATACCGTTCTCTAAAAATAGAATATTCTATGAAAATGATAATTCTTAGAATTAGTTATTAATATGTATTTAAGAGTTGATTTATCTGTCGATTTGATAAATTTGAAACTTGCAAGATTGCTATGCAAATCTTGAATGCAATCATGTCATCATAATGCAGTTGAATGATAATTGCCCTTAAATGTTCGCATTATTGGTGTGGCGAAACGACTTTTCAAAAAATATTATTCAAAGTTTGTTATAGTATATGGCAAAAAAAGAAAAACGAGTTTTCTGTTGACGATGAAACAGAACATAGCTTTAATATTTGAAATCGGTTTTAACAACATTAAGATGAGATTTTTGAAACATTGATGGAAATAATTTGATCTCTTTCCAGAAATGTAACTTTTCTGCGACCCCCCCCCCCCCCCCCCCCACCTACACAATCAGCACCAATAGCATGTACAATTGCGGTCACATGACTTTTTTTCCGAAACTAAAATTTGAATTTGAATAAAATCTATACGTATCACATTTGACCGCTATATTTTCATAGACTATGCGTGCACATTGTCCTCTTGTTTTTGTGCGTATAATATGTGTATATACCGGCACAGTAGCTGAGTGGTTAGCTCACTTGCTTCGTGATCCGGGAGGTGAAGGGACATATCGGACCTGGTACGATCCCCGCCACCATCCATCTTTACAGTGGTTTTTCGTGGTTTCCCTCTGTAGTCTAGGCTAATGCCGGAATGGTTCCTACAATATAGGCCACGACCGCTTCCTTCCCACTATCCTCCCACTACCCATATAAAGCCTTCATCTCATCATCCTATCATCTCATTATTCATTCATCCGACGCCAATAGATCTTAGTAATCATTTCAGTGCGTCGTTAAAACCCAATGAAAAAAAAAAAAAAAATATGTGTATACATTCTTCGGGATGCATTTTATTTCAGCTTGATCGAACACTTTATGTGACCGCAACCGTCGGCTTACTTGTTGTCAAGTCGGACTAAATACTAATCAGCTATATGATTTTATATAGTGATATGATGAGCGTAAAGTGTAATATGGATATAGTGAATTCAGCGAATTACAGAAAACGTTCAAAGCAAATTTTTGGCCATTATCGTATCATAGTAGCAAACATTTAAAAAAAAATCAAAGCCATGGTGTATGGCTGATTTTAATTTTTGACTTTTTTTTAGATAGACTGATTCATTATTCAAATATATTATTATTGCTCCATTATGACTTAAATATGAATATTCATTTGAATATAATTTTGTCTGTGTAAAATATGTAAATAGGGATGCCAAATTGCTAATAAACGACACTGACCAGTACAATATAACTTGTATTTGATCAAAACAATGGCACTTACAATATAGCCTAACCATAGCCAGTAGATAACCATCGCCTGTGGGCTGTGGCCCGTGTATAACTTGGAAAAACACATACAATAAAACAGCGAAATTCATTTTTGATACCAGCTATAAGAAGTATATTAAGTATACCGGTATTTATAACCTGATCATCAGTCATAACATAAGTAGTAGTAAAAATAAAAAATAAAAGAGTGAAAAAAAGTAAAAATAAGTAGTTGACTTCGTTTAAAATGGTTCATACAATCTTCTTTGGCTTCATTAGATCCCATGTTGAGAGATTTTGACATCCCTGGTATGTTTTCTTTAGCTCCTCGATGGTTAACAGTGGGCATGTATTGCATGGTGCTCCCGACAGAGTTGAATTCAGAGGATTTATCTCACTGTCCACCTTGGCACCAAAAAATGTCGTAGGATTGGAATCTCTCACTTCGCCTTTGGAGCCCTAAAAAGTAAAAAATGACAATGTATATCAGTGGCGGTTCGAGCTGTATAAGTATTATGCTTCATAGGGTGCACTTTCCTCATTGAAAATGGAAGGAGTGAATGAATATAATTTTTAATCAATCTAAGTCTAATCTTGGATAATAGTTACGAGACCGACTCTGCGTTGACAGCGTTACAAATTGCGCTAGCTACCTCTATATTGCATTTCGCGTCCAACTAGTAAACATCAATTACATACATTATTTGATAACTCTTTGTTCTGAAGTTCTGGAGAGTCTGCATCAAAAATAGCATCAGTTGCTTACCCACTGGTACGATAGCTACCATCCGAAATCTAAAATATCAGTAAATAAGTTGGCCTGTAATTATGAATTATACGGTTGAGCACTACAAAAATACTCCTTGAAAATTGTATTGAAATTAATTCATTTCATCATGAAATTATATATAGAATATTAAAATACTGAAATTCAAAATATTGAGATGAACTTTTAAAATATTGATGGGATACATATAATAATTTATCTGCTATTCTTATTTCACCCTGGGCCTATTCATACAAATTTCTATTATTTTTTTCAATTTGTATTCTCTTTTTGTAGTATATCAATAAATCATTTATGAAATATATATATATATATATATATATATATATATATATATATATATATATATAAATATATATATATATATATATATATATATATATATATATATATATGTATATATATATATAGATATATAATATATATATATATATATATATATATATATATATATATATATATATATATATATATATATATATATATATATATGGGCCTGTATATATATATATATATATATATATATATATATATATATATATATATACACACATATATATATTTTTTTTATACATATATTCATCTCATCATCTCACCTTTTGTATATCGAGCAAGCATGAAAGTTGGTGAGCTGCCCCTGCCCTTGTCCAGTATTTTGAGAACTCATTGGAGTACGACCACTCATTGGCACTACTACTGGCCACTATTGCCACATTAGCTAGCCGACCTTCTGACCGTTGTAGCTTCGCAGCGCTCTGCACAATCTCGCCCGCGAAGCTCTGGTCGACAATGACGATCACACGCGTAGCTGAACAGTTTCCTACGTCTCGGAGCAACTCGTTCACAGTGTACACTTCGGAATCATCATACTGTAACACCGGGAAAAGTTGACAAGTGCCGTCATACTATAGATGCAAAACGACAGTGATAGCAATTTCTAAATGTAGATTCACAACAGTTTCAATTACTTTTTTAGTCTCAGTCTTGGGCTTGAAAAGTCCAAACGTTCAAAACATCCAAACTCACGTGATTCCAAACTCGCCTTTCGTGAATTCAATCAGTTTCAAAATAAAACGTGAATGAATTCCACCGCATTCTTGGTATTCATTCACTTGGGCCTATACCTTGTAACTGATTGAATTCACAAAAATAGAACTTCATGTTAAAATTGAAGAGCATGAAAGTATTCTGGAGTTGCCATACTTTTTATCCTATTACACTGGTTCGTAAACATGGAAAAAAAATAGTCAAGATGAATTCATTTAGCACTGTACATGAACCCTCTCAAATTACGTCGTAGGTAGAACAGATTTACCTCTCCATTGGAGTCTTGGTCCCACAACAACGATGCGCCATCAGGTCTAGCCGGACTGTTCAAGAAGACAATCAACGTCTCGGTGCAATGCCGTACCTCACACAATGCTCGTAAATGATGCCGTAGAGCTAATTTTAGGGTTGATGGGTACATCTCGATATTATCACCATCCTCCGACCTCCGATCATCTGAAAGAAATCAACACACTCAAGTCACAAGTGACTTATGGTTATATTTTTACCAACGCTGTTACTTCAATATATTGTTAATATTTCAAATATAATTGCAAAATGTATAAAATGAATATAAAAATGTACTATTATTATTTCCATACACTTAATACCACTTCTTGCATTGTTGAAAATAATAATATTGATTCTTCATTACTTATCATTATTATTATTATTATCATTATCATTTCGTTTATTTATTAGTGTTGCCTATGTATGTATCAAGAAGCGAGAATAAAGTGATTTGAAAATTGAATGGAATTGAATTTTCACTTCGTGTTACATTTTTTTTATAGAAATGTAATTTTATTTAAAACTAGCCAAACGCAACATTGCGTTGTAAGATGAACGAGATATCCGAATAAGGTATAAAAGTCGTTGAAGTAGTTCTACCCTTGCTACTTTATCGACTGTGGTATTAAACACATCGTGATATCTGATAAGGTACATAAGTCGTTAAAGTAGTTCTACCCTTGCTACATTATCGACCCTGGTATTCTACACACCTTGACGCATATAAAAATACTTTATTGTTGGTTAAATATTGAATCTAGAAAGCAGTGAATCTCGGCAACCTAATTCTGTCATTAGTTGTATTATATATTTGATGAATAAAACTAGTTATTTTAATTTTTTCTTCAAAACGGCTGGTTAAAATTGCATACAAAATGATGATAATGTGTAAAACCTATGTATACACATTCAGAGAAAATTTCATCCCATTTGAAGAGATTTTATTTTTCAACATTTTCCGCCCAGCCAAATCTTATGAGGTTTTTAGAAACTTTGGGATTATATTTCTCAAAATTGGTTTAACCTATTCATTCCAAAAACTATACAGTTCTAAGTTGTATAAGTTTGCGTGCACAAAAAAAAATCGTGTCGATCAGTCAAACCCTGCGACCTGTGGAGTGCTTACAAAAAAAAAAAAAAACACAGACAAAACCCTATAAGAGTGGGTTGGAGACTTCGCTACGCTCATCTAATAAGAAAATGAAAGATCTGAAGAGCGCAAGCGCCCCGGGGTTCTCGCGCCCCTAGGCTTCAGCCTTGCCAGCCTGTGCGTAAATTCGGGCCTGGTTTTGAGCATTTATCAGATGCACACTATCAAACAGAATACATTTGTCAGTAAAATCGTAAAATACTTCCGTTTCGATTTTTTCAGCTTCTTAAAATATAAGAATCAAAATTATTCAAAAACGACAGCCCATAAACAGAACCCAATTTTGTAATAATTCCAGGGAATGTGTGCATCCATAAGGAAAAGGGACTTTTGTATGCCTCCCTGACATAAGATACTTTTCAAAACTGAAAGTAATATCATTTTAACCTGATTTTAAGGGCAAAGTTTCAAAATGGCTTATAAACCTATATTTGAAATGAATTTGTATGCATAGTCGAAATTGAATTATTTGAAAGTGGACGAAGTAATTACTTGAATTTATTATAATTGTGCTGCTATATCGCTCCTTTCACATGCATGTAGGATTACTGTCATAATAATAATTCTATAGACAAAGATGACCAAAAAGCGGAAAATTGTCATTTCAAGACCTGAAGTCAGAAGTGTCATTTCTTCATAGGCCTATATTTTCCATATTTGTTCACAATTTCTTATGAGCCTCTCACCGTCAATTATCAGGCCTACCTTGATATCCTGATATTCCATTCGCATAGAAAGTTTTGATATTTTCGTCTTCGAATCCGTTCTGTCGTAACGTGTGATGGAATTCTCTGACAATAATTAAATCATTTTTGTCACTGAGTTGACGATTCCATCCACCTGATAATATTACAGCCTGTGAACATAATACATATACGACAAAATTAAGTGTGACACTATGAGGTGAAAAATTGTTACATATTACCATTATTAATGACCACCAGGGGTGGACTGAGAGAAAGACCAAGAGGGTCAGGGCTGGGATCAAAAATAGGAGCCAGGAGTGCAAAAAACGAAGAACAATGCATTTTCACAAACATTTACTTGGCTGAGAAGAAGAATAACATTTTTTTAAAAATACATTAGACGTGATTAGTGACGGTGCACAGCAATATAATCAATAAGTAATGTTGCAATCGCAAGTATAATAAAATATATTACATTTTATAAAAGATATCAAATTATAATGTAGTACCCAACCTGCATGTTCACTCTCATCTCTCAATAGTTACATAACTATTTGGGGGGCCACATCCAAGGTAAAGAGGGTAGGCCTATAGGGCTCGGGCGGAGATTTCCGACTCGCCACGCATCCGAGCCGCCCCTGACCCGTATGAGCTTACCGACCATTATATCATTGTGTATGAACAGTCGATAAGTCAGCAGAATCGATAAATATTGGGGGACTTCATTGAAGAATTATATATGGTACTTGAGAGGAAATTCCAACAAAAACACTGCCATTTTTTTATGAAGTTACAGCACTTGAAGAAAATGTGTGAGCAAAACTTCAACTTCATTTTGGTGCAAAACAACTATTTCTCCAACTACATTTTTTTTATCGAATGACATAATTTTTAGTATAATTCAGTAGTCTTTGAAATAATAAGAAAGCATAAGATGTATCACAAGTCAATCTATCAATAATACTGATGAAAAAAAAATCAAGTTTTCATGCTCTCAATTTGTTTTTAGCAGCTGAACAATTTTCAAAGTCCTCTTTACACCTTTTTTCCCAAGAATGCACTCAATTCTTCTAATGTCTTGATGACAATCTCACCTGATCACACGTCCTCATAAAGTGACAACGCGTCTTAATGTGATGCGTCGTATCACACATCTTCGTGTTAGTACGCAGAGGATCGCACCTTACATGTTCAGTCTCACTGACAGGCCGTAGTTCGGTACACTGCGGGTGGAACTCGGCCGTGTTACCATAACACCTGAGCTGATTCGTGGCCTGTCTTGGTGGCTCACCGTCGAAATGGACGAGCGGCAGGAAGAGTATCTCGCATCAGCGTCCCGTCGTTGTCCGTCGCTTAGCAACCAGCCGGTCCTCCAACGCGTTGCGACAACGCTGATTCACGACTAGCTGGAGGCAACCACCACCATCTAGAAAACAAACGGATATTTCTCTTATTTATGTATTTATTCATTCGATTTATTTTGTGTTGAACGAAGCAATATAATGATAACTAAGATATGATGAATGGTTCATGAAATGATGTGATCATGTATGGAAGTTACCGAGTCGCGTGGCCGTGTGGTAACTCACTGAACCGTCATTCGGGAGACCGGGATTCGATTCCCGCCATGGTCGACCATCCTGATAGGGGTTTTTCGTGGTTTCCCTCTGTCGTTCAGGTTGATACTGGGATGGTTCCTTAACCACCGACCGACTCCTTCCCACCATCCAAAACACCTAATAAAATAACCTTTCATCTCATCATCCCATCATCTCATTCATCATCCACCGACGCCAATAGATCGTAGATCGTATAGTGCGTCCTTAAAATCCAATATAAAAAAAAGTTTCACGCATTGTTTGAATGAAACTGAACCCTACTTCCATCACCACTACAAATCTATTACCACTCTGTATAGTCCCATAATATCAGTGCAGTTATCAGTTAGCTAGAGAGCATTACAGGCATGCTGGATTGTGCTGCTACGAAGTCACCAGGGCTGTTCCTTCAGTGGCGAGCATACAGGTATTAATTACAGACGTAGGCGAGAGGTGAGGAATAGATGTATGTACAGGATTTTTTTTCTTGTTTAACTGTCAGAGTGAACTGTCTAGGTAGTATAACTTTCGTTCATGATATGTGATGATGCGATGAATAGGTACCGGTAATTAGAAGTATAGTGGGAAGGAAGCGGCCGTGGTTAATATTGTGGGAAACATCCCGGCATTCACTAGGCAATAGAGAGGTAAACCATGAAACGCTCTTAAGATGGTCGGTGGCGAGGAGGGAACCGAGGACCGATTTAATGTCATCTCCCTGTCACATGGAGCAAGCGCGTTACCACTGTGCTACCAGTGCCATTACGAAATAGTTCTATGAAGAAAAACTGACGCTCTACACACTTTAATTTTGAAACTGTCAAGTCAATTAAGTGTGTTATAAATACCTTTGCGATGCAGCTCTAATTGATTCACCTGTTGAATATCTTGATCATTAGCTTTGATTGATATTTAAACACAATATTTCCCATTTTCCAATTTATATTATAGGTCTATATTTCATTTATTTTTTTGGAAACACTCGTGCTGAATTTCATCAAACTTGATATAGACACACACACTATAGTATTAAAACAATACTTGCCAACATCATTCCTCGACATTTCAATTTTAAACGGAGTCTGTTTGAAAAATCGAAAATTTCAACCGATTAATGCTATTCTTAGGGGGCCAAATTCTCAAAACTTCTTCCGAAAAAAATGTCCGACCGATTTTTCTCAAAAACAATGGGAACCTAGTATGACACTAATATACAGAAAATTGTCGAGTGTTGACCTTGTCTAACCTGTCCGCCACGCACAAAAAAAATACACAGAAAAACAAACATAAAAGGAATGCCGATTTTTCAGGTATGAAATGAAAAGGAAGCCTTTACTGACAATAATGCATCTAATAATAAGCATAATGATAGAATGCGATGGCTCGTGCGTGGATATAATATTGATATTGTGAATAATTAATCACAAATAATAAATTCTCGATTTCTGAAACAAATGTTTTATTGTACAAGAAATGTTTTATCGTCATTTGGGTCAGTGTAGTTTTTAATTTGCCCAGGAGAGTAGTGAGGCCAGGGCAGGGCAGGGCGGAGCCCTGGTACTATTTAAGGAACCGGGGCGGACGTCATGTTATATCAATGTTAATCAAATTATATCAATTAAATATCATAGTTTTAATTTGAAATATGAAGAAGAACCTACATCTACTAGAGGAAATAATAAGATGTCCAACAATTGGAATAGGCCTAGGGAGACCGAGGACGTTAGTAACACTTTTCCCTAAGAAGCGTTGGCCTATATCTATGTGAGTTTGGGTAGCAGACGCTTCAAAAAAATTGAGATGAACAATGACATATTTAAGATCAGCTGTGATTTTTTAGATGAATACAAAATTCACCAACTCGAGTCAAAAAATGTATGATTGTGGCAAAATTTTTTGTTGCTATTGACCCCTTTCCAGGGCCATTGTAACACACACATGGGTCAGTTGTGACACCATGTACTTAATGAATTTTGTAATGACATTTGAGGTTGATCAACATCTATTAATGACCCACATTCAATGCAACAATACAAGGAATAGTATATAAATATAGTACACACGAAACAATTCAGGAAAATGAAGCGCTTCCGTCTCTTCTCTCGATGTCTAACCGCAGTTTGTAGTGTGAATTTTGTCCGTGTCATGTTGTGAGGTTGAAGGTTGTTACAATTGTCCCCGGCCATAAGTCTAACCATTGTGTTACAATTGTCCGTACAGCGCCTGATTTCTTCAAGTGAACAGTGTTACTCAACACATGTTGTTCACCGAAATATATTACAGTTGGTAGAATTAACCATTAAATACTGTATCTATACAGACAAATGCAAAGAGTCTTCTATGCAAGAGAATCAGATGAAATCATAACATTGTAGACTAAAACCAAACTGTGTCTAAAAAGTTACTCAAAATGTGTCAAAACATACATTCTTCTCTCTAAAGCGCAGTCTTCACTGCACAGAGCTGAAAATCACGACCATGCACTTCTATGGTGAATTTTTCAAAATATCTAGCACACGTTTGCAATCACAAATGTGAAGCTGAGAGCCGTTGTTGCAATCGAGTGAATCGACAGGTGTTACTTTCGTCCCTGGTCTCCCCTATTATATGACAACATATTAATAAGATGATGTACTACGTCACAAGTGTTTTTGTTGGCTTACACTAGTTGGACATGAAATACTGGAACAAATTTAGCTCTAATATGAAATATAATCGGGGCATCCACTCAAACTGGACTTCCAATTGAATTGTTAGTACATGGCAAACGTCTCATTAACATCCGGTTACTATAACGAAATATAATCTAAATATTCGCCATTTCAAAGAATTCCCTGCGGGGCTACATTCCCCCTCCGGCCCTCCCCCTCCATTGGATTTATCGAAATATTGAGCGCCTTTTTCTGGACCATACCTCCCTGATTCTAGCAAGTATTCACCATCATTCATCATCATAACATCTCATTTGACGAGACGAAAAGGGAATAAATTATTGAGTACATTCGGGTTTTTGAGCTGGCTAATGCTTACACGGATTTAGTGTGTCCACATGAAAATATCACTGAATCATGATGATGCACATATCTTGATCTATCTATTCAGTATACTGAGTATCCACTTGTCTGCAACCAGCCAGCTCTATGGTCTTGGTCCATTAGACTTTCTTTCAACTTTTCTATAGAATGATGTTCCTACAAAATATCCTTTTACTCAGAAGAAAGTGAAGGAAACATCATCATAAGTTAGCGGTATATCTCTCTTTGAGATATGCCGCAGCACAGTACGACCTAGTACGACTGTGAGATATAATTAACCAAAATTAAATTATACCTTCCTTCACTGAAGCATAGACGAACGATATACTACCAATACACTCGACGCTTATGACAAAACAAAACTAGCATACCTCCATTCCCCTCGTCCGTCTGCAAATAGTTTAGCGTTCCGAACGCCAGACAGCACGACAAGCGGGCTGGCGACAGACAATCACATACCAGCACGGTTGTCGCGTCCTCCAGCGGCCGGAAATACTACTACGGGGAGAGGGGGTAGATGGCAGTGGAAATAAAGGAGCTTGGGGAGTCAGTTCAAATTCAGCATGGCGTCTTAACAAGATTCGATCCAATCTACCGCCTACCGGTATACCATGTGTCTATGGCATTATTTTTGCCTATGATGATTTGTCATTTTTATCATTGAGATTTAAAAAATATTGTTCATGTATTATCTTTCATATATTGAATGCATGCTTCAGGGAGAGTCCTCAAAACATTTGAAACTGTTCAGTGGCTGTGGAGACTGATTAAAAAATATAATATTATACACAAAATACAAACCAAATTGAAACCAAAAAATGTGCATTGTTCATTGTGATATCATATGGTATGTAATATTCACAATGCCACACAGACTAACCTCATAGGCATACATGTACCAGCTATTCTGAACTATACCATAATTTACTAACACAAATATTAAAATATCTGTCCATCAATTTAGTGATAAATAATTATTATGTTTTTGGTATCAAAAAACCCACGACCCAAAAATCAATCTAAATCACTTGAATAATCATGCCAAAATTTCCTTCTCAATGAATTTGTATCACATTTTTATAATGATCGTAATAATATTTTATCACTTTCTTCAAAGCTCCTTGTGTTTGCTCATGCGTGCGCATGAGAACTTGGGTTCAAGACAGCAATATTGTCGGCGAAGATGAAAGGAGTTTAGTAATTACTTACTTCCCCTATCAGCCATCTCACTTCTTAAATACTCTGAAAGCAATAGATTGAATAGAACTTACGTTACCTGACGGGGTCTGTGTAACATGGTACAGAGTACAGACCATTCGAAATTCGAATTCGTATTTCATTTAGCAGCAATATATTGTCAAGATCATGATGGCACCAACCAACACATCATGGTTTATCCAAGTTGCTATATATTAATTCTTTTCATATGGGTAGATGTTTCTGAATAACTAGAAAGATGTTTTAGTACCCATGCAAGTCGTTTTCCAACAACACACTCATAGTGAGATGGAAATTGAAAGATATGATAGATCGAAATTCTCAATTTTTAATAGACATCAAATGAAAAAATACGAGATTGAAACTCATAAGTTTTGACAATATGTAGGCCCATTATGGGTAGTTAAAAGTATAAGCTACAAGCTTAGCTAATTAGCTTACACGGTTAGTTTACACATGGATTTGCAAGTTTGTTTATCAACAGAACAAATAAATTATTCTCTTCAAAAACCGATCAAAAACTTCACAATTTGTTTATCTCGATGATACACAACAATACACTGACAGCAACGAGAGATAGATATAGTATTATTCGAATAATTTGTATGATTGATTTGTTATTCAGTTAAGTCTTATTTCGTTTATTAATAATTTTCCAACAGGTATCGATTATTGTTTGAATGTATCGAATATCGAAAATTCTCGTTCGATATTGAATCGAATTCCTAAAATATCGAATCGATCGAGAATTCGAAACCGATCGGCAACCCTACCAGAAAGTTGCATAAATATGCATAAAGTTTGCAGAAATATCCATAGAGTTTCCATAAAATATGTGCACTTTAATTCACCAATCACTATAGTGGGAGAGTTGGAAATAGTTTCCCGTGGGGGGATCGTAACTCGAGGCAAAGAGGGCAATACAACAAACAGCAAGGAATAAGAGAAATACAACAACAGGAGTGCAGGGGGGAGGGAGGGACGTAGTCTTTCATGGAGAAAAATTGGAAATCATACTTCATTCAATCTTTTTCTGAGTTTTGGGAGCCTTTATAGTGATTCAGTTCTTTCGCTTATTAGTACTGGAAATTACGCTGATCCGGACAATGATGGTTTATAATACACATTAAATGAGTCATCAGACAGCATTTGAAGAGTTATTTTGTAAATAATACTGGTTAAAAGAATGGAAAACCATCTACCGATATAGCACTTTGAGACATCTCGTATTACCGAAAAAAAAAATAGAAAATGGTACAATTTTCTTATGAGGAAATGCTTGTCATTTTTTTTTCTCCAGAGGGGTGAGCGCATCCCCCTACCTAATTCGATCATTGTCAATCATTCATACTTACCGGATAAGTAGCCACTTTGGGAGAAGCATCGACCCTCATTGAATCCAATGTCCACAAAAAACATGACAACAAGATGTCCAAACTTGGCTTCTGGAAAAGGGTCAAGAACCAATACTCCATCATGAGCTCCAAAATAGCGCCCATCTCCATCAACCATTACACTTCGGAGTCGCTGGCTTCGACTAGTTGCCCCGTAAATCCGAATACCTGATTTGGATACATTTTTGACCTCATTACACGACATTTCACTAGTAAAAACGGGATTGGAGCAATTTTGTTTCGACAACCAATCGAAAGCTGCATTTGACCAATCTAATATCTGGATTTCGCTCGTAAGATTTTGATGCTTAAAATGTGCCCGTTAGCTCTTATTGCAGCAAGTAATTTCATCAAAATCACCAACAAGAAGCATGAATTAATACACATTGTTCTGGGAATTACTAAAATTCAATCACGAAGTATAGGTAAATTTTATAATTGTAATTTGAAAAGACAAAACCTAGTGGTAGTCTCTATGTAAGACGGTAATAACAATAATCGATCGTAAGTTATATTATCAAACCATTATTGAACAAGGCACGAAAGTCCACACTGTTCGAACAAAATCGAAAGTTTGCACATATTACCGATCACATCCAACTACCAAGACACTTTGCTTAGAAATAAGTTATTGAAATTTGCTTGCCAGTGTAACTATACAATATCATCCCCCTCCCCCTCCCCACCGCTACTTCAAGGGGAAATCAGGCAATGCAGGTGAATGCAGGCAATGAATGCAGGCAATGCAGAGACGACGATAGTTAAACAATCATCACCCTTGGGCACTCAAGATGAAAGACGCCGACAGAAAACACAGGTGGCTTGTAAAGGGGTTTGTGGTGGAGGGATGGAAGTGGGGACTCGATGTTATAGCACAGATAAAGGAAGCTTATTAGTTAGTAGAAACTATACTTGAATTATACTGAAGAAGTCGATAGAAAGAACAAGCTAATTTATCTGATTACATAGGGTGCGAAATTCGAATCCAGCATAAATCACCAGGCCCGGATTTACGGACAGGCTGGCTAAGGCTATGAAGCCTAGGGGCGCAAGAACCCAGGGGGCGCTTGGGCTCTTCAGGGCTTCCATATTTTTGTTTCAAATGTAATGAGATGGTATCAAAAAATGCAACACGAAGATATTTCATGTAGTTAAAAATGAAACCAAAAGTATCACGAACTTATTTTTATTATTATTCCCATTCATAATCTCACTAACACTACAACAACATTGGCCAATCCAATATACAGAATACGGAACTTACAGAATATAATCTGAAAAAATGATATTTCAAAGAATTCCCTGCGGGGCTATTGGATTAACTGAAATATTGCTGAAATATGCCCTGGTATTTCTTTCTAGGACTTCACCCCGGGTTATAAGTCGCACCCTGTCGTATGAAAATTCCGTTACTTTTTTAGTAAGTTATCATTGGTAATGTCGAGTAACGAGCTGAAATACGTTGACTTGCCACGTGGTTTTCACATTGACTAAAATATTTTTTTACTTTTATTATTTCTATTTTTATTTTCACGTAGTCCACACACATTTTGAAAATGAGTACAGGGGCGCTAAACTAGGTTCAGCCTATGGGCGCTGGATTCTTAATTCCGAGCCTGTAAGTCACGAGTTCGAGATGACAGGAAGTCTGTGTTGCTGACAGCATCGGTTGAGTCATATGTGTAGTAGTTAGAATAGTCAGAAGTATCGTTGCGAAATGAGCTTGGAGGTATGAAAATGTAAAAACTTTTTTTTTCTAAAAATCAGTTTCGATGATTGAACATGTGATCTTTATAGGGCAGGGCTAATCTACCACCCCCATTATTTCGTCAGTTCATTGGTATACTACATCACCATTACGCTTGAAAGCTGCTACACTAGATAAGGTACGACGCAAATGCATCTGAGTGTGAGCAAGGAAACTAAAATACATAAAGTCAAGTAGTATTCAATTATACCAAAATCCACTTGACGTAATGTGTTTTTTATTTTTGAATCAATTGAAAGAGTACTTTGTAAAATAAATGTGAGTAAATGGTGAATTATTTCACCTCCTCAAATATCATGATTTTTCTAAAAATACAGAGAAAATAATGAGAAAATAAAAACTAGTATCAAATTGTGAATTTTCAAATATTTTCCATGGTTTTTACTAGATACAGCCCATCTGAGATATAAAAACACATTATTATAGATCTTCGACATTGCAGAATGTTCTGCCTTACAAAGGGATGATCACTGTGACATAATAGAGTCAAGGTTCGAAGCTGTGAACTGTCATTCAATGATTCAAGAGACCAGGGTAACTGGATTAGCTTCCCTTATAGTGCCCATTCTGTCCAAGATTTTTTGTATCTCTCAGTCGATAAAGTGAATACTGGAATAGTATCCTCCATTACAGTGTCAACTGTCAAGCCACGACCGATTCCCACCACTACACTTGTGCATTCTTCCAATGAGGCAAAAAAGGTTAAAAACAAGAGTAGAAGCTTTTGAAAAAAATATTTTTCAATTTCTAATATCTGTAGACTAAATCAACAGATATATCAAATTTGTTGAATGACTTTTTGAAATGCCCGTATATTGAGGACCGAGGGGTAAACAACTGGTAAATTTGGTCCACACCTGATTTCAGATTTCAAGGGATTTCACGGATATTTCATAAGATTTCGAGATTTCAAGGAATTTCAAGAAGATTTCAAGGGATTTCAGGAAGATTTCATGACAAGTTATGTACACCAGATTTCAGGAGTTGCTAACCCTTCGGTGAAGACAAGTATTAGTTAGAATGGTAGTTAACATGTGAACTAATATTAGCAGCTGTAGTGGCGAAATAAGATTTCTGGGTCTTGTGCTCTTCTCTTTCACCGTTGTGACTTGGAAATATCGTTTTGGACTTCGTAAAAGAGGATTCAATTGTAGTATATAGGCCTTCAATGTAATTCTAATATAAGATACTCGGCGATTTATATGATGCGGTCAATGTAATTAATTACAATTGTAATTACAAGAGTAATTAAATATGAGCCAACTGCCAGTTACTATAGAACAAAATATAGCTTGAGCACAATCAAAGTTCAGGGATTGCTGTTTGGAGCTCGAGGAATTATCCCAAAGCTGGTTGAAGATTATTTTAATTATTAGGAAATGCAGGGATAATTTGCGATATTGTCATCAGTATCATTCGCGACTCAGTTATCATTCTAAGAAATCATCTTTATGGTCAATCATTGAGTTAATCACCGTCCATTACTCACTGTAAAAATCATATGTATTCACATTTTCCCTATTTCATTAACACAACTCATATTCACATTTGTAATAATCTTCACTTACTTTGATTTGATTTTTATTCCAATTTTGATATAATACTCCACCATGTTCTTTCATTTTTTTTTTTTATTCACAATGGGCTGCATCATTTCATCAATCATTCCTGAGCACATTCATATAGATTTGTGATTTTATTAAATGTTTGTATATTGCTTGTTATTCTGTGTCTTCGGGCAAGTCTGTTGTGAGCAGAGACTCAATAAAGTTTTTATATACGGTATCATAGTGTTGTTGTTGATACGCGTTATAAAAATCGTATTCATATTTATTTATCTTCGTTCGTGATTTGTCCACACCTGAGAACCCTTTCCGTATGTACAGTGACACAGATATCACTTAGTTTCTACAGTTCCTGTTTCTGCAGTAACATCGTGCATGAGGTCTAAGAACTGAGAACAGTAGAACAATATACTAGGTAAAAGTAAAACCATTAAAACCCACCATAAAGATATTATCTAGATTCTAGACAACTAACATTACACTCTCGGTAAAATAATGCTTTTGCATTTCAATGTGGTTTTTCGGAACTTGACTGACTATGACATAAAGCAAGCATGTGACCTATTGAATGGTGTTGGTCGTGCCGTGTCGTGTCGTGAGGTGCCTTATGGGACAACTAGGAGACGGAGATTCCTAGTTGTCCCATTGGAAGGTTGAGGAGTGAAATTTGACTGGCAAGTGGCGCAAGAGCGAGAAATATTTGATACAAAAAATGCATAAAATAAGTGGTAATAAGTAAGACTCAATATATTACTATGGTCGTAACAAACATATGTGTTTTTAGTGCATATTAATTTGCCTAATATAATTATTCTCTTATTTTACCTAAAAGTGTCAAAAGAAGCATGCATGTATGGAAATGGTGACTATAAGAACATGTCAATTTAAGTACATTTACCACATTTGAATATAAAAAATATAAAATATAAAATCATGAATATAAAATCAGAACTTTTTTTTCAGAACTATGAGTTAGTTGCTCAGTTTTATTAGCCATACAATATTGTATTCATCCAGCTTTGCTTCAGGTGAATCCATATGGTTATAGAGTATTGTGAATATTGAATTGATTCATTTTTTTATGATAAAGGTCATTTTTAGGATATGCTGTTATATAATGATTACGAATTTAAGATTACTAGAAACAAATATATTCATCATGATTGTAAGCTTAAGCCAAATAACCATCTTTAATGCTTAAATCAAATCAACACTTCAACGCCATCCTTGCATTTGTTTTTGAGTTTTTGCTTGCCATAGATTTGATAATACTTCTCCGAGAGGGATGGGGGGGGGTACGCATCCCTGTACATAGATAAACCCAGACTGACACGAACCCGTGCCAAACGGTGCTACCTGATTTTACCAAGGTTCGAGGTAGCTGTGAACCAACTGCCACTGAATACTGCTTTACTGCTGCTTAATTGACTTTTTTCATTTGGAATCATCTTTTTAATATCACTAAAACAAGATTCATAGCCACATTGAACCTTGCTTAAAACCAGGTTGAGCAAGGGTTAAGGTTAGTCTGGGTTTATCTTGTACAGTAATGTGCCCCGCAGGAGTAAGATTATCGTAATGCTCAGGCCAATGGAAATTGAAGTTTCTATGGATTCCACCATATCTTTCAATTCTCCAGAACTCCTGAACGGGTAGCGTTTCTTAATTCTCAGGGAAAAAGCAAAGAACATTATACCTTTTCAAGGAACTGGATTTAAAGCCAAACTGTATATTAATATAATGACTATTAACCTAATATCTGTTCATAGGCATAGTTATACAATTTAACATTGAGACAATGACAGAACAAAAAAATGTTGTCATTTAAAATCTTATGAAGATATTTCATGTTACACGTACAAACCATGCAACCCTTGCCTTATGTTGGTGTAACAGAAAATCAAAACTATTTTAAGAGACATAGATTATTACCAGAAGAATGTCTCTATGCAAATTCAGTTCTCTTGCAAAAAATGAAAATATTTGTGGATTTTGTGCCATATTTGTGCTTATTAGTTGCTCATTATACTGAAGACTGGACATATTTTGAACTAGAGAATTATATGTTCATTTTTCCAAACAACTAATCCGATTGATGTACAAATTTGTAATGATGTGTATCTTTGATGTCTTGAAATTTAATAAAAATTTGAAAATGTTCAAAGAATTTTTCTGCTGCCATTTTTAAATTACGAGAAAAATTTCGTACCGATTTTTTGCAGAATGAGTGAAACCGATTTTTATTGGTGAAACCGATTTTGCCCTGAAATACAGGTTATGACATTATGAGTATGATGAGTCAGCTGTCCACAAAATATTCATGAATCATGAATAAAATTATCCTTATGACCTGCACAGTGCGTACAACAAAAAAAAAAACGCACATAGAGAGTGTCCTACGAGTTCAATTGAGACACTCCCTCAATTGAGGGTCGTACTGGCCATAAGCCCAGAAGGCTTCACTGGCTAGTTGCCGGCAGGCTACTTTAAATATTCAAAATAGAAAAAGACAAATGAAAAAATAATTGGGGAACAAATGGGCAAAGAAAATGAAGGTAAAAATGAATTATTATATGTTCTTGGTTCTATGCAATCTACCTACCAAATGATATGGAAGAGAAATAGTATTTCAATTCATTTCAAATATTTTTTGAGAATAAGCTGAATGAAAGTGCTACGTGATAAGACATGACTATTTTTGGGATTACCGTATATACAATCCAAAAAGTCATCACAATACATTTTTTCTTGTACACCCGACAATTTGTATACAGAATCAAAATAGATAGTATTTTTGAAAAGATTTCATTGAAACACGAATGATTGGATGTAATGGGTTGATATTCGTAAGAACTATTTTCTTAGAATGAATGAATGTTTGGGTTTTACGGCGCGTCGACATCTAGGTCATTTTGCGCCGATCATGATTATCTTAGATCGAGTCTCAAATTTATGTTCATTGAAACTACACAGACTTTAGTTGTAGAACTGGGAAGGGGGGAGGGGGGGAGGGTGAGCAAGTGATAGAATTTAGGGAAATGAAGATACCAAAACAAAAGAAAACTGACCCTTACTTGTCCTTCTGAATTAGAAATCATCATTGAGGTTTTTTTTTAAATTCGTTGTGGTTTTTCTCAGAAGTGGTCATTCCCCTTTGGTTCAAAATCTGTCCAGTTCCAAGTTGGATAAGTTTACATATATACCTACAGAGAAAATTTGATGTTGATCCACCTAACTTTGTGACCTATACATTGTGTATAAGCAAACAAAAACACATACAAAATTCTGTAAGAGTGGGACGGAGGTCTTTGCTATCACTCATCTAATTGATGTTTATAATAGGTGAGAGTAGAAAAAGTAAATCTTAATTGTCAAAATTATAGCTTGGATTTATACTGGTTGATTTTTCTTGCTCTAAATGACCTCGCTGTCGATGTGCCTTAAATCTCTAATATTCATTCATTAACTTGGATAATTCAAAGAATAGTTCTTGTCTCCTCTATACAGTGTTGGCTCATAACCTCAATGTTGAATATTTTGATAATTTCAACTTTTATAATTCAAAGTGGGTATTTTTTGATGCATTGAATTTGTAATGAACGAGGGTTTACTGTATTTGAATAGCATCTTTAAAATGCATGTTCATTTTCATTTATTCATATTGGGTTCGATGACGCACTCTATTGATGGGTACGATCTATTGGCGTCGAATATGAGATGATGAGATGAAAGGTTATTTAACACATTTTATAAGGTGCTTTTGAATAGTGGGAAGGAGTCGGTCTTGGCCTATTGTTAAGCAACCATCCCAGTATTAACCTGAACGACAAAGGGAAAAAAGTAAAAATCCTGTCAGAATCGTCGACCATGGCGGGAATCGAACCCCGGTCTCCTGAATGATGATTCAGTGTGTTACCACTCGGCCTCGCGTCTCAGTATATATTATGCCCATTGCATAAAGGGCGCAACTGCAATAGGAAAAGTATGGGAGAAGAGGAAAGGGTAGATATATTATTTAAAAACAACCGAATGTCATTTAATAACTTTTTAATTTGATGAATATTACACAGTGCTTCACCATCATTCACTCAGCTTTGCAATGTTGGCATTAGTTATAAATAATCAAATAATATGAAATTATATTAAGGTAATGATAATAATTTGAAAAAATCACAGCTACAACAAAACTAAATTACATATGCAGTTATACAGAAATTGAAAAACACCCCATAGATAATTGTAATTATGATATTTTTAATAGCTATAATTGGTTCTTGCCAAGTCCAAACAGTTTGTGATGTTCTACTAATTAGAAAGCCAAACTGGAACGCAGTATTAAAAACATAAGGAACAATTTCAAATGAAAAAACTCTTCAAGCAGGTCTTCAGAAACAAGAAACAACTAATAAACCAGTAAAAATAAGAATAGTTTTTCTACAAAATTCCCTTTCAGGGGCTGCAAAAATGATATACTTTGTACATTATGTTATACAATTTACATGCTTTAATACATACTAACGTATGTAGTTCATTGGTAAAGCAATGATATTACCTAGGTACATAAAGAATAAATCGTTTGTTTTAATAAAAATGTGCAGACTAGTATTTTGTATACAGGGTTTTCATATTGATATTTTCTGCACTTTGCACTAATAGGTTAGCCAGGGCTAATAAAGAGGTTTCGCACACTTGCAGGCATGCTTTCACCAATGAGATTTTCTAAACCCTCTTTTGGCACACCGGCGGATTTCATAGAGTCAAGTAGAAACCACTTTTATGATAACCTCCATTCATTAATATGGCACATTTTTATTTGAAATGTTTTGTAGGTAATAACAATAATTCATTAATAATAATTGCAACCTATAATCTAAACTACACCATTCAAGCTGGCTGTAATAGCAGGTTGCAGCATTGCATGCATTTCCATACTCTCACTTTTGATGACACCAATTATACATTGGAATGTACCTAATGTACTGTTTTAATCATTATGATACGCACCTAGTCGTGTTAACCAATTTGAAAACAGTGTCTTTCTTTACACATACTTTGCTGATAAGACGAACAAATTGGAATTATCTATTGACAAAACGGTCCACTTTAAAAAGTAGGAGGCAGAAGCTAGTAAAAATAATTAATTTCTTCTCTGAAAAAATCTTTCTATGTTACTAATATTTACTTCAAAATACTTCTGTAAGGCACTAAACGAATAGGCCTATTTTTATTGGACTAAACATTTTTAAAAACTTTAGAATTGTTACGAACTATGGAATTTTGTACTATTTTATCTCTCCATAAAAAAAGAAAAATAATCACAAAATATTACAATTAATTTGGCCAACACTTTTTGATAAATAAAATAATTGAATTTTAACTCTTATTTCTATACATCTAATATACGCTACTTTTAAATATATTATGTAAGGACTTCTATGACACAAACTAAGAGACACTTATCTATAATCTAAATTATAGCCACAAAATAATACACGAGCAAAGGATTAACATGACTATTCGAGTATAGTACGGTTTTGTATGATTATGTCTCTACAATCATAAATCGCGTAAATATAAAGCACAGATCGATTTTTCCGTTTTCGAATAAGGCACAAGACTAAAGCTACCCCAAAACTTCTATAAAACTTAGATATGCATAATATTATGTTACATTTTCAAAGTCCCAAAATACTAAAGGCACAAAATTATTACAGTGTAAATATGTCAAATTCAAAACTGTTACCTGTACTAGTACTATGAAATAAGGCTTGGCAAATAACAGTAGAGTTAATCAACAGTATGTACTATGTATCGTGGAATATTCTGATCAAAGATGGCTGATTGACTTTGGTGGGACCCTAACCATATACACAATAGTATCCAATTTCAATCATATCCATTTTATGAATACATTATTGTCAGCTAATGTGATGGACAGTTACAGACTATGTACATATATCCACTCTGGATTCCCTTGCGTACGCTTGGTGTTCTCATATATGGGTTACTATTTAGTAGTTGACTTCTAACGCACCTATAGTTTTTAAATACATATTTTCTAATAATACTACAATAAGGAAATCAAATCCTTATATATTTTGTCATATCATATCATATCAGCTGCTATGTGGACATTTAAATACTTATTCTCTATTCAATAATAGATATTCTCTAATGTTTGATTGAATCACTGCGTTTGTTTTGTCGCACATTCACACTGTCGAGACTGTGGCCTTGAAACCCGTGCAACGAGTAAACGGTAAACGTGAAACTGTCAGAGGTACTGTTGAATGCAGCATGTGAAACAACAAAATATCAATTTTAAAAAAGAGACAATCTGTGTTTACTCGAGTTGTTTGTCAATTATATTGAACCTGAAATGAATCTGCAATAGCATAATGTTTTGTTGCACATTGATGCTTGTAATCCACAAGATGAGCTATAGCCTATGCAGCATATAGGCTACATTAACACAACTATTTATCAATATGACCGGCAAAAATAGCTGGAAGCAGAATTATAGTCCAACTTGAAAATATTCTGATCTTCAAACTTCATTTCATTCGAGATGACCAACAATTTTTTTTCAGGCATTCGTACATCTCTTTAGATCGATACCGGTACCAATTTTCGAAATCCACAATTCAACAGTTTCATTACCTACGACAGACTATGAGTGATTGAATCAACTTTGGCGGTTACCACGTACATTTCTATTAATCCATGTGTCTGTATTTGTGGGCAGACATTTGAGACAAGCCGAGTACCGCGTACTGACAGCTGAGGCAGTGGTAGTGAGTCTGTTTGCCTGAGTGTGCGCAAGAGTCGAGGGCACACGGCTGTGATGGGGTGAACTTCTCAAAGCCGGCCGCCATGATCGAGTCTAGCTTCTGGTGCTGGCGTCTGTGCGCGACCACCTTGTTCGTGTCGGTGCACACGAATTCGCACTTCAAGCAGTGGAAGTGCGATGCCTTGTTCTGCATGGCACCTGAAACATGATCAACACAAAAGAGTTAGCAATGCAAAGTAATAGGGATAGTATAATGGCGTGTATACATGCACATGCTGGTATGCGTACACGTATTTTACCCATAGTGATGCTTAAATTTGGGGAATTCATCATTTTAAAAGTTTTGTGAAATTAACAGATATTATTGAAACTTCTACCTAATAATTTTGTATATATACAGTGAAACCTCTATGCATCGTTCCCAGATCTACCGTTTTCCTGGATGTATCATTCATTTTCTCTAGCCCCACTCCCATATAATCAATGTTAAATTTTCCTGGATGGATAGTTTTCCTGGATGGATGGTTTCATTTTCCTGGTCCCTTGAAAACGATGGATAGAGGTTTCACTGTATTGGTCAGCAATGAACTGTAAATTTTTAGTTATTTTCAGGCCAGCAAATTTCTGTGTAGCTGTACAAGAATCAATGTAGGCTAAACTATTACTACTCAATGTGTACCGCACTACCGTTGTGCTAAATGCCAAGAAAAAGTGAGGTTATGTTCCACAGATCCTGTATCTTTGTCTCAATTCTTGAGGACAGTGAGCTGATGTTCAAATGGGAAGTAAATCATGTAGTTCACTCCATCTTGAGTATAGCCTGGCACTGGTAGCCTAGTAGGCTAGACATCAAGTGTTACATTAGCTCAGTTAATGAAATTAAAATACGATGATAATATGATTATAATATGATTTCATATACATTTTGGAAATTTAAGCTTCAGTGTGAAAAGTTCCGGAAGGTTTCAAAATGAAAAGTTTCAGCCAGCATTGTTAATTACCATTACATTAACACATTACCTTGCCTCATAATTTTGAACATTTCCAAAATAATTTACAACTCTTTAAATGTTCATGCTTATTAATTTTCCTTTGCATATTTTCACCACGAAGTATTGCCACCCTCTGCAGCTCAGTCAACCAAGAGGACCAAGCTTTGGAAACTGAAATCATTGTTGGGAGTAGGTTCGAGTACCACAAAGGATTTTGTAAAGGTCCTCCTCACCTCCTCACCTCCTCACCCGTACCCCAAATAACCCATGATCTGACAGTGGGTTCGTTGAGCAAACAATAATCAATGAAAAGTATTAAAAAGTAAAACTCGATTTTCAACTTTCTACTGGGTATCGCCAGGTAATGCGCCTGGTAACCCGTTAGAAACCGTTTCACGTGCCGTCCCGTCCACCGTCCAACGGTTGCGTTTACTCACCAAGCGTCGATGTGTAGACGCACTCCTGGCGCCCGCACGGCACGTTAGCCCTGAACTGCTGGAAGTCGCCGCCCATGAGCGTGTCGAGCCGCTCGTGCCTGGCCGTGTGCTGCACGAAGCGAGTCTTGTCGCAGAAGCTGTAGCCGCAGTCAGGTCGCATGCAGTGGAAGTGCGTCTGGTGCTCACGGTAGCCGCAGTGCGCGTACTTGCAATCCTCGTTGAACCTAACACCGAACCCAAACAAGCAAACACAGACACAGTTAGCTTAATACGTCGCAGATGGGACAAGTGAGCCACGCTCTTGAGCAGGTTCTTTGAGCACAAATATGAGATCTCGACCAGCAAAGAAGGATCCTTGTAAGTAGGGCCAAGTAGTTCTATGTTTGGACCGTTGAATCTTTTTCGGGAAGTATTATACAACAAAAAAATGTAATGAACAAAAATTTAAATGAACTGATCATTGATTTGGATGAGGCGTTATAAAGAGTTGTTCAATGCTATAATAATGTAATCAATGTTCTAATAAAACTGGAACTAGCAAAAAATGAAGAAGATAGATCTTTCAATTTCAGGATCCATTCAGGGGTCAATCAATCTTCGATTGATTCTCAATTAATCAATGTTATATCTACCATCTTCCCTCCAGCCACTCTGTCTCACAATTCTCTTCATACTTCTACGTATCCCCCCCCTCTTCCTATTTTCCTCTTGCTTCCAAATGTTATTCTAATAGTGATCGTATTGATTGTATTATGACAATATAAAAACGTTAAAATCTACTAGCCAGTATATTTGTCTACTTGTAAACCAACCTGTATCTAACATAGCCTTCTGGCACTGGTTCATCCTTCAGTATCCTCATACTGTTCTGCACCCTTGCTTTCTTCGCTTCTGGACTCATGTCGATGAGAGCGGTCGGTTGCGGTGACCGCGCCCTCTTGTCGCCCGGATGGTCCATACCCCCATTGACGAGTGCGTGGTGCATGGGGGGGGCCGAACATCAGACCACCGCCGGGCGCCGTGTAGATCGCGGGCATGCCGGGGGGCATGAAACCGCCCATGGACTGCGATGTGATCAGGAATGGTTGGCCGAAAGGAGAGTTGAATGCGAGCGAGTGAGGGGGATAGATGCTGGGGTGGGCGAGCATCTGAGGGGGCGGGGCGTCGAGCATTGAGGGGGGTGGTTCGTAGTGGGCCGGCAGACCGCCTGAAACAAATCAAAAGACAATGTTATTGACAGATCACACAAACTATGTAAAACTTGATTTGTTTTTGAGAAATAGTTCACTCGTTTTTCATAGATATTGAAGAACTGATTTATAAAAAAATGTTATCCTATCTCTTAATTATCAGTATTCCATAAATCAACTAATAGGTTCAAATTTCAGATACAACAATTATTCAACAATTCTGTACACTGAATATGCTTCATAATAATAATAATTGAAAGTATACAGTTCATCACACAGATCTTTGTGAGTAATATCTCATGTCTTTCCACTGGGTTCTACCCGGACACACATCGAACCTCAAACCGTCCCGTCGGCTCAGGGAAGTCTGGGTCTTCGTTTACGCCTATACGTTCATTTCTGTTCTAATGCCGAGATAAATCCACATTCAAGAGGCTCCATTCCGAGGGGGAAAAAAAGCGCAACTTTTGATAAGTAAATCGTGTAATTCTCACCAGAATCATTGGTCTCATCGTTGTTGTTATCTTCCGGTTCTCTCTTGAACAGAGCAGGTTGGGGACTGAGGGCTCCTGATGAATGTTTGGCTATGTGAGGTTTCAGGCGTTCTACTTCGCTGAACGCTTGATTGCACGCATTGCAGTGGTAGTGCTCCTTGCGTTTCAACTTACAGAACGGTCGGCAACACGACTGATCGGGCCCGTAGCGCACGTGTCGCTCGGGAAGCATCCAGTCGGGTCGTGGAGACTCTGAAGACAAAACAAAAACTGGTCAAGCAACCACAATCTTTTCTACATATCATTTTCTACAAAAAATATCATACCATTCTCTGAAATATATATCATAATTCAGATGTAAGCTCAGTTTGATTTGTATTCATTATTTTTTGTACTATTTATTTATTTATCAATTAGATATTTGCATGCAATAATAGATAATCTTGAAAAAACAATCAAAAGTGCTGGTAGGCAGATTATTGAATTTATAAATGTACCGTAACTTTGTTGGTTACATAATATACATCAACATTGAAAAAGAAACTTGAATCTGTTATTAATGTTACATTGGGCACAAAATGGATAAAAAAATGTTATGACACACTAAGCAAAATGAGATATTATGTGCTAATCAACATGATAATAAAACAACAAATACCTACTAAATAATATACCTAATATTTACCAGCAGAAAGTTATAACATATGTTAAGCACAGGCTGATAAGCATACACACACATATCAAAGTCAAGGTGCAGCTAGAACAAAAGCAGCATATTATCTATGAAATAAGCCCGCTGTTAATTTCACGACTGAAAACAAACTGGTGATTGGGGGATGACAGGGAAGGAGGACAATGTTCTTGTAAAGCTGCATGCTCCACTCAATGGAAAATTCAATCAGGTAATCGCAAATATCTACCATTACGACATTTGTTTTTCGGGCAAGTTTACTGCGATAATGCAAGCACCTGGGGATGAATGGCATGCGTATATTAACCCTGCATTAGTTACTAGTTACTATATGAATACTGGTACTTCTAATCAGATCCTAATCCAAGTAGTATTAATCAAAACCCTAATGTACACTTATAAGTAGCATAGAATAATTAGAGTTAGGGAAGAACTAGTTAGCTCACGGGCCAAATGCTGCATGATTTAGACCACCGGCATCTTTGGATACTGCACAAATATCTGATTTCTATTGCGCTCTCTCTCACTCTCTTCCATCGACTGTAAAATACGACACCATGAGCAATCTATCAACTTGAAATGTTCGCTCAAAAGCCGTTGGCAAAAGCATTGAATGCGTGGCGACTAGGGATACAGAGATTAGTTAGACATTGAATTACACCACTAACCTTCAAAAACAAGTAAAGAGAACTCAACATGGGCTATAATATTCTTCCCTATCTTTTCACTCTATGCTTATAGTATGGTGGCTGTTCAATTTCGATATTTTTGGTAGATTTTTGGTCGATTGGATATTTTGGTACTTCGATTCGATATAAAGTAGGAATATTCAGATCTCGATAAATTTGATACAGAAACAAATATTGATATTGATTTACAGAATTGTAAATACCGTTAACTACCTCTAGATGAAAGACAGAGCAGTGAATGTTTGAAAGACAGAGCAGTCAATGTTTGAAGGACACAAAGCAGTGAACGTTCTGTTCAACAATCGTAAATTTTTCGATTCAATATTTATAAATGAAGGAAAAAAATTACCTCATCTCGATAAATATTCGTTATTAAAATTTCAATATCACCTGCAATTTTTCTATCGTATGGCAACCCTACGTTACAGTACATAATAAACCAGTGCTATTGGCTCATTAAATAACACAACACATTACTTTCAATTTACTGTTGGAAGAAAAACTGACGTTCAATATCCACTTGATACGCTTGTGCTAACTGGAAGAATATTGAATAGTGTCAGGTACTCGACTCTTCTTTCAAGTTCATGAATTTATTTGAGTAAACAAAGCAGATTGAGTGAGGAAAATATTATTGCATTAAATGAGGTTTTAAGGACAATTGTCAAGAGTTGTTAATTCATTCATAACCCAATAAACATGTGTATGACAAGTGATGATTGTGAAGAAAGTAAGAATTTAAAAACAATGTTAGTACTGATATCTAGCTCATAATAAGATTAACACCATCACATTTAGTATAGAACCCTCCAACTGAACAAAAATATGATTTGGATAAATGTTGAATTCAAAAAAACTATATTTAACTGGGTGAGGGAAGGGGGATAGGGGTGCAGCAACATTCTGGTAATACACGTTGA
>OZ023327.1:38315104-38324402 GCA_964007535.1 Brachyptera risi
GAGCTACGAAAACGTGAAGGATCGTAATTTACCTGTAGTTTTGTTGGACGCTTCCGGTGAATTGGCGTTAGAATGGTTTGGCCTGAGGTTGCCTGGCGATTGTGGCGAGCTCTGCGAATGTGCGTCTTGGTTCAGCTCCGTCTTGATGTGTATCGGAGAGCTGGGTTCGCTCTTGCCAAAGTGGTTCATGACCTGCGGACCGTCGACAGATTCCAGCTTGTGTTTCTGCTCGTGGACGGCCATCGTCGAGTAGCGGACAAATGAATAGCCGCAGTTCGGTCGAACGCAGTGGAAGTGGCGATTCACTTTATTGCTAAACACAAAAGCAACAGCGTAGGCATAATCAGAAAGAGTAACATCAGATCAATATTAGCGAATACATTGAATCATTTTTCAATAAAGTTGGTGTGATATTCAAAAGAAAAAATTGCATCAAATTCAGTACAACTACTTGCTATTATTTAATGACAATAATACAGAAATACAATCACAAGTGAAAGGGAACACTGCCAGAGCAATGTGTAGAAAAAAACAAATTTCCATCAAATACCCTCATCTTCATTTTCAGTAATTTTTTATATTTAAAGAAGGCCTACATCTACTTACCTGACAGTCATCTTTCTCAACTCGCTGATTTCAAATTGAGCCTTATCGATGATTAGAAACACTGAATAAATGAATCTCTCATTTGAAATCAACAATTTAATACAATATGCTTACCTATGGCACGATGGTAATCGGCAGTCGACAGCCCGGTCGAAGAACAGGAATCCGTCTAAAATATCGATGTTATCGTGGAAATCTTTTGCGTGCATAAGTAGCAGGTCCTCCCTCTCTGTGGCATAGAAACAGCGCTGTTGGCTGCAGTGAAAGTGCTGGGTGCGCGCATATATGCACAGTGCATCAGGACATGGAGCCCCTTCGCCAAACGCATAGAAGCCTTCCTGGAGAATATCCAAGCGCTGCTGAAACAAATACAACTTGTCAAGACAAACGCTACAAGAACTACAGTTGCCGTTTGATATAAAAATTGCGAATGATACAAAAATTCAAACATCGAATATTGATTAATATATATCGACATTTTGAATTGTTAATCGATACCGAAAGTACCAATTTGAATGAAATAATGAATGATAATTTATAAAAGAATGGTGCCAGTGAGATGAATGCTGCATAAGGACGTTTGTCACTACTCTGTGTTGTTCATCTGAGCAGCTAATAAATAATAATAAAAGGATAGACTTTATTGCACCTGATATGAAATTTCCATGAGTAGCGTATTTATTATTCCATTCGTTTACTATTTTCAAATCGATAGGCTCATCAATAATTTTTCATTCCATTGAGATATAGATTCAAAATTCTAAAATATTGAATCAATTGAAAAAATGGAAATCAATCGGCAACCCTAACGAAAGCCAAGATTATTTTGAAGAGCCCCCATTCCATTTACTAGACCCACAAACTTGATCTTGAATAAAAATATATAGGAAAGATGATTACCGGAGTGGAGCTCTTGGAACTTCCCCCGGGACTTGGAGGTGATGAGATGGAGTTACCAAGGAGGTCTGGTTGGCACGTCAGCATTGTAGGGCTGCCAAACACGTTGGGAGAGGTTGAAGTGGCGGACGGTTTCGGCAGTTTGAAGCTGGTGAAGATGGCTTGTGGTGAATCCATTAGTGATCCAGGTGCATTTGGAAACTAGAACAAGAAGAGCATCATTGTTAGTTATATGTTTGATATTACCAGTATGCATAACAGTCATGCAGAGAACAAATGATCAATTTCTGCATTTTTTTTCGTCTACCAAACCAGGATGTTCTCATTCAAATGGTAACTTATTAGATTGATTCAACATAAATCTTGACAAGGAAACAATATAAATGTTCCAGAATTGGGTCAAAAAACTTTGTACAAAAACTCAATTTTGGATAATTGATTCTAGCACACCTACTAGCTTACTGAAAATATCTAGTTACTAGGTAGGTCTTTGAATCATCAAAACTTGGATCAATAGTACTAGTACCATCAAGTTTTGTTTAATATACTGGTACTAAGATTCAGAACTCTCAAGTGAATATTCTACATGACGCTCTAATGGTAAGCGTAAAGATGAGATGAAACAGAGTTCTGAACAATATAGATGGCAGCAAAATATTATTAGATACATTCATTAGATTATTAGATTACTAAAACTGAAAAGCTCATTCAGGACATAACTACGTATTTGTGTGTGTACACTCTAGTAATTAATTAGGTCTAGTAACCATGGCTATTCCTTGCCATTTTAACCCCCAAGACTAAGTGCAAAGTCAGCATGGAGGGAGAGGCAAGGAGATTTGGGAGGCGTCTCCCAGTTATGCCCCGCAGCAATTTTCTGAAAACGGTCATTTTTTAAACCATTTTCAAGCATTTTGGAAACTACATGAAATCTCTGGTAAAGGCTCTATGGAGTCTTCAAAATCATTGGGAGACTGATTTGACTCAATGGATGTTGCAAGTATAGAACGTTTTCATTACAGTATCTCAAAAAACAAATACATACGAAAACATGGTACGTCAAGCGATATGCTTTTTGAACAAATGAAGATTTGATTCAAAATGCTATTTGTTGGATGATAATGAATTATTCCAACGAATGCAACTTTCCTAGCATTGGCTGTCTGACGAGCATGTATTGCCTGGGAGGAATCAATGTTTCATGCAATTTCATGTTCAACAATAACATAGCTACTCCTGGCAATCTTCTCTGTGTCACCGTAGATCACAAATAGGTATTGATTCACTCAGATTAGCCGAGACTTGGCTCACCAATTCAATAGTGACTGGAGTTGTCAGGAGGATTCACCATGCAATCTCAACATTCGCTAATAATACTCGTAACTGACAGTCACTGGCTGTACATCTACTTACTTAAAAACATATCATCCGGCAATGTTAATCACACAAGCGAATCATGTGTTGTTTTTTTCAATTTTGTTATTGGTAAAATCGAGAATATTACAGACAGGTACCTACAGCGTCCCCTTAAATTCAGCCCCGTAACTTGCTCGCCTCTAGAAATCGTCATGATGATTATAATTCAAAACTAGTCAAGTACAGTTTGAACCAAGTTCCATATTACTTAGCTAAACCAGTCACCTTGTGATATTGCATAGGTTTCAACAGGTATCAGACCAACAGAAAATGGACTTTTACTTTTGATTCAAGCTCTACACAGAGTTGTGTTGTTGACTGAAGCAATCATGTTCTGAGGACTGGTGCAACGGGTCGTCTGCAGCGAGCGAATATTGACCCATTTGATTCAAGACAGAGTTCCAAACACTTGTCAATGGGAACTCCCAAAACGAAATCATGCGCATCCAGCCAACCCTACGCTATACAACTAATTTTGATAAAGATCCATCCATTACAGATAGGCCTGCAACTGCTTAACACAAGAATGGGATTTTGTATATAAAGCATTCCTAAATAATTACTAGAAACTAACTGAAATATGAATTACAGTAAATTAAATGGAACAATTAAACTACACTGATTAGGAGTTACGTTGGAGGATGCATGGCAGAGTGGAAATAACAGCAAATATACACAGAAAAACAGAATGTATGAAATAAATAAATATTAATGATAAAAGATGTGCACCAACACCACGGTTAATAAATGAAGACAATAATGAAATGGAACTCACATAATCATTCCACACCTGAAAGGAAATTAAAACAAAAACACTGATTGAAAGTTTCAATAAAATGTACTAGTTATTTACTTGTAAAAAATAAGAAAACATCATTTTGGTATTTAATATGTACTTAATAGTACTTCTGTCGTATGTTGAAGAGATTGAACAACAAAATTTATTACAGAATTTTGGTATGCTTGAATAGTTAATTTTGCACGTTATTTGAACAATCGATAAATTTGAAATCAAGATAGAGGAAATATCATAGTTAAACACAGATTGGAGGCTGAGAAGTGATTTCACTTGAAGCCTTTATATACGATATGGTAACCAACATTATTGTGTTTGTATTTCAAAACAAAATGTTACCATAACAAAAAAGAGTATGCGATGCTCACGTTTGACAAAATCTCAATTTTTTTACATTGCCCGTGATATGATAAATCGATAACACACGATAACAGATCATCATAAATTCACCCGAGAAAAATAAACACGAAAAGCCACGAGTTGAAATAGGACTACTATGCAATGGTCTCACCTCAATCACTCTGTTCTTGGGCGGGCGACCCCTTTTGCGACGAAACATGCCGTCAATGGACGTCGCCAGGTGGGTGCTAATCAACGGGTCCTTGGTCAGACTCAGTTTGCGCGAGTATTCGTGCATCTTGTAGTGATCCAGACGACGGAAAGGTTTATCACTGTGAAGAATGACTTCACGGCAGTTGTCCTACGGGGGATAGAAATAACAGTTGAGTGACAGAAGTGACCGGCACCATTCCCACAACATATCAAATTGCTAAAAAAAAAGTGTTGGATAATAATAACCTCATCAAGTTATTGTACAGGTGCTCAATAAAATTTTATTCAATGAAATTTAATTCAAATGTCAAAATCTCAAGGTCTTCAAGAAATAATGAAAACCTTGAGAAATACACAGGCTACATCTATGACCCACTAATTAAAATGGTATATCTGACAAGGGGAGCAAAAGAGGAATTAGAATGTGCTGGAGATGACTCACCCAAGTGCAATGATAATGGCGTTCTTTGCTCTGGTAATACGGACAGTCTGTTTCACAGTCGGGCGAATAGAATGCCTCGCTGAGGTGATCTTGTTGTTCATGGCTCCTCGCGTGCTCTCGTACCCCATCCATACATCTGTGACCAAATACATGCATGTGGGTTAATATTCAAATATATTGCACAGTAAATAGGTAGAAGGGTCTAGAGTGGGAACATGAATATCACAAATAGAAGTACGATAAAAATAATGAAAATGAACATGTATAAACATTTATACATCTATGTTGGGTTCAACAACGCATTCCAACAAATAATTCAGTGAATAATGAATGAGATGATAGGAAGATGAGATGAAAAGTTATCCATTTTGTTAGGTGTTTTAGGATGGTGGGAATGAAATGATCATGACCAGACATGAAGAAATCATCCCAGTATGCACGTTAATGACAGAGGAAAACCACGATGCAACTCTACCAGGATGGTCAACCCTGGCGGGAATCGAACCCCAGTCTCCTCAATGGCTGTTCAGCGGACTAGTGATTGATCCACGCATCTCAATTGTATAAATACGAAACGAGTAGTAATATGCACATACCTAAAAGAAACTCCACAAGCGTCCACCAAACAATGGAAATGTTCGCCGCCAACAAAATCACAATTGGGACATCTATCCTCAGGTCCAATCCTAGCCAGATATTTTGGCCAGAGATCCTCCCATGGATCGTTGTTTGATTCGTGATTGGCCAGCCCAAAGTCTTCCATGTTGGAAGAGGGAAGTGGTGAGGAGCGGCCACCCCCGTCGGATGATGAGTCTCCATTACTGAGAGCCTGACTGTCCATTCCGCTGGGGCCTTGCTGCAGCGAGGAAACATCAGAGTGTTGCGATAACTGAAACATATGCAACAATGATAATAATAATAATACTGTAATAATAATAATAATATTAATAATAATAATGATGATGCAACATAAACAATATGGAAGACAGACATCCCGAGTTTGGCTCGAGTTCATTGCTGTAATTATGAATAGAATATCATTCTAGAATGAATAATAATTATAAACAAATAGGCTTCTGGTGATGGTATATAGGAAAAAAGCTGTTATAGGGCCTAAATCTGGTAATTGAAAACAATCTAATGAAAAGTTTCTGAAAATATGTATTCAAATTACAAAATATGTAATGTTAGAGAGATAAAAACCAACATAAGATGTCTAGAACTAATGTGTGTTCAAATTCTAGTAGGCCTACATTGAATCATTTTTATCAGCACGAAGAACCTCATACATGGAGTGCCTTAAAGCCACATAATTGTATTATTGATCTAAAAAGTAAAACAATACTGTAATAAGAATGGCATGGTAAACATGATTCACCGACATTAGAAATTGTTGAAGAGGTTACGATTGATAGGTACACAATATCTTACCTGATCATTAAACGCCTGCAACATGCTAGCATTTGAGGTCTCGCCACCTGAAAACGTCTTCATCATCGACTGAGCCAGTTTGAATTTCCGATATGCTAGCTCGGAATCTTGTCGCTCGTGTTTACGCTTGTGACTAAACAGCTGTCCAGAAGAGTGCAGCACATACGAGCAGCCTGCACGAATACAATGGATGTGATTGCATACACGGGAAAATCGGCAGCTCTCGAAAGGACATGCCTCCTGTTTCATGAACTTCTTGAAACCGTCCCGATTCAGCTGTTCGTCTTTTATGTGGTACGACTTGTGCTTTTCTGGAAGTGGCAAAAAAATAACAAGTTGATAACATTACTTTCTAGCAGCGTTGCAAAACAAGAAATAATTGAGCAACACTGAAAACAAGATCAAAATTAGGCGTACGCCATAGAGTATATCAAATTGATGTTCAAATTATTCAAGCAAGTTGAGAACGTTACATAGGCCCACTTCTAAATCACATTTGTTGATCCTTACCCATATCAGCTTTATTCTTGAATGTGTATTTGCAGTTGTCCCTCCTGCAATGGAAATGTGTGGTGCGTTGTCCAAAGAATGAGCAATATGTAGCGCCACATTCCTCGGTGGCTCGGAATCTCTGGAAGCCCTCCTGGATGATGGCCGAGTCTTTGCGGTGGTAGTTTGCGTGCATCTGAACGTCTGAAGTGCTGATATATACCTTATCACATCCATCCTTGAAACACACACATTTCAGCTGTTAAATATTGCATTGGCAGACCAAGGCAAGCATACTGGTAACAGTCTACAGAAGAAGGTATCAAAAGTATTCAACTGAACAGAAAAAAGGAAGGACGTTTTACTTTAATAATCGTCACATTTTCAAGCTCAAGCATGAACTGTAATTATTACTGAATATTATATTATTCTTTCTCGTATCATTTTCGTACTATTCAGAAACCCACAATGTAATTTTTTAAATCTACAGTCAAGCTACGCTTTGGTGGTTTTGTGGGATACAGTGGAAGTACAGCTTTATTTTAGTTAAATTGTGATCTGTTTATATCACAAAAAATGTGAATGTATGTTTGGCCTACTTCAATGTCAGCAAATAAAATAATGAAAATGTTGCATGCTTGATTTACTTAGCTCAAGAATTTGTTCAAGAACAATTGACAATATTTTATTCAAAGTTGTTGGAAACAAGGACAATTCTAGTAGTATCGGTTTTCCTGTTTTAATCCATATAGTCCTGTTCAGTGTTTACCTTGATGCAGTGGTAATGGGTCTGTTTTCTATTGTGCGTGCAGTCAGTGTATTTGTCAGAACAATCATCCATCGGTGAATAGCGCATGAAACCATGTTGAAGAGATTCATCTCGTTTCTTGTGCCACTTGAAGTGACGGATCATTTCCTCTTTCTTCACAAAAACTCGTGAGTTGCAGTCCAAGCAATGGAAATGCTCTCTGAAACCATCAAGTCATGATTCAATTACAATACAAGGGGCATTGTGGAAATATGTGTTGAGGTCCCGATTGATCATAAGTTGGACAGGCTGACGTTAAAAAGAAGGCTATTAAATATTTGTATCAAAAAATTCAAAAATGTAATGAACACATCATGATGATTCTTATCAATGCACGAAGTACTTGGGAACTTTCATCTTTTACCTGACAAACTATTAAGAACAATAGAAAAATTTGATTGTTTTACTAAAGAATGACTGAATATTCAAAATGATTACCGTAAATAATTAAAATTGCAGTACCGCTAACAAAAGGTCTGCATACACAGCTGCTCAAGCTATTAACTTGGAGAACCATAGGCCAAAGTATTTGGTGAAATACTCCTAGTGGCTTCAAATCTATGGCTAGTGACAGAATTGGGGACAAGGGTCATCCCGCTAAAGAGAAATTGTTACTTACAGCCGTCCCAAAATGACGATGATGATTATTGTTTGCTTAACGACCCCACAAACAGCTAGGTTATACGGGGGTACGAATGAGCAGGTGATTATGAAACTATGAAGTGATGATTAGTGAGAGGACATTTACAAAAACCCATGCCTTATGCGGGATTCAAACCCACGCCCAGCGGTGACTTCAGTTTCTGAAGTGGTGCCTCAGCTGACCGAGCTACCGAGGGTGGTGCCGTCCCCCCAAAAAATGTGGGAAAACCCAAGAATAAGGAATATAGGAATATAGGTCTACTATTTTTCATGACCAGTTTCAAACGAGATCGTAACGAGTTTTTTCTAAATTATAAAACTATGTATAATCTTATATTATATTATTTTTATCTGTAGTAGGTCTATTAACAAACTGATTCTTAAAATGCTGTCGAGGAATATTTATTATAAGCCATACATAATAATAGTCCAGATAAGTGTAATTTTGTGTATACTGGTAAGTATAAAAGATAAGCAAATCAACTGAATGACTGTCAACTCTCAAAACTCAGAAATACAAACAAGTAAAAAAAGCATGATTTCAAACTTTTCTCTGCATACCTATGGGGATGGGTATGTATGCCTCCATCCACAGTGACTATACCGTACATGATATACCGTAATTCCTGTTGAAACTCATTATTCCCCAAGAGAAACTTTCCAATATGACTACTGTCAATGGCAAGCAATAGAGATGAATTAAATAACTATCAAGTACCTGTAGTTGAGATCCTTGCAGTATGTACTTCCACATTCCAGAGCGCTGCTGAATCGTTTGACATACCTAGAGTAATCAATTGGTACTGGTGACTTCCCATTGCTGCCACCATCTCTGACAGGACTCATTGGTGACATTCGATGTCCTAACAAGCCACCTAAACAATCACAAGATGTTTTCATTAAAATCAATACCAAGTTTTTGAAAAATTATGGTATGCCTAGGCAGCCTAGCTCTACTAAAAATAAAATAAAGTTGGACAACAGCAATGCTAGGCTCTATATGGTGTAAAATAGCAGTAGTACAATCTAGTCCCAGATTCAAGATTTAAAGGTAATCAGTAGAATATCACAGGCGACTGGTGAATTCAGATATGAAAATAAAATATGTTTTTAGTCAGATTGATCAGGATACATAGAGCTGTTATCATCAATAAATTGTAAAATACTGAATCGAGTATCAGTTTGTTCGAGACTTCAAGTGAACTACAACCAAGGCTTA
>OZ023327.1:38324602-38332102 GCA_964007535.1 Brachyptera risi
GATATAGATATATATAGATAGATATCGATTTATATAGTTATATATAGATATATATGGATATATATAGATACATATATATATATATATATATATATATATTTATATATGTTTATATATATATATATATATATATATATATATATATATATACATATATATATATATATATATATATATATATATATATATATTTATATATATATATATAATTTATAATCTATTTGGGCCTCACCTAGTGTTTTACCCTGCTCACGCCTATAAACGTGGACCGTGACGAGAGTGGGCTCAGGCCCTACCTGGTCTTTACCTATATACGTTTAGCCTCAACTCGAGAGAATTTATACAATTTTTCCCAACACGATCAAATAGAACAATAAAGATCGAGCTGAAAGATAATACAAATGGAAACATTGTTGACAGTAGTTTCGGTTCATTTATGAAAATGGTCTTCTACCTTAACATCCAAATAATAGAATAATAATAGTACAAATTAACATGAATAAGCGAGTAATAGAGGGTAATATGAATATATTGATGTCGGCATATTAGTCTGCATTACTCCATATATAACCTCTCAGAAATTCTATAGAGAACCATATTAGTGTGGATAGATGTTAAATCATATTCTTACTGAATACACATATTCTTTTAGGTATACTGCCATTTACGTAAAAAGTGCAGATATTGATCATTTTGAAGAAAAGTCTTTTAGTTCTCGATGTCGTTCTCAATAAGAATTTGATCAAACATAGAGACCATACCACAGAGGAAATTTGTATATGTTATCAATAAAGAAAATAATAATGAAATTACAATTAATAGATTGGCTGAACAAATGAATTCCATTAATTTAGTGCTTGAACATTGAAGTGTGGCCGGGTGGGCGGGGGACGATGTGTCTTGTGAGACATTGGTGATTTGTGCATCATCGTTGAGCGAACGTTTTCGATATACAGTGTTTACGATGAGTTGAGTTGGGGCTCAAACGAATAGAACCCATCGACACTTGTTTTGCTGCCATAATGTACACTGCATTTTACGCTTCGTGCATGCGTCATATGCTTACAGTGACGCGTGGTTGGGCTCACTCACATCTGAGCCCCACGAGATCTACAACGTGCAATAAAAGCTTGCTTGTCAGGTACTGAACGATATTTTCACGTGTGTATCCAATATGAACACTATAAGGGTATTTTTACATCATATTTGAACATTAAAATCTTTGTATTGAATTAATATTCATTTTATTAATTGAAATTCAATTCATTACTGGCTTTCTGGAGCGCTGGTGGGGCTCGAGCCCTAGTGCCCATATGGACCAGCCGCTCTTGACTACGCTCTCGTGCTCTTGCGCTCTCTCTCCTTCTCTCTCTCTCTCTTTCTCTCACTGTAGTCACCGCTGCGATGACACGGAATTGGCATCTATATACCGTGCACGCATAACATATTCACCAAATCAGTCGCTATAGAGAGGACATAATTAATTTGCTTGTTGGGAAAAATTGAATCTGATGTAAGTCATTACTTCATTGATTTCTCATCTTCTTTTGATAACATTAGGTATTTAAAACATCCGTTTACAGCTTTTGGCAAGTTTCAACAGATTAGTAGGTTACCAGAGCGGTATAACTACAACTACAAAATTATCCAAAATAATGATGATACCGAACAGTGTTGAACTCAGAGATTTTGTTGCGGGGGCGCTTTTGTGTTTCCCTGAGGGGCAAAGGGAAAACCAAAATAAAAATACACTATATACCTAGTGCTTAATGCTTTTATCTCGGGGGGGTGGGGGGAACTACGAGTTGCAGGGGGGTTTCTGTCAGGTACCGGTATGCCTGGATTCAACACTGATATCGAATATGGGAAATCTGTAATAGGTCCCTACATATATTATAGAAACAAATACAGTACTAGTAGGCCTATAGAATAGAATAATTGCGATAGGCTCCATTAAACTGGCTCAATTGTATCATTCAAACTTCACTGAGACTGGATTTGGACGTTCATAGCCACGACCATGGGTCAGGTGCGCGGCAGCGCCACTGGGTTTATTGCAGCCCGAACGATTATACGAAAAACGACAAAGGCATGCAACCAGAGGATAACTTCTAACCATCACTTAAACAAGACGTGGAATACTGACTAATGCATATGAACCATTATTAAACTAGGCCTAGACTCAATAATAAAAAAAGACATTCTAACATTTATAATCACTTTTTTGGTTAGATTATTCTAACCAAATGAATGATTATAAATGATATTTTAACAAAATAAACACAATAACTAGGCCTAGGTTATGGAAAAGTATAATAGACATGACATGTGAACGACCAGTGAGCCAAGCTTAAATTGATGAGTTTGAAATAATAGCACCACTTGCCAAATTCACACAGATTTAGATCTACTCTGATTATATATGTGTATTCATGACAGATGAAGGCTTGAACCCCCGTGCGTTAGTAGTGAAGTATAGTGGACACGGTCGATCGCAACCATCATCTCTCGTGAATAAAGGTACATACCGTGGTCATTAGGATAGGTTGTAGAAACCTACATGCAGAACTGAATATACCTGACCGAATGTCAATCATGTAACCATTTACTAAACTTGAAAAAATATATAAGAAATCATATCAACACTTACAGCTGGCTACTTCTGTGTAGGACTTTCCCCACATATACAAATGACGATTGACGACTATGACGTATACCAAATATAGTGACTTAAAGCATGCATTACACGGTGTATGATTGAAAATGTTGCGAATGAGGCAAATTATCTCATTCCTCAAGGTCAGCTCTGAACAATCTATGCCTGGTTGCAATGTTGCCAGCTTGAACGTACAAAACAGATGTGTCTAGACCGGCCAACTAACGCATCTTGGTACAAAATTATGTACGTAAGTACTTGGTAGTTGATACTATTTCTGAAAAATTATTGTCTTTTCAGTAAAATTATGGTACTCAAAATTATGAAAATGTGATGCGAATCATGGTACAATTTAGTCATATTATAGGTTAACCTGAACGAAAATAATGAATACTGAAGATAAGTCAAAGGATAGACCAGACACACAAATTATACTACAGGCTCTTTTAATGAATTGATTGAAGGTCAGACACAAAAATTATATTGGGTTCATAAATTATTGAATTAATTAAAGATCTTCTTATCAGAATCAAGTGTAAAACAATTGTGCAAAATTTAAGGATAGCGATGAAAAGAATGGAATTTTCTTCTACTCAATGATTAGACCTATAATGGGAAATTAATGAAAAATGTAAATAATTTTAGGGATCTGTAAAAATTAACTTGAAAAATGTGGAGAAGTGATTCTATTGTAAACTTATAATTAATTATGTTGGACTGACAAAATGATGGTACAATTCTTCGTTATGGTACGGTCATTATTTACTAAGCTTATTTTATGGTAAGAATGGTACGCCTGGAAACACTGTCTGGTTGATTGAATGGTTCACAACCCTCTCACGCACGGCCTTCCTATACACAATTATACGCGCTTATTAGATGAGCGTAGCGAAGTTTCCATTTCACACCCTGAAAAAAATGGGCTTCGTTTTTATGTTTTTTTTTTTTGTAATTATGTACGCGGCATACAGGTCAGAGAAATGAATCAATCAACTTGAAACTTTTTCTGAACGTTGGTGTCATACCAGAATAGGTTGAGATTGTTATTCAGAGGAATCGGTCGGAAGGTTTTTCCGGAAAATAATCGGAAAGTTTGGAAAATCCTCGTAAGAATAACCCGGAGGAAAAATACTTGAAAAAAAATTTTTTTTTCAAAAGCTCTCAAATTCTCACAGAATATGAAAAATACTATTATACACCTTTTCAGAGATTTTTACAACAATCGAATGAGAAATAATGAAGAAAACGCAATAAACGTGTACATGTTATTGAATATTTGGATCAATTGGTTTTGCAAAGTGTTTATGCGACAGGTTGCAGGTTACTATAAATATCAACAAGTTGCAGGTGAGGTTTTTGAACGTTTGAAGTAAGTCAAGGTTTGTAGATGTAAATTGAGCTGACAAGTTATTTTTCATTCTAGATTGCCATACTTCTAAGCTCATCTCACAACGCGAATCCCGCGTTTTCCTAGTTGGAGATCAGTGAGTACGCCGCCATATTGACTGTGACGTCACGGCCGCCATAACTGCTCGACCATTCTTAAGTGACAGCAACTATACGTCTAACAACTGAAGTCTGTCAACAAGAGATGAGTCTGACGATATTTTACATCGTCTTCATTAAAGTTATCTTTTGTCTTCAATTACTCATGGTAGTTACTGAGACAGAGAGTGAGAACATTTTGAGTGTTTTTTTTAGCTCTTTTCACTACTATATTGGCGCCCTAACAACAATGTCAAACAAGGCGAACTTTAACGTAGTTTTTCAATTTAACAGAACATTCTAAAAGGGGTGAACAGGTGCTCATAGTTTTCTGTAATGAACAAGCCATTATTATGTACAGCTTGCAGAAGTAAAAGTCTCTTTGCTACCTGGTCAAACCTGTTGGCTAATGGCTATAATAATAATAAATCCTTTATTCTGTAGAACATGGATACATAGTATGTATATGTTATAGAACAAGTCAGGTAGATTATACAGTAAATATTAAGAGACTGAGAATATGTTATATTGCATAGAATTAAGAAGTATCATGCGACAGAAAGAGACTCATGCTTTAAGCCCTACTACCCCACAGCAGAATGAACAGAAAGAAATTCCTCTATTCTAAATGTAAGAGTCGTTTCTTTGTCTATCTTCTGGACCCCTATTCTGAGATAAATGAGATGTGAGAAAAATGAAAGTGAGTGAGAAAACAATTATCTCACTTAAAATGGCCAATTTACCATTACCAATCGGCCATTTTTAAGTGAGATAATCGTTTTCTCACTCATTTTTATTTTTCTCACATCTCATTTATCTCAGGAATAGGGGTCCTGGTGTGTTTGGGCTCCACAGGTCAATCGGCTGTAGACCCTCTTAGAAAAGTTGGCCATCTATCGGTGATCTATCGGTGGCTCATCTATCTATCGGTGAAGTAGAGAGGTAACTTTATGTGCGTGTTTATTTTCTTTCTGTACTTCATGGGTTTCACAATTGTTTGTATGACTCTTATCGTGAAGAGGTGGAATGCCTTATGCTACTAGGGCGACCATGGAAAAAAATTATAGTACGGTACTTGTACATATATATTCAATCATGCAACTTTGATGAAGCCTAAGCCTCCCCCCTCCCCCACCTCTCCTGTTTTTGAAATGAATTAATCGGAAAGCATGCACATTTTCATTTTTATTATTCCACCTCCGACTTCTTTCTAATATTATTTGAATGCTTTTGGTCATGGGTTATGTGACAGAATTTTATTTTTTAGTTACCGATATTGGTTTTATTTCTTTTTTCTGTTTGATTCATACTCCAAATAATCTAGCTGTTGCTTTTGTGGTGTCAACAGGTCATACTCGAATGACTCTAAATGACACTTTTTCTTGGTTGTGCTAATTTAAAGTAATTTGGAGTAGAATGAAACAAGTCTATACAAACTTATATAGTCACTTCGATAAAAAGAGTAGGTGAATCTGCTGGACGGAACGCACATTCGTAATACGAAATATTAAAATAATTATATAATGTATACAATACCATTCATGTACATGAATATATGCATGCCATATATATTTGTAAATATAAATAGGCTATAATTCAAAAGCAAGTGATAAAAAACAAGTCTACTGGTAATAAAAGTATTACCATTAAAGATTTTGCTCATATGAATGCACAGAATTTAGTGACAAAAAATCGATGAAATTGAAAATTTACACGAAAAATGAAAGCAAAAATTGAAGGTGTTTCGGAAACTCATGTAACGGAAAATGGTGAGGCTCAATTCTAAAAGTAGACATACTGTAGGAGTGGTATTGTATAAACATATTAGTATTGAGGCTTCCCCAACTCCATAGGGCAAAAAGTTCCCACCAGGGTGATAGTTTGTGAACATATTGTGAATGTTTATTATTGATCAACAACACTTAATTGCTTACATGGTGTGAAGCAGTTTAAAAACAATACGTTTATCCGTAAAGCCACTACGATTGTGTATGCTTTAGTTAAAACTGTAAATGGTCACCAAACATGCACCTTGCATTACACACGATATATAGTTTGATTACTTCATGAGATAGTTTTATATTAGTTTTCAACTTTTTTTCACCTCAAATTTTTAATATAGGCCTTCTATTTCAACATTGATATATTGATAAATAACAATAAATTTGATACACTTCTGTGGTTTGAGTTTCCTGTAAGTGTAGAATAATTAGAAATGCAATGTGCCAAGGAAATTACGCTACAGAAGGGAAAAGTTTTCATAGACTTTTTTCAGTGGAAAAAAATGGTAAAGTTCAATTTTTAATAATGTGATACAAGATTACGATGATCTGCCTATAGTAACGTCAGAAATGTAAAAAGAGTAGGTTGATTTAAAATTAACTGTATGGAATGGATTAGAAGAAGAGGTAGTTGATAATCTCAGTTGGAAAGTTTGAATTACATTATCAATGCATTTCAATATGTATTATCTGTTGGTGTTGATTTTGTAATTTTGTATTTTGTGATTGGGTGTTTTTATGTGTATGACAAATAATCTTTTTATTGTTAATGCACAAAAAACTGGCTAGCCAGCTATTTAATGAATGAATAATGATAATAATGATTTTTTATTTTGCAAAACACACAACCTATACATATACTATTTGGGTGACCAATTTCATATAGTGCGCCTTTTCTCGATCCACCATCACGTGCTTACACTTTCTACTCAACTTCTCGAGCAAGGGAAAGAGAGCTTGAACTTTTTACCCTAGATCTTGGGTGACCAGACGTCCTGGTTTTCCCGTGATTGTCCTTGTTATGAGCTTCCTGTTCCGGCACACCGAGAAATGTTTTCTGGACCATCGAATGTCCCAGTTTCATACATACAGGAGAAATACGTATAACTGTGGGTATTGTTCATACGCTAAAATTCATCTTCTTATAAGTCATTTTTCTTTTTTTTGAATAAAAAAAACTGCTATTGACACTATACAAAAGTCATTTCCTAGATGTTGAGTAAGTTTTTTTGAATGTTTGTTTGTTGATTTATGGTGCAACGTAGGCTTTCTCTGCGTTTCTGCGCCATGCATTGCCTTGCATTATTTGATTTTATAAACGCAATTTCTTGGTCTCATTATCTTCACGTTGTAATTTAGTAACCACCTTGCAAATTAGCAGTGTCTGTAAAGTGTGAGCAGAGTTGATAAAGTAGCATATATCTCCTGAAGGCAGAACTACTTTATCGACTCTGGTGTGGTGAATTGTAGGACTACATAAACACAACTTTATGGTGTGATCGAGTATTTAGATATAACCACGAGGAAAAGAAAGTTTGTTTTCAACGATAATGTACAAAAAGAATTGCCGTACTTGAG
>OZ023327.1:38334602-38362102 GCA_964007535.1 Brachyptera risi
AGAGAGAGAGAGAGAGAGAGAGAGAGGGAGAGGGAGAGGGAGAGGGAGAGAGAGAGAGAGATTATTGTTTGCTAACGACCCCTCCAAAAGCTAGGTTATACGAGGGTACGAATGAGCGGATGAATTAGAATGTATAAAATGATGATTAGTGAGAGGGCATATATACAAAAACCCATGCCTTATTCGGGATTCGAACCCACGCCCAACGGTGACTTCAGTTTCTGAAGAAGTGCCTCAGCTGACCGAGCTACCGAGGGTGGCTATATATTTATATATATATATATATATATATATATATATATATATATATATATATATATATATATATAAATTTATATATACATACACACAAATATGTACAACTTCATCAAACGATCAAAATCGACTTTATTTGACAGGTTTGATTGATTCAAATGCGTGTATTAGAGGATTTCACGTTAGAAAAGCTCTCGCGTTGGATTGTCGTGCTATTGTCATTATACAAATGATTATACCATGGTATGAAATTCAAATTTCACATTCACTCGTCGCATAATCATTCTTCACGTTGAATTAGATTTTTTTTTGGTAGATAAAAAAATAGTATTCAAGCCTACTTTTTAGCAGTTTTTACTGAAGTATTATTCAGTTTAGTATTATTTATTTAAATATTAGGAGGAATTATGCCGTGGTTGATGAAATGTTATAGTGGATTGGGTATAAAATAAAAACAAGCATTATATAAAACGATCGCCAGGAAAATCAAATCATAATTGTTGTTGAGGGTGCAGTTGCAGTACCCATTGCAGTTCTCAGTAAAGGAATGCCAGTTTTTTCAGTTATGCGCAACGACATGACTAGTTGCAGCAATGGTGCTAGAAAATATTAGGGATGAAAAGAACGAAACGAATGATGACATAAGCGATACAGAAAGAAAGATTTCAGACTTCAGAAGATCTATCTAATGAGTATCTATATATAGGCCTAATATAATAGATTAGCGATAGCAAAGATTTCCGTACTCAAAGATGCCTCGTTTGTGTGTAATTTTTAATTGCTATTAGTTTTTTACTTTTTTGAGCGTGCTCCAATGTTCAAGTGGTGGAACCAATCTACTTCATTCACCAAGTCAATTGACTAAAATCCACTCAATTCCACTAAACGCAAGCATTTTCCTAGAATGGAACTCCAAATACTGACCTACACTCTCGATGGCTAAATTTTGAGGCCTAATTTCCACCAACCTCAGGTATAAAATAAGCTAAAACTTTGAACTTATATGGGAGTTTTAATTTTTTCAAATGTTTTTCACATGTTAGTTTCATCATGTTGTTTTTTTCTCATCAACCTTATTTGTTGACATATGGAATAATCTAGACCTAATGAGCGATACTGTAAAGAGTTGTAATTTCTCATTGTATCTATAAGCTTCATAAATAAATAAAATAAATAAAATACAGGAGCCCGAACTGTTAACACTGTACCTCATAGTCATCATCACTTCATCGTCCTTTCATGTATTTGTTAATAACAAAATATGAAGATTATCAGTAATCTATAAATTGGAAAATATAGCAAAACAAAGTATAATGCTTTCAAGCAAATTCAGTTTGACTATTAGAGGTCGTAGTCGACTGAAATGGGCCGGTTTTTTAATAGAACATTTCATATGTGTGTATATTGGTATTGTAACTATAGGTAAACGCAGCATTTGCGTCATTGTGAGATAAGCGAGATTCTTGTTCTAAGGCCCGGTATTACTAAGTACAGTTAGCATTTATCTGAGAGTTGGTGAAAACAAATAACATGGATAACCATGGTGATAACAACTTTAAACTGTCAGATAAAATCTGACTGGACTTGTTAAATGGTAATACCATGCCTAAGTCCACTCGAAAACTCTACACACCTTGACTTATATGAAATATAGCCTATACTCCAGAACTCTACACACCTTGGTGGAAACTGTCAAGTCTATACATCCGTAAATCACCTTGCGCAAGATATTGGATGAAGAATATCCACCATTTCTAGCTATTTGACAAGGGGTAAACAACTCGTACATTTGGTGTATACCTGATTTCAGATTTCAAGGGATTTCAGGGAGATTTCACGGGATTTCAAGAAGATCTCAAGGGATTTCAAGAAGATTTCAAGGGATTTCGGTAAGATTTTATAAAAAGTGTACACCAGATTTTTAGAGTTGTTAACCCCTCGCTATTTAATGAAAATGTAATCATTAAATAATTATTTTCTTTAAAACGACTGATCCGATCTCGGGAAGAATACACGATAGTGTGTATCATATTTGTATTCACGTTCGTAACAATTTGATTTTTTTAAAAGAGATATTTGTTTCAACATTTTTCCGCTCGGCTTAATCTTATGTTTTTTTTTTAGAAAATGTATTATGGTGTTTCTCAAAAGTGGTCCAACCGATTTTGTTCAAAATCTATACAGTTCTGGGTTGGATTAGTCCGCATATCCAGAAAAAGTTTCATGTTGATGAGTCTAACCGTGTGACATGTGCTGTGCTTACAAACAAACATACACACAAAAAAACGAACAAACGTACAAAGAACACGCCCAGACAATAGCCTACTCCATAAGAGTGGGATTGAAGTCTTCGCTATCGCTCATCCAATTAATTCAACATCAAGTTCAGAAGTCAAGAGCGCTTAATGGCAACGTAGGCCCTACTATAAGGCAAACGCAGCATATGCGTTGTAAGATGAGCGATACATCTATATGCCTATGAAGTAGAATCGAAAACTCTACACACCTTGACTCCTATAAAATATACTCCATTCGTCAACTATCGAATCTGGGAGCGTCTCAACTCGTCCGATTCTCAAGTCGACCGAATCTCAACTCGACCGAATCTCAACTCGATTTCGTCTCAACTCGACCGAATCTCAACTCGTCCGATTCTCAACTCGTCCGATGTCTCAACTCGACCGAATCTCAACTCGACCGAATCTTAACTCGACCGAATCTCAACTCGACCGAATCTCAACTCGACTGATTTCACAAGCGTTTAGCCTAGGCCACAGTATGATCGTCTCAACTCGACCGAATCCTAATTCGACCGATTCTCAACTCGACCGAATCTCAACTCGACCGAATCTCAACTCGACCTATCCTGATAAAGCCTTCTTGGTACTAGTCTCAACTCGACCGATTCTCAACTCGACAGATTCTCAACTCGACCGATTCTCAACTCGACCGAATCTCAACTCGACTGATTTCATAAGCAGCTAGCCAAGCCTACAGTATGATCGTCTCAACTCGACCGAATCTCAACTCGACCGATTCTCATCTCGACCGAACATAGGGTTACCTCCCACTCTGAAACTGACCAACCAACGGCATTGTAACCCCCCACCAAAAAGACGGGTACTTGTCTATTCACTGACAATATCAAATAGACCTACCCAATCGACTACTTGTATGAAAGGGGGTTCTTCCCACTTCGAAACTGCCCAACCAACGCATTGTAAACCCCCACCAAAGAGAAGGTAGTTGTACCTTCGCTGGCCATAACAAATAGACCTAATCGCAGTTAGATCATAAGTAACATTGATCAGGGGCTTCTATCAATGTGGACAGGTAGGATGGAATGAAAATAACTCACAAATATATCGCTGTATTATCTCGGCCAAATATAAGCGAATTTCTTACAATAAAAAAGTAAACTGCTCAGATTTTCATTTCCAGTGCGTATCTACAGAATATAATAGTCCAAAATTATGCGAAGACATTCTAATTTATCTCTATAACGGTTATTTAATTTGTATTGTTCCTTTCGGCGCAGGTAGAACATCCGTTCGCTATGATCCCTTAACGAGGTCAGACCTCTCACTCTAACGAAGTGGTAGTGGGGGCCACCTGTCACATTGATGGGGGTGATAATGCCTGTTCAACTTGGAGTTCCATTTCATACAAGTAGTCAATTGGGTAGGTCTATTTGTTATGATCAGTGAATATACAACTAACTACCTGTCTCTCTGGTGGGGGTTGACAATGCCTTTGGTTGGTTAGTTTTAAAGTGGGATGTAACCTTATGTTCGGTCGAGATGAGAATCGGTCGAGATGAGAATCGGTCGAGATGAGACGCTCCACACAATATAACATGCAATTTAGTGGTGATCGTCTCAACTCGTCCGATTCTCAACTCGACCAATTCTCATCTCGACTGATTTCACAAGCAGCCAGCCTGGGCCACAGTATGATCGTCTCAACTCGACCGATTCTCATCTCCACTGATTTTACAAGCCACTAGTCAAGCCCACGATATGATCGTCTCAACTCGACCGAATCTCAACTCGACCGAATCTCAACTCGACCGAATCTCAACTCGACTTATTTTACAAGCAGCCAGCCTGGGCCCCTTCTCCTACCACATAATGAAGCCTAGTTTTCATTATAACATCTTATTTCGCAACCAGGTCTATGGCTATTAAAAGCGAGTGTATATAATATAGAGTGGGAGGAGTTGGCTATAGATACACGCCCAACAAAATGTATGGAGTCGGCCTCTGAATAGTTGTCTCAACTCGACCGATTCTCAACTCGACCGAATCTCAACTCGACCGAATCTCAACTCGACTGATTTCATAAGCAGCTAGCCAAGCCCAGAGTATGATCGTCTCAACTCGACCGAATCTCAACTCGACCGAATCTCAACTCGACCGAATCTCAACTCGACCGAATCTCAACTCGACCGAATCTCAACTCGACCGAATCTCAACTCGACCGAATCTCAACTCGACTGAATCTTAACTCATCCGTTATACCATTATCGAATCTAGGAAGCCGTGAATCTCAGCAATGGTTCTGCTATTATTTCTATTCATTTGTTGAAAAAAAAAAATTATTAAACCGAGACGCGTGGCAAAGTGGTAACACACTGAACCGTCACTCGGGACACCGGGGTACGATTCCCGCCATGGTCGACCATCCTGACAGTGGTTTTTCGTGGTTTCCCTCTGTCGTTCAGGTCAATACTGGGATGGTTCCTTAACAACAGGCCACGACCGACTCATTCCCACCATCCAAAACACCTAATAAAATAACCTTTCATCTCATTATCACATCATCTCATTCATCATCCACCGACGCCAATAGATCGTAGCCATCAGTATAGTGCGTCGTTGAAACCCAACATGTAAAAAAACATTTATTAAATTATTTGCTTCAAAACGGCTGCTTCGAATTGCATATACAATTGTAATAATGTGTACCATTATTGTGTGTTCACGTCCGGAAACAATTTTTTTTTTTTGAATATTTTTTTTTTCATTTTCCCGTCCAGCCAAATCTTATGGAGTTTTTAGAAACTTCGAGATGATATTTCTCAGAAATGATCTGACTGATATGACCCGAAAACAATATAGTTATTAGTTGGATAGGTCTACGTGTAAAGAAAAAGTTTCATGTCGATCAGTCGAACCGTGTGACCTGTGCACTTCTTCCAAAAAAACAAGAAAAAACACACAGACAAAGCTCCATAAGAGTAGGATAGAGGTCTTCGCATTCCCTCATCTAATGATTTAAATTTACTTTTCTATGTTGGCACTCATAGCGGAACTCGCGTAAGAATTTATGATTGCATAATTTTGTAGAAAATGATCAGACCAACTCGAGAGAAACAAGTATAACATTTTTAAACCCATGGAAATAACCGAGCGGGAAATTTTTTACTGAATTTGAGCACATCAAAAATAAATATATATACATTACACATTCTTACACATATTGGTCCAGGCATTCAGAGGAAAAATACTTGATTGTATTTTTGGATTAAATTTTCATTAGAATTTTTTGGAGGAAGGCTCACGGTTAATATGATCAACATAGAAAGAAATCAAGATATATCAAGGTTGAGCTTCATCTCGCTCATCCTACAACGCATGTGCTGCGTTTTCCTAATCATACTGAACAGGTGATACACATAATCAAGCTATTATTTCACCATTCGTTCTGTACAAGATTAAAATAATTTTCCCACACCCCGTAACGCAATTTGACATGAATTGAGGGAAATGTAAATCGGTACTTCGGAAGAAAATAACAAGTATTATTTTTTTTCTGAAGATCATGGCGTATAGGAACAAATCAATGAATCAATGAATTGTTGAATTTTTTTCCCTTGTGACAAATGTCACTATATGATGCCTTGTAGAGCACGTAACATAGATTATCAACATGAAGATGAACAACTTTTTGTTTGAGTAGGGCCTGCGGTCTTCAATATTTTCACAATTGTTTGTAGAATACGATATTTTATATGGTTTTGCAGAAAATGGTTGGCCACTTGAAACTGGAATAAGCGTTCTATTTCTGGTATTTTTTTTTCAATATTGAATGGTTATTAAACCTATAAATGTGATACAGGGTTAAACACCAATAATAGCCTACCAGACCATTAAATATTCAACTACAAAGCTATTCCGTAGGCCTACTTAAAATGTATTAGTCAAGGAGATAAAATATAATTGAACAATTAGAGGTTTAGTGATGAAGATAGACTATATAAATTTCACCACATCCTTAAAAACATGGAATACAAACAATGGGTTGATGCCGGGGAATGCGAAATTCACAACCTTTGAGGGTTGTGGGGGGTGGCAATTGGAAGGGGGGGGGAGGGGGCTTTCTTAAATAATTTGTATTGGCGAAGTGTTGTCTGAATTTATTTTATTTCTTGTAATATACTATAAATGTGTGATGTGTCGTGAAAAAAAACGTTATCTAGTCGAAAACCAATTATTGTACGAAGTGGTTGGCTGAATTTATTTTATTTCTTGTAATATACTATAAATGTGCCGTGAAAAAAACGTCATTTAGTCGAAAACCAATTATTGTACCGGTACCGGTACCGGAAAGTGACTAAATGATATTGACCTTTAACCTCTTTCATGGAATAATTTTGATACGCCAACAATCTGCCCGTGTGACCATTCATTCGAAAGCAGATATCGCCCTGAATCAGAAAAGATTTTTCTTCTCAGTTTGTGTTGACCTTCAACTATCAATGTGATTGTTAATTTGTATATAGGCCTACTATAATACACATATCAAGTGCGGGCAATGAAAATTGACTTTTCAGGAATTTTTCATGGAGCATTTTTCAACTTTTCATGGCTTTCCTTCAAATGTCCACTCTGAAAATGCCCATCTCCAAAGAGCACCCCTAAATTTCCCACCTTCGCCACCCGCAAATGGTAACGAAATACGCCGCCCTCTGAAGCCATTTTTTCTGATCATGTGGTAGAATTTTCGCGTTTTCATCACAAAACCCCAAGAGTTTATATTTATTGCCCAAACTTGATATGTTACTTATTGATGAAAATGATAATTTTGATTGATAATCAAAGGTCAAAGGTCAACACCACTGAGCAAAGGTGACTTTTATATTGAGTTTAAGTTTTTGAAGTTGATTTTAATTGATTTTGACCATGATTTAAAAAAAAATTTAAGCGTGTGTTAATTTATTGAAATTGTCTCAAAAGTCAAAACCGAGACAAATTCATTCTTCAAGTGAAACTCGTACCAACTACTTCCCCTGCTTCCCTGTAAAACACTCATCAGTCAGTCCTGTACAGTCCTGTACAGGACTGTACAGTAGGCCTCGTCACTGCGGCCGGTCAGTCAAGTTGCTTCGTTCTGCAACAGATTCGCGTGCTACTCGCGTGCGACCGCTACCTTGTCAAGTGCGGCGGGGGGAGGGGGGAGGGGGGGGGAGGGTAGGCGCCTCTCCCAATGCAACCCACCCCCACCCCAATCGATTACCCCACCGGTGCCGAGTATTAGTCAGAAACCAGTGACCCCTAGCCCTGAGGCTGAACGCTCTCACAACACATTACACACCCACAATCTTGGTTATTTATAGACACGCACAATTCATTCATAAACAAAGACAAATGTACAAGAAAACGGCAGTTTTGCTCTTTCGTGATCCAGCATTGTAATTTCTTGCTTCGCCCTAATTACAAAATGTTTCATCGAATTTAAAACGCCTTGTTTTACCTATAGGCATAATTTGCATGTGCTCGTCTTAGTTTGAAATACTAGACATGTCAAAATACGGCCATATTGAATCCGGCTTTAAGAAACAATTCTTTAAATAATGTTGAGCGTACTTTAATTGTTTTTGTCCTTCATTATTATTGTTCATTATTTGTTTCTGGTTTTCCTTGGGCATAATGGAAATATTTATTGGATTTGGCGATAAAGCTATGATTAAGGCCAAAAGTCTATTGGTAAGCATAACCATTGGGTATTTAGTTCCAAATGGAATTTGACCTACACCCATGGGAAAAAACTATACCAACTAAATTAAATAATATTTTGAAATAAACATTCTCAATTCTCGAATAAATTCAAAAATTAAATAACATTTTAATTTTTCAATTTTTCCTTCAAGATCACCATATTAGCGAATGTATGTATCTGCGATCTGTTGATATATTAATGTAATTACAGCAGGTCAGTGAAATAGGCATAGAAAAACAGTGATATGGATGTTGGTTTAGTAAACATTTTATGTAGTCAACCTCCAAATCTTGTGTACGGAAATTATGTCTCTGATACTTGAGATGTATAAACAATATAATACGATGATTGTTACACTGGTTATTTTAAGTACAAATAATGCCATAATGCTATATGTGTCAAGTACCGCCCAGTGAGAGAGTTCAATAAATAATAATAATAATCTGTTGATTCCAAATAGTGACATAGCGGTAGTTAAACAATCTATATTTCCCATCTCAATCGTCATGAATTTGGCGTAACCCGAATATAAATATTCAATATAGTCTCACATGTGCCACTTACGTGCGAGTGCGAAGTCAACATTCGTCTGTACATTCATTATCGATATTTTTGGGAGTTAAGTTTCAAATTTTAAATGCATGATATTGTTGTGCAACCATTATAGATAATTATGTTCAATAATACAAATAAAACGTTGATTTGGTCTTGTTTGATAAAATTTTGACGGTTTGTAAACGTATTTGATGAGCGTATCTTATACCATTCTACAATAATACCAGTCACATAAAAAAGTACGAGGAAACATGAACCGTTGTAAAAGATTACGAAATCCCATGTATTCGACAATAGCACTGAGTATAGTACAACTCATTATTTTTTCAAACTCCCAGCATCTTTCAAACCGAAAAAGTTCACGTTGTGAAAGGTTTGTTTAGTAATCTTATAATAATGAAAAAAAAATGAAAACATGTGAAAAAAATGTCATGTCTAGCCACCCATGTGTTATTTCTTTGAAAAGTCAAAAGATGAATCAGAATTGATGATCTTTAAGAGATATCTTGAAGGATTTAGCCTAGTCTATACATTAGGCTCTCAAAAAAATGATTAATGATTTTACACAATTGATTTAACATGGGTATAGAAGGGTTAGAAATAAGAACTAGTATAGAATTATTTTACTATTTTCACAAAGGGTCTTTTAAAACATACAGGTAGATGACGTTTTCGTCATGCTTTTGAATTCTTTAAAAATACTGACAGACTTTACGAATTCGTAAAAGGAATAAAAAAAATGATTCTTGTAAATACGGGGGAAATAAAAAGGTCAAATAGGGAGAAGGAAGGATGTTGAACCTAATATAGGAGAATCGTGTTTTTCTGCTCATATGATAATTACATAGAGAAGAAAAGAAAATTGATATTGTAACAGAATAATATCTATTTTGGTAATATTTTAAAATTTGATTGACTTTTCATTATAAATGTGCATGCCTTGTCACTAAAACATGGATCAATAATTAATATCAAATTATTTCTGTTTGAAACCTTTCTCATTCATCGTTATCAAATATTAATTCTCAAGTCTACAGTATTTATTAAATGTCTGTTATTCATAGTTTATAACCTAATAAATCAGCCGAACTAATATTATTACCGAATAACCTCTGCCGACAATTCTTGTTTCCTAAATCAATCAACAACGGTGAACCGTAATTAAAATCACAAGCATTATTCAAGGTTTAAAAAGAATTTTCACGATATAATCCTGTAATATATTTTTGTTATTTTTTTAATATTAATTATCAAGATATAATCACACAAGTCAAGTTTCACATGCATTCACAGATATATAACTTTGTAGGTCTATGTCCGTATTACCGAAAAACGTTCAAGTGAGATGTAGTACGACGGTATAGTGGTAATACAAAATGTCCTATTCCATAATTACAATCAAAATTTAAATAAAATCCATACATGTTTGATCCGTATTTTTTTCGTATAATTCACGGGGCATGCGTATGTAGACCTATACCTTATCGGCTAGTTTTAGTGTATATAAAATCAGTAGATTTCACCATGGTGCATTTTACTGATGGCTTGATCGACCACTTTTTATGACCGCAATTGTAGATTCATCATTTAATCATTAAACATATTATATTGAATCCTCAGAAAATTGAATTGAAATTTGTTAATTCACTCAAATACCATACCCGAATGTAAGCATGAAGAGTTTAAATTATTACAAAAAAATAATAATTGAGCCTATTAGTCTATAACATATCGCAAGTGAATATTAATATTATTATTATCTGAAATAGTAATTGAACTGAAAAGCGGATAAAATGTGCGAGATCGTGGAGTCTGCGTTCCCCACGTCTGTCGAGGCGCTCTGCTAAGCGCTGAGTGACGCATTGCTAATGGTTATGAGTCCCCATCACAGCTAAAAAACACTCGATCATCGACTTTCGACGCGCTTCTCACCTCACCATTAAAAAGGGTAAGAGAAAATTCAGTCAAAAAGATATTCTAAAGCTTTTTTTGAAAAATAAAATATATCGATAAAGGATCCAAATCACCTAATGCGTTACACCGTTTCAATTTCTCATAAACTATGATATGACGCAGTCAGATGGAAATCGATTCCCAATATGCGCAAATACATTGAAAATGTGACAATCTTTTGTGAGTACAGCTATACCTGAAAAAAAACTCGAATACTTTGGCGAAAATATTTCACTTTCATCACGTTCTGATTTTTTAAGATCACTTCGTTTTTGCAATAGTAAACTTGTAAGAAGAAATTAGATGAACAATGAATGAAGAACAAAAGTAGAGGAAAATGATATGTCTAATAATCAATGACCTTATAAAAGTTTTATAATTCATTCTTCATCAAGAAGATGGAAGAAAATTTACCGAATCCTAATTTCATTTGATACGCGGGTGTTCGTCTGATGTGTTAAATACCAAGAAAACGTAAGCATTTCGGTACGAGGGACAAAACTGAGACGGGTGGACCAGTGGCTAGCACTCTGAACCGTAATTAAGGTGACCGGGGTTCGATACCCGCAATGATCGACCATTAATACAGAAGTTTTTCGTCACTTCTCCTGCGTCGTTCAGGTTCATTCAAGGATGGCAGGTCATGCAACTGACTTCAGCCCATTATTGAGAAACACATATTTTCAAAATAATATTTCATCACATTTTCAAGTAATTTCAGTCATCATTCATCGACGTCAATAGATCGTATTCATCAGTATACATCAGTGTCAATTATGAATGTTGAATTATTAAATATTTAATAAAAGTTGATAATATTATAATTATATGTGTGTGTGTGTGTGTGTGTGTTTTTATAAGTGTATGTGTGTCATCAGTGATATAGATAATTGAAAAAGTGAATCAAGGGACAAGCGAAGTGTGGAAATGTTGTTTCATGTAAGTTGAACGTTTTATCGAATTTGTTTGTTCGGATAATTTGCCCGTATACATGTAGATCAACGCTGACATTAAATTAACACCACATTCTAAATTTATGCGTGAAAAAACTTGTTTACTGCTAATTGCAGAGCCATTTATGTTTGGCTAGCTCACAACTTGTGGAACCGATTGTGAAGAAAAGGGGTGAAATAATTAGTGGTATATGTTCATGTGGGTGATTAGGCCTACTTCTATCATTAAAAAGTCGGGCATATCGGTCTATATGGGTGATCGAATTATAGTACTTTTTGCATTACACTCTTTATCTGTACTCAGTTAGTACTGCCCTGCAATTAACCAATTAAACACCTGGCCTCAATTAACCAATTTCGTTTTCCCGCCCCTCTGACGTAACAAAATGTAACAACCAATCAAGTGGGTTGTTTAAACTGTGGTAAATTTGGCATATCCAATCAGGGCATCTCTAAATAACCACCAAGGTCCAAGGGTATATTCCAACTGACCGATTGATAATTAGGCTACGCTTATATTTAGTAGTCGACTGAATGGCTTGAAGAAAAATATTTAAACCATGATTTGTTCCCCTCAAATCTGATGCTCATGTTCTTTGCATGGTCTTGAATCTCCTGTCTTTGTCAGCTTTTATTATATGAACCTTCCCCTCGCCACCACCCTCTCCATCCTACCAAACAGAGGGGTGATTTTGATGGATAGATCAACAATGAAAGATGAGTATTTTCAATTCAAAAAAAAAAATCGTTGATAAAATTTCATTTCACCAAAAATGCAATGGTTGAAAATACGTGAAGTTCCTCTTTAATGAAAAAGCCCGCCGGATGAATGTGTCAAGTAGGTAAAGGGGTTGGAATGGGGTTACTAGACCTTGGTACGCTCGCTACATATTGTTGTACATTGTGCGATATTTCCAGTGGGCATCTATATTCTGAAGACCCATAATAATATTGAAATCTCTGGTGAGATTATTAGATGAGCGTAGCGAACACTTCCATTTCACATACAGAAACAAATTGAGCCCTGTTCATATGTATATATATATATATATATATATATATATATATATATATATATATATATATATATATATATATATATATATATATATATATATGTATATATATGTTTTTTTTTCTTCAATTCATTTATTTATTTATTTTCATTTTTTTGACAATTTTGTGCCCGCTATACAGGTCAGGAAAAAACTGTGAACACCAATCAACTCGAAACTTTTTCTGCGTATTGGTGTTACATCAGAATAGGTTGGCTTTGTTTTTAGAAGAAATAAGTTGAATGATTTCTCCGGAAAAAAGTCGTGAAGTTTTGAAAATCTTCATAAAAATAACCTGGTTGGAAAATACTTGAAAAACAAACATTCTTCAGAAGCTCTATAAGGAATGTTTCATACACATTTCCAGTGATTTTCACAACAATCTGATGAGAAATAACAAAGAAAACTTATTCATAATGCGATTTTTTTGCATCAATCAAAATTATTAAGAAATTCAAGGTTTTAAGTAATACCAGGTCTGTAGATTTGGTTCAAGCTGACAGAATATTTTTCATCCTAGATTTTTATACTTCTCAGCTCATCAGCTATATGCTGCGTTTTCCTAGTTTAGAAATTCAAATAATTAACAATTTTCATTCGAATTTCATCACAACTACTTATTTTTATCTATTAAAAATAATGTATCAATGTGCCTATATCAATTATACCCATAACAGTTCCACTAGCAGACTTGTGATTTATTAAACCCTGTTGAATTAGCTTGAATGCGTTGAATTTGTTGAATGCGATTTGTATTAGTTGTGTTTGATTAAGTGTCTCAAAACTCATATGACAGCTCTTGAGCCGACATAATATGTAGATCTGAATCAGTCGTCAGTTACCATTGACTCATTGACTCGTGACCTCGTATCACAACTATAGATTGTAGAACGACAATGCTTTAAAAATACATTGTTTTTTGCATTCCATAAATTGAAAAGGTTTTGATAAAAAATGTCCCAATTTTACTTATTATTAGTATAAATTAGCCACTGCAAGCTTGCACGAGTTCAATTTTGATGAAGATATTGATGCCAATTTATATTTTTGAGAAATATGTATTCGGAACATCATACACGCAAGTTTTGTATAAAACGATGATCTGGAGTTATATGTAATATATGTCGACCCAGGTGTGGGGTATAGATGTAAACCCTTTAAGTCTATCGATTAAAACATTTGTGAGTCCATTTACAAATGTATGTATGTATATATATATAATATATATATATATATATATATATATATATATATATATATATATATATATATATATATGTATTAATACACAATTATTGGATGAGCGAAGCGAAGACTCAATTACACTATACCGAAAAAAAGTGCCTGTTTTTTTTTTTTTTTTTTTTTTTTTTTTTTGTTCGCGCTCCACAGGTCAGACAAAAATTCAAAATCAGTTGAAACTTGGCACACACATGAACCCCTATCTGACTTGATGCTGTATAGTTTTGAGGCGCGATCGGTTCAACAACTTCTGAGAAAACTCATTCCAAAGTTTTCAAAAATCCCATTAGAATAAGTCAGAGGAAAACATTCGTGAAAAATATTTCATCAGAGAGGATTCAAATTCTCAGAGAATTTCAATCTGATAATGATACACATTATTCCGAACTTTTACTCAAATCGGATCAGCCGTTTCGATGTAAAAAAATATATAATGTTATTTGTGTCAATTATTCAAAGCTATTAAGATACCTATTAAATCAAAGCAACAAGTGTCACCACTTGATTGTAAAAGATTAAAACAAAGCCTTCTTTATTATTATATAAATTATTAATGTAAAATAAGATGGCAGTGATGAAATGGTTTGGATCTCAAGGTGTATATATATAATAACCAATCCAAAGATAAGTTGATATGTTCCAGCTCATCCATCAACGCGGAAACACATAACGCGTTTGCCTAGTATATATACCAGGGCGGTTCATATAGATATATAATGAGTCGAGCTAGGAATTGTATGAAATTGTATGGAATTGTATTGTATGAATTCGGAATGATCCGAGATGGGAATCGTGTGAGCCAGGAATGACATAGGATCAGAATAGTACGTCATGCGCCTATATAGTCTATATACAAATATTTTAAACAATAGAGAATCTTCAATGTCAAAACATTGGAAGAGACCGATAAGAGATGAAATGTCTTACTTTTTGAAAATATATTTTTTCTGTGTAACGTGCCCACTTACAGCCACGTAATTTGTGAGTATACTAACAGTAGAAACCTACTACTTAGTTGTATTACTCGGAATTGCAATTGGCCTATTTATTTTATGTGCATCAGATTTCATACAAAACGGTCCTCAATCCCTAATATTATCTGTGGTGCCAGACACAGGTACATAAAAAAAAGTTTGTATATTTGAGTTGTGAAGATATAATTTTGTCATGATAATTATCATTATTGTAGAACCGTTAAATATCGCATTACATAATATTATCAGGTATGTACATGGATATAAATTAAATATATTAAACACACTGGGTGGGTAGGGTATAACATAATTCAATCAGAACATAATTGTTTTTGTCAAGTCTAGTCTACCAGGATTTCAATTGAGACTACCCTCTCTTGATTCATCTTGAACTTTCATATATGATATAACAACTCTTTTCCCACAAATACAAAAATGGTTGACTTGAAAAAGTGTTTTTATATTGAAGTGTACAATATAATGAGAAAAGAAATTTCTTGTGTATTCTCGTCAGCTCGATTTCCACTCTGATGCAATTCGATGTTAAGTACAAGATAGAGTGGACAACATCGTACAATAACTTCACGATGATTATCCCATCTCATTAATACCCTTATAAAAAGTAGGACGCCTTCGTACCAAGCTTGCCATCAAGAAAGATGAGTAATCTTCGTAAAGGTGGAGTTAATTTTTCAATAAATCACATTTTCCATTATATAGGCTGAAAGTAAAACTACCAGTTTTATTAGAGAACGTTTCTCTCCAACAAGGTAATGTATAAAGGGATGGGTTTTGTATTTTTTAACCCTTTTAATTTTCAAGCTCTAGCTTAAAAATTTACCCTTGTCGTTTTTTTTTCTCGATATCAGTCGTGTTCTATTAAATAGCATGGAGCAGCAGTATGGTGTAGGGTTGTTATACATATATGCAGTCCGCAGTCTACACCTGGGGTTATCTCATCGGCGATTTTTAATCCGTTTTTTGAACTTTTCCCATCATATGCAATAAGTGAGAGAGAGGGAAGTATGGGCTCACCCCTTTTATTTGATGACTGTGCAGACACAATGGAGGATCAAAAGGTGAGGATTCATTCAGGAAAGCCGCTCCAGCTTGTGCAGCCTGAGCGAATATTTCATTATAGCACGTAGATATCGTGGAGGATCAGAATTAATGTTAACGGCTACGCAGTCATATACGCGTTGTATAATTGATACTGATAAATCAATTATTCACCAATAACACGATAATATCTATGAGCCTACAGTTTGGAATCTAATAATTTTGTTGAAGCCAAATAATGATTCTTAATGTTATGATAGATACGCATTGAAAGAAAGAACGAATCAAACGAACGAACGAAACGAAACAAATGAAAGAACGGTCAAATATGCATGCATTATTGCAATAAAAACTTCCCGAATATGGATTGAAACGAACAAAAAACCCAATAATGAATCACTGAATTATGGTGGTTTGATAACCTGAAAAAATACATGTATCTGTCTTGTCAACATGTGGATATAGATTAATTTGTGGACATGCACTAAACTTGCACATGTGCCGATATCAAATACAGAGGTCTGCTCAAATTTGATCTCTGTTTTTCTAATATTAGTATTTAACGAAATATTAAAATAGTAAAACAATACATCGATATGCACTGAAACATTTAGATATATATTATTTTAAGAATTATAGTACAAATATGCCTAATACATGTGTATTTAGAAAAACGCTCCAAATATGCTGCCTAATATGCGGAATGTATAGTTGATATTTGTTAATCCTGGGGTCATGACGGTACAGATACTGCAGTCTGGTTGTCTCATCAGTCATGATCACAAACATGCATCCACATAACTATCCTATCCTTGATTATTATTCGGAGCGAAATCTACGTGAATAATATATGGACTACATCTAATATATATATATATATATATATATATATATATATATATATATATATATATATATATGTGTATATATATATATATTTATATATATATATATATATATATATATATATATATATATATATATATATGTGTATATATATATTTATATATATATATATATATATATATATATATATATATATTTATATATATATATATATATATATATATATATATATATATATATATATATATATATATATATATACATATATTTAGTATATATATATATATATATATATATATATATATATATATATGTAATATATATATATATATATATATATATATATATATATATATATATATATATATATATTATATATATATATATATATATATATATATATATATATATATATATATATATTCATATATATATATATATATATATATATATATATTTATATATATATATATATATATATATATATATATATATATATATATATATATATATATATATATATATATACATATAAGAATATATTCATTTATATTTGAGGGCCGGAAGCAGATGATAATATGTCACTTTTCCGAAATTTCCGAAAAGTGACATTTCATCATCATATATATATATATATATATATATATATATATATATATATATATATATACTCATTTTTTCAATATATGATAGGGATTTATATGTTATGGGCCCACTCATTTGCACCGATCCATGTTCTACTTGCCAGTACCTATAAATTAGTAATTTGTGTATATATTTGAATCGAATTGAGGAAATTGAAAATTAAATTCCGATAGTAGGCCTATACTCTATAAAAGGCTTATATTATTCGACATAGTGGCATTGTTTGCAATTATTCAGGTGGGATATGACCTAATCGTAAGATTAAATATGTGAGTTATGAATGATGTCAGCTTTTGTATCATAAAATCATAAATGACGGAAAGTATACGTTTTCCATTTCGCTTGACGTGCCTATTACAATTTTGAGATATACGCTATTGTTTTAGTATCGATACCAGATTATCGCAGTGGAATACGAATTGAACTTTTCACGAGACCTTTAAAACCAGATGTTTGAGAGGGTACATCTCAGGTTACCTGCGGGTTGTACCTGAAGGTCTAATGACCCCCCCTCCCCCCACCATTCCCATTTTGCACCCAATGCACCCATTGAACCCGTATCACACTCGGCTATTCGTCACTACATCATTGCCCCACTGTTTAGCATAATAGTCATCGCTGATCACCCAAACAGCAATCGATACATTTTGAAGCTTATAGACAATGTTTCGAATTGTTACACTCAGATAATACATTGAACCGTAATCATAAATCGGAAACTAATGATTATTTTCAATGTCGATTTGTGAATAATTGTGCATCTGCACCAACCGCGATAAACCAACGAAAGTAGTCAGTCAGATTAGTGGATGAGTATTTTTTGAATGAAATAAATAGATAGCAAGTATGGATGTTGAGAGTTCGAAATTTGAAGAGGCCAGTGTGAGGTGTTTCAAAGGTGTTTTAATGCAAAATGAAAATGTTTCTCTTAATGCAAATTCCTCTTTCGTATTAAGAACAATTTGAATATAAAATAATTGTTCATACCACTCTTTTATCCAAATAAATTATTGGAAGTGGGCTTATATATTATTATCATAAGTTATGAGAAAATTATGAAAAACTGTGACCCTGAACCTCCATGTAGCGTCCAACAGAATTGTCTGTTTGTGATGTTGGTGAAAATGAAACGGAGACAACCATTGAAAACCGAAACTGAAAGCCTTATGGGCATGTCTATCCTTTATTATATCTGATGTTTACCGTTATTGTATCTGAGTTTGTTTTGTTTTATTTATTTTTATTGAATATTCAGTATCCTCTCCACAGGCAATCTTCAATATAGCTAACGTCAGAATGATTAATTAAAGGAGAGGTTTTAATTACATAATTAATTGGTATTTAGAGGACGTTATTTTTGAAGGTTTTTGTTACCCAAGACTAAGAAGTCAAATTCACTTCTATCTCGAGAAAATTATGATGAATTCTGTAAATATCGGTAGTTTATAAATCACCAAGTATAGGTAGGCAGTGATGTAATGCATAAATATTGTAAATATTAAATCAGATATCAATTTGATTAATTTTGAATCAAGTACGGTGTTGACTTGCTATAAACAAAAACGAATTTATTTTTGGATGAGTTTGTTATGATATTCAGGATCACTCCACCAATTAATCGTATTATTGTCCGCATCCTTTTACTTAATCTGATTATCAGATTTATCACTTAAGAACGAATATTAATATAAAGCGTCGTATAAATCAGAGATGAACTTGGTTACATATGTGTATACATTGTAGACTAATGAGTTTCTATTGCAGCTGATAGGTATGGCGAGTCCAAACTCTACACAACATGAAATTCGGCTAGCATTTAGGTATACTACGTCTACCTGTTATTTAAAAGTGAAAGGTTATTCAAAAAAAGTAGAAAAAGTTGTTGACAGTTATAAATCGTTTCTTCAAAAAATATTTGAGCATAATTTTTTAGAATATTAATCATTTTTACGTCACAAGCTTCAATGAGCAAATCCGCTACGATCGTGAACCCTTTTTATTCTCAGGCATGGATGGAATTGTATGCATGTAAAGGCTCTATGTATGCTACATAAGGGATAGGAAAATATTAGATGGTTGGATCATTTCTATTGTATAAGCAGTATCAAGGCATAATGCTTTATACTTTTTTCACTCTTTCTTGTACTAGAATTGGGATTATATCAAAATTGTGTTTGTAGTTCTCTGGTGTTCAAGGGTAACACGTCCCATACTTGGGCATACCACCCAAAAGTGTAAGATACATTCGCGAAAAACGACAAAATATACGAACAAATTATTCATGTTTGTCATTTTTCGCCGGTGTATGTAAGGAATAGAAATCATTGTATAATCAAATAACAGATGGGATTTGATAAAATAATTCAATTTCAACTTTTAGAAATTATTTCAAATTTAGTCGTATCTACTTCTGTCGATTTATTATGTCAAATCAGAGTCTGCACAGAATGTATTGTCTGTGGTCGAGTTGACTTATACGTGAAATTGGATAGGCCTTTAGGAGGCGGTCGATTTTAAACGCGATACGACACTCGATAATGGTTCTACTTAATGGCTATTGGTTCACTGTTATTGTTGTAAGGTTATTCTGATTGACATCGTATTGACAATTATGCATTTGCTTACTTGGCAATGTTTCCAGACATTTGATCATTTTCCAACCACAGTGTCGGAAAAAAGTTTTGAGAAAATGACAAGTCGAGTTAGCGAGCGACGACTATCACATTAGGTAAGAAGCCAACAATATAAATTCCTCTTTTACAGCCAGTTGTCTCTCAATATTGCTCTACAAATATATGATATTGATATCTGAATATATGCAGTTTATTTTAGCAGGTGAATAAAAGATAGCAGCGTATATTCCTTTAAAATAGTAATATGTCCTTTGATCATCGGTATTAGTGGAACAAATGATATTAAAAATTACGTTTTCTCCAAACTGATTTAGGCAATTTATTTGAAAGTCATACCAGTTGAACTATTCGTTTACCCATCTGTCAACTCAACGCAATGTATTTATAGCATTTCCTGGTATTACGAATATTATTAAGATAATAAATTGCTCGTTTTAGATATTTTCATCCTAGACTGGAACAATTTAACACTTTTTTGTGCCATAACTCTTTCGCATACCTCGCTACCCTCTGGTTCTCAGCGGATCTCCTGATAAATAATTTTCAAAGGATATTATGGGATTAGTACTTATTACGTCATAGCCTAGCTAGCTGTTGCACCCTCTTCTCGACATTTCACAAAACTTGAAGAATGTTTAACATGTTTTATTTGGATGTATATACTGCTAGGGGGTTGTTCTATGTATTTTTTGAGGAACAGGTAAAGGGTTCTCGCGATTGAAATCCACGAAAGAAATATGAAAGGTTTTTTTTTTATTAAAAAAAGGGATGCTTCGAGACTAGACAAGATATAGGGGGAGATTTCTTTTCTTTTTTTCATCTGACAGTTTTAATTTTTCAAACGGTTTTTTCGTTAAGAGGCATTTTCTCTGGAGTTTTACTGATGCATGAAGAGTTGTGTTTTGAAGTATGTTGTTTGATGCATGAAACGTGATTGCTTTCCAGAAATACGAAATCAAGATCTTTAACTTAGTTAATCTTGTTTTCAAAGTACTGAGCTTCTTTTTTTCTATTGTCCACATTAACTATATGTTACGAACTACGATCGTATCTACCACCCGGGTTCCGTGTATTCACTATAATATTACATAAACTCACTATCAGACATCATGCCGTGCTTTCATGCTGTGGGTGAGCAGGCATCGAACCTCGGACTTTTACCCACAATCTGACGATATCAAGTCTTGTCTTCTGTTTTGTGCAGGAGTTAGGTATTCAATTTGATACATCAATAATTTCAAACTGTAATATTGTGAAATGATGTAAACATTCGAACGATTATATTTTAATAACAAAATATCTCAAAGTGCGGGATAAATTTGACCCGAGGTAAAAAGACGAGGAAGATTCGAGCAAAATTTCGAGTAGGATGAAAAAAAGCGAGGTAGAAAAGGCGAAACTTGATACAAATATACACAGCTGTGATATAAATCTATACCTACACTGAGCAATGAGCAATGAATATTGATATTGAAACTGTAAAACATTTATATCTAAAACAAATGTGAAATGTCCCTTTATTGCGAACATGTTTCTTCGTTTTTTACTTTGCCTTCTTTGCGTATCTGGTGTTTCGCCTATTCTTCTCTCGTCTTTTTCCCCTTTCATATCTTCCCGAAAATCGACTGGAATCTGTATAAAATGACGATGTGTATCACATTATTACACATATAATTTTACCGAATATTGTATGTACACTTGACCACATACTAGATACGTTATAGTTAGGCCCCTATATACTTTTATCGTATATATACAATCTTGACATTTTTAATGCATACTTTTTTAATGCTCACAAGCTTACTGAGCGTAATGCACATAATGCATTTGGGTTTGAACAAAGAAATAAGTGAATTTAGATAAATTCTTATGATGACGACATATGACTTTGTATAACCCCTCCAGTGCTATATTTCACCTACAGCAAGCTCGAAAACATGATTTCGTATCGCTCCGGTTCAGTACGTTATTGGACGAGGACTGAGCTTGCAATTGTAACCCCTTTTTTCGGTATTGCGGTTGAATATTCCTACTAGCGAACAAACTATACAAGTGGTCGAACATCTAGATAGAATACATTGGTTCATATTTTGGGGTGGTAAGATTGCCCTTGTGGTGTCTCGTCCAAACGATTCTACTTTCATCCATAGCCTCAATTGGCGAACAACGTATATCAAGTTTAGACGTTATTAAAAGAAATATATAGGCCTACAATTATTTGAGAGAGAGAGTTTATTTAAGGCACTGCCGTCAAAACGGTTGCCACTTGAACTCAGTATAACATAATTATTTTGAATTATTTAAAAAAAAACGAATTATTTTAATAAAATGACAACATATTCTTTCTAAAAAATATACGTTATTTGAAAAAAATTGAACAAAATATGGAGAACAAAGAATATTTATATACCGGTATGTGGAAAAAACAATAATAAGGTAGTAAAAGTAAGCTTGTATAACAAATGTACAAATGGATATAATTTTCGACACCAAAGTAAAAATACGATCGACGGAGGATGTTGATCGTATAAGCAGATTCCGCACTTTTGGATTTTGCAGTTTTGGAAAACATTTTGATGTGTACAATAATTCCATAATGCATATTCTTGTGTGCTAACCTAATGCACCTAGCCATTAGCCAGGCAGCCCTGAAGCGTATATGTATAGGTAACACCAAAGAATTACACCTGTGTAAAGAACTAGAAATTTTCCACATGCTACACTAGAAAGTATATCACGATTCAAACTCGAATATAAGGTATTTGTTATTGATCCGAGTGATTCCGTCGCGTCTGTGATGGTAAAGTATCTTATCTTATCTCAAAACGAATCTTAGCCCAATGACCCTAACGTAGCTAAATACTTCAGCACCAGAAGTAGGCCTAATCCTTGCACCCTAACTCATCATTGTCTGAACTATATATAGCATCGATCACATGCCAGGGTAAATGTGAAAAATAGGATGTAGAGGGATAATTTGACACCACCCATTTTTTAAAAATATCCAATAATATCGAAACTTGATGCAAAATCATTTTTCTTCAATTAAGACTTAGAATGATGGGTAGGATCGTTCGGGCGGGGCACCACAAGGGCGATATTATCACCCAATAACACTAGAATTGTCACTCAAATTACTATTCAAATCAGATGATTAGAGAAAGAATTAAATCATTTGAGAAATGCTTGATTTAAATACCATCGTCTCACTCTGTCTCATACTTAATTTTTTATAGTTATCTCATTTTTAACTTGTATATCGTCCTTCAGTTCGGTAAAAGAAATGCACGGATATCGTCGAATAGAATATCAATCAAAATTACCGAACCACATTGAAGTATTCGTTTGTACTGTCATTTCGACCATGTGATGCATCCATTATCATGCGAAAAAATGGATCAACGGATCAATGGATGACGGCAAATTCAGTCACTTCGACCGCGTAGCGCATCCATTATAAAACTGAAAAATTGACGTCAATGGATGGTGACGAGTATACTCTTAGTTGAATATTGAATACGCTATTTGCTTGTAGAGTAAGTTTTTGAGGGTGGAACATTAGTGTACAATTAACTGCTCACGAAAATTCAATTTGTAATTGTTTTTTTTAGTGGATCTCTCATTCCAATACCCAGTACATCGAACTCTCACCCAATCTCACTTGAAAAAAAGAATGTGCTGAAAACAGCCATTAAACTTGTTTCTTAGATTCGCCATTCTCTGATGTGACTCTGTGGTTTGTAGGGTTCCTTCGAGGTCCAACCAAATATAAATAAATGTTCCATAATTTATTATGATATAATTGTTGTGAAAATGACTTATTTGACTTCGATATGTCTTGTTGAATTTAAAAGTATAGTTTGCATCAGAATATTTGGTATGCCAATAAATCAAATGTATGAATTTTGATTTGTAAATTTAAACTTGCGGAAGATGCAATTCTGATAAATATTCACGATGAATTCATGCGTAAACGATTGGAACGTGCACCTGACATTTGACCAATCTATTATACCGATTTACAGACGTGATCGTGCTTCAAACAGCATTTTCAAAAACATCTTCTTTTCTTGAACCTTCATCTCGTGACATTTCATCTTGTTGTCAAGTGTAGATTACTTTTGAGAAATAAATTAATCAGATTCACAATCATTTCAAATAGGTAACCGAAATAAATTATTAAAGCTTTTAAGGGATTTCATCATTTTGGCAAGCTATACAAAAGCTGAAGATTTCATATCGAAGACTATAATAATACATTATTATAATTTTATTAGAGGATATATACTATATACTATCTTCAGCGCGATGCAAGTAATCTCAACAGATGTTCTATTTCCCCTATTTTATTCTCACACATTTCTGTATAACCCTTAATACCATCAAGGTTCACCCTTTACGGATGTGCTAAACTCCAAGATACACCCCCCCCCCCCCACCCTGCTCTATCATATCTCTCACTCTTGATAGAACTTCTCGAATAAACAATCATCTTTTATACAGGAGCATGGTGTTGTACACCATCTGTATATTTTTTTCATTTGCGCAATACGCAAAGAAAATATAGAGTATTATTTGATTACCCTGCGCTGCATCATGGTGGGGAAAGAGGGTATAGCGTTGTTAAGTGAGTGAATAAGATGTACAAATTATGACAGCATTATGATTTTTTCTCTGAACGGAAGTGATTGAAATGAAATAAATTATGGAGTTATTGATTTCACTTACATATTCGTTATGCATAACAAATGTACACGATTTTTCCGCTGTACACCTTTTTGGTATGATCTGATTTTTTTTTTGTAAAATCCATATAATTTCTTTAGAAACAATGTTGAGCTAGTACTATGTTAATTTCCCAACTTCTTGGTCGTGCTCAAAATATTGTAAAAGTTTGCGATAGGAAAAGTGAAATGATGGAGAAAAAATGTACATTACACTTACAACAAAGCGTTACAAATTAATAATTTCTCTTGTGGGGCCTACTCACATTTCCCAACTCCTCAGACCTCAAGTATGGAAGGCTGTTCAGTATTAACTCAAAAAATGCGTCAATAAGTGACCTATTACATAATATAGAAATAAAGATGTAGTAGTATAACAATGAAGATATGTTTGAACTTCGTGTATACAAGTATATTATACACACAACATAATATTTTGTGTGTATAATGTAGATAATGAAAAATATAATTATTAAATCATTAATAGTTATAATAATAATAATAATCAATAGATATGATTAATAATATAATCTCCCAATTTTGATATCCATGATCTAGATTTGAAAGCTGAGACTACCAAAGCCATATGCATAACAGTCGTTGGCTGTTTTTTTTTTAGTACAAGTGACACTCACTTCTTCTTGTCTGACTCAAATTACTTGACATTTTTGAGAGCGTAAAAAGCAAATACACACTATTATAACGTGACGAGACGTGAAACGAAAATAAGCTTATGCATGATTGCACAACTTCATTGATTTCGGTGACGATCGATCATAACTGATTTATTAATCATTCGTCAGGGAAGAGGACCGCTGTTATGTGTTCTAAATGTAGTACGAATACTACCACGCACTCAGCTTCATCATAGAATATATAATAACAATAATGAACGAGCAGAAAAAACTATAAATGTGATATAAAAATAAAATCGAAAAAGTAGAAACAAGTTTTTCCTTTGTACACATTGTGGTATTTCTATGAAAGAGCTATGTGATGTGGAGTGGGAAGTCATATTTTATGATGGCCAAATGTTTGGTTCGTTTTTCAAAGAAACCGGTTTTCGAAAATGGCAAACCGAAGTTATAATGTAGGCCTACGTGTATTCTTAGTATGGCCTTGTATTGCACTGCGAAATTATAGGCGTAAATATGATGATTTGGTTTTTATAAGAAAACAATCTATTTGAAATTGGTAGAACAGAGTTGATATTTTCAAGGCTTACTTCGAAGACAGTTAATAAAATAGATGACTCCTTTAAGGAACAGTTGATATACGCACTATGAAGATAATTCATCTCTGTCATGATGTTTGCTATAATACTGTAATTCATCATTTCTGCGTACGAACATTCGTTTATGGAGTCAGCTTTTATTCTCTAATCTCTATTGATCCTTGGTGGAAAATATAATATGTACACCTCAGTGATTTCTCTTTTCTTGATTGTCTCCAGATTTTCGTATGTGTAATAATGGCTGCACACATACACACACGCACGCACACGCACATACCCTAGCCACAGAATGTAATTACTAATTTGCATACTATAATAAGTACTTGGGTCTTGACTCGCAACCATGTTCATTTTAGATAGAATATTAGCTTTCAGCTATACTTATTCATTGTCTTGCATATTTCATTTGATGTGTATTATTGTGGAGGATGGAATTGAGATTTCGGAGTAACTACAAAGGTATATTAGAAGTTTATACTTCTGATTCTTCGGTTTGGAAGAAGCCAGGAGAAGGGAAGTAGGGTGTTCGTCAATTATTTTAGAATCTTTCACCCACATAATATATATATATATATATATATATATATATATATATATATATATATATATATATATAAATATATATATATATATATATATATATATATATATATATATATATATATATATATATATATATATATATATATACACATTTATTACATAGTGTCACGTCAATGTATATGAATTCATGTAGGTAGCTAAAACGAATAGCTGGGTGAACTCAATTCGTTTAACGTGACAATAATGACTGTATGAGGAAGAGAAAAATTAAAATATTCAGTATTAATCCAGTTCGAATGATTGAATATAGCTGATCGCGTATAGTCCCAGGTTGACACGTGAATATTCAAACCATTTCATTACTTTCTTGTGACGTAAACAACTCGTCTCCTCTCCTCAAAAATTGAAACTCAACAACATTAGGTTTTGAATTAGAAGTAATAAGAGTATCAACCCGATTGTCTGTATTTTTCGGGGTCCATACCGAACTCTACCAAACAGTGGTCACTTATAACATGGCGGTAACTGTACCTAGAATAATACCAACGAAATTATATTTATTTATAGAATTTTCTTATAGCTATTTGATAGTTTCTTTTTCAAAACGTGAATCTTTACCCTTTATACCGTATTTGTAAAGCAACACAAATTTTCAATAGATTTCTGCGCGGGTTCTTCTTGGGGGTGGTTTTCTTTAGAACGTATTCAACGTAATATTATCATAATAGAGTAGGTTTTGGTAATACAGCTCAAGGAAGTAAAGTTTGTTTTTTGAGAAAAGTGTCGACATATTTTTGGTGAGAAAAGGTTAATGAAAGGCGTAAAGAA
>OZ023327.1:38372102-38374602 GCA_964007535.1 Brachyptera risi
CACATGTTCTCTCTCCCCACTTAGATTTATCATATTTTATCTGTGGATTATTCAGAGATGGAATGTTTTAGACAAAACATGTGGAAAATGTCGACAAAACTCAAACATATGCTCTTTATATATATATATATATATATATATATATATATATATATATATATATATATATATATATATATATATATATATATATATATGATATAATTATAGCTTCATAAGAGCTTGGCCCGCCTACGCAATATGAATAAGAATATACGATCTCATTTAATACTCCTTCAAGCCTCAACATAACTTTCTGAGTTATTTACTTCGTTTGAAGTTTAGGCTGTTCAGTGCCATGGACGGTATAGTATCCTTTTCCGATAGAATATCACCAAAATTTGAGAGAATTTAGACAATATCAGAATTAATTCAATTCATTCTGATTGAAAAAAAATGGAAAATATTCATCAATTAAACTATTGAACATTCCAACTGGAAGATGCAAGATTAATCCTTTACTTAATACACCTTTTCGCGTAAAATCAACTTTAAATTTTATTTCGTATTCAAACTATAATATTTTAACAAGATTATTAGTTTTGCTAATCAGCCTCAAACATCAACTATAGTATGCCGCAGGCTTGAACCCCACGCTCACTACAATTAGTAATTGTTGAATTTGAATAACTTTCAATAGGATATAAAATCCCGATAAAATCTTGTTGAACTCGAATCATTTTAATCAAAATACTTCAACATTGTAGGAAATCAGGTATGTCTTTTCTCAATATAATCAATGTTAGCAATTCATATGTATCCATTTCTATTCTCGCGTATCGTTCAGCAGAGAACCATATAAAACACAAGAATAGAAAATTAAGAATATTTCAATGACAGTGGATAATTCGATCAGTATTTTTCTCAGACTTGTAGACTTTATCCCTTCTATATGACGTATGATTAATTCACCCTCTCCCATGACACTGTGGTAACTTATTACGTATGAGCCAACAGCCACCCCGCATTACGGAGAAGTAAAGGATAACTAAAGGGTAAAAGTGAAACCCAGCAAGGCTTCAAATACCTTAAACACGACTTTTAAAAATAAAGTGCTGGAAAAACATGTTTTAATGCTCTTCTTCTCTTATATTTTAAGTCTTGTGGAATGCCAAATTGCCAAGTTTTTTTTTTACCTTTTTCAATTTCGTCCTATAAGAAATATGAATACATACATGAATATAATTTTTATGAAAAAAAATGTAGGTCCTATTTAAACAGAAATATGTTTCAAGAGACACAAATCCTATACAACAGATGAAAAAGGGTGACTGATCAAATTAAAAGTGTAAAGTAAAAATGAGCATCGATATTAGAAGTAAACTTTCTCACCATAGTTGAATTCTTTTCTTCAGGTAAGCCATACTATACAATATTTAATTTAACTGTATCTGGTTGGATCTGGGGTTTTCAATTGAATTTTTCATTCAATTTCCCCTCATTAATCGTCAACAGATAATCAGAATAAAAATCGATTGTGAAGCCGTTTCTTTATATTTCAGCATGTTCTTTTTTTCAATTGGCTTTGTCAATAATTCAACATGTCAGTGTTCGTCTACATTCGACAGAGAATGGAATTATTGGGAAAAATCATTGAATTAAATGTAAGTAACATCATGATAGGTCCAATGAGGAAAGTGAATTAATGTTTTTATATACCTATTACATTATTATATAAAACAAAATGTTCCACTTGTAAACTCGATTCAGTTTTTACTTTTCAGTCGTGACATCAAATCACGAAAAACGCATCTACATGCAAGTGTATCCAGAAGAGTTGGACGTTTCGATCGACCGTTCCCTCTACCCCACAAGACTGGCACACAGGTGGTTCGCTCCTCCATCTTTCATGGATACACATATATTTATGTTGAATGAATGACGGGATTGTTCGCGTGCTCACTCACGCGCCGAGCTCAGTAGGCCCTATATGCACAGTGTATTTTATTAAATTTTGTATTAGCGTAAACCTAGCATATTTGTTGAAAAAAAAAATCACGTTTTAAAAACTTACAGTCGTGAGAATGCACGGCGTGAAAGCGTACATGCCTAGTAGAGCCGATGTGGTCCTAAATATTCAGTAATATATAAGCCATGCACCAAACACTTATAAATTCAGTCCACATTGAATGAAATATCAACCGTATAAAATAACCTGTGTTCCGTTGCTCACAATGTTGATCTATAGTGCAACGTGAACCATAATGAAGTGTTCAGGGTAGTTCGAAAAATAGTGTTCGAAAAAAGTGTTCAATGAAAGAAAGTTTGAATCAATTTTGTTCGAAAAAAGCGTTCGAAAGGACAAGTGTTTGAAATTAGAAGTGTCTGAAAAAAGTGAAGTTTTAACACATGACATATGAAATCAAAAATTCACTTCCATTACCCCATCACGAAGCCACAAGCGCAGCTTGTCTGGAAGGCTATTTTAATACATAATTACAAATAATAATACAATATATTC
>OZ023327.1:38379602-38392636 GCA_964007535.1 Brachyptera risi
AATCTATTGAGACTGTTGTCATTCCGTGATGGACCATGTGCCTGACGATTAGCTCTTTGCTATCCACTCAGATCTTCCATGGCTATCGAAACGGTCGGCACCTTCTTTAAATAGAAATACATGAGGTTATGGTTAATTGTCACTTACCAAGTCAAACAACGCACCAGCTTTCCTAGGTCCCTGTCTGTGTACTGTTCAACTGTCCATTCAATGTGGGGTGGATGCCCTTAACATGAGACTTGTTTTAATTCCATAATGACCTGAAATGTCACCCTTGTATGTGGATATTAAAGTGAATCGATTTCAATAACCGTTCTTTTATGACATCTAAATTATATTTTATGGTTTTATTAATGTAATTAAAAATAATAGTGTCTACGTGAAGGTTTAATCATTTTGATAGGACTTTACCTTGTCGTAAATTGATTTCAATTTCGAGATCCGGTTTAACGAATTTTAATTGGTTTTTCTCAGCAACTCGGATTTTTATCTCGGATGGAACGAATTAATTTCGTTTTTAAGGAATGGCCGAAAATCGGGTTAGTCTTTATAGATCCTTATTTTTATATTCTAGTTTCTTGAAAAGTTTAACCATTTTATTATACCTATATAATCTTTTCACAGTGAAAGATATTTTATGACTATCCCGTCTAAACTGTCAGCTGGTACAGAGTGTTAACGAAGAATGTACGCTGTCTCAGCACGCGTCAAGTACTGCAATAATGTACTTGATAATGACGTGATACTGCGAACCCTAACTGATCATTTTATATAATTCTATACCAATTTCCCCGCCAAAAAGTCATAATATGTTTAAAATAAAATTTAATTACCGGTAATCAAAACATATTCTCTTATATAGTGAATGGATGGAAATGAATACGTTTGATACGTTATTTTTTCATGGTGTATCCTAAAGTGCATTGTTAATATTTTTACTAATTTTCTTTTATTCATTTGAACATAGTTAATTCACTACTACTATACATGCTCATCAGCTATCTTCAAGCGCATGTAATGGCTGTCTTTCATTGAATACTGTCAGTTGCAGTGTGTGTCAACTTACGCATTATGGATGATATTATATACATTAATTTCTTCTGTATGTTGTATTTATAACAATACGACGAGTAGGTCTATATGAATAGTTGGACGACACTTTTATGGGTGGAGTTTGACTTCTCTTACTCTGGAAGGGTTTTTGATTGGTATTGCATTTTTAAATCTGAAATCGACGGCTTTGCTGACACTGTGTACATAATAATGATCTTGTAAGTTGTAACTAAGATAGGCTCGATCATGTGGATTTTATTTCATTTCCATCCAAGAGGAAAGTTTTATTACCCATTCGTTTTTTTTAAAACTCTAAAACAAAATTTACGTGATCCGCTTTTTAAGTAATAGCTGGCCTTCGGGCTCTATCAACCATCGGCTGAAGATCAATGCTGTTAAGGCACATTTGACGATTACACTCACACGTTACGTTTGGCAGAAGAAGCAGTCACAATTGAAAAGCACAAAATTGAAAAAATAATAATAACAACTTGCTATTCGAATGCGTGTATGAATTACAACTGTGTTATTGTAATGTATGCTTGCGGTCACATACAATTTCTACGAAATGATTTTTTAGCTCAAATAAAATGTACACACATAAAATCTCTATTTTTTATAGCCCATGCGTGGCACTATGTGTGTGCACATTGGATCTTCTATTTTTTTTTTGCGTATGATATCAGTATGTTTTCTTCAGAATATATTTTGATGTAGCTTGATTAACCACTTTATGTGACCGCAACTGTACAAATGAAGTATGACTTGACGATTAATAACTATTCAATTTCAAACAATATTAGCAAATAAATGCGATAAATGTTAGCGTACTTCTACTGCGATGACTGCACATCAAAACACAATTATTTTCTGTGAAATGTACGCACATAGATATAGAAACTAGCTTCAAATTATCGAATTGATTCGATCTTGATCATTCAGCAGTGCACGTAGGCAGTTTCTTATTGGCATTCCATTTAAATACCGACTCGAACCTTTTATCAGTCACCAATGACAACATAATATATATTGTTTGAGTATTATAGAGAAGGATGTAGGCCGCTACTGCTAGGCGCTACACGCGGCTATAGGGGTCTGGGTACATGGATCAGAGCCATCAAGTGTCATAGTCATTGCCAAGCCTTCAAGGTAGATAAACGCTTCTAAGATAGGTTCTATGTACATTAGAACAAGATGTTAGTTTGAAATTTCGTAACATTGAAATTGAAATTAGTAAAATCTTCCTGGCTATTGGATGGGATAGCATACTATAGTTTCGTTTATATGTATACATATATATATATATACATATATATATATATATATATATATATATATATATATATATATATATATATATATATATAAATATATATATATATATATATATATATATATATATATATATACATATATATATACATATATATATATATATATATATATATATATATATATATATATATATATATATATAAATATATATATACATATATATATATATATAGATATATATATAAATATATATATATATATATATATATATATATATATATATATATAAAGCCATGCCAGCAATGTTTCGAGTCATTCGACCTACGAGCTTGGAGCAGTCAAGACGTTTACGAGAATCCCTGAGGATGGCAAGTGACATCTTGCCGAAACGTTGGAGTGAGAGTCAAGGTCCCCGATGGGACCGCAATTTCTTCTCGAAAGAGCAAACGCGAGAAAACGATCTGAAACTATATATATATATATATATATATATATATATATATATATATATATATATATATATATATTTATGAACGTTTTTGTCAAATCATATATATATATATATATATATATATATATATATATATATATATATATATATATATATATATATATATATATATATGTGTGTGTGTGTCTATATGTATTTGACGTGATATTCAGTTTTACCCAGAGCAGAGACTTGGTTGTGCACAGCTGACACACATTGTCGTTTGATGGTTTTTGAGAACGATTGAAGTACAACGCCCAAGGGGTTCTCTGTCGATCTGTCAGTCAAGGTTTGATCAGTTTGGTCAAGTAAGAGATTAATTGGGCAAGTCGATTAACTGGGATTTCATTCGACTGCACAAGCGGTTATACTATAAGGTTACAAGATCATTTGGTTTGTAGACAATTAGAACGTGGACACTTTCTCACAACTATGTTCTAAAACTGAAAAAAAATGATAAAATTCGAACAAATTCAGATACATGATTACTAGTTTCAGTTTAACTACCTCTGCATAACTTTGGAAGGTTCAAGTTCATACAAATTCAATTTATTTGGTGGAGTCGTTTCGTGAATTCGAATGAGAATCAGTGTAGCTACCAAACATAATGTTTCATCTTTTTTTGTCATGAATATTTTGCAAATGATAGAACGAATGATCAATAAAACGATAAAGAAACATACCTGAGTGTAAGAGAGAGTCGAGACGGACAAAGGGAGAAAGATAGATCACCAACTGTCTGTAACAAAGAATGAGTTTCGTACTCTCAGTCTCATACTAGTTTTACCAATATAACCGAAAATAACTTGTTAGATAAAATTACATGTAATCTTCTCAAGACAATAAAAAAGGCGAATTATTCTCGAAGTAAGGAATTACAGCCGTTTCTTATGCTTAAAGGTTCTGTAGACACAGCTATTTCCTTTGGGTATTTTAATATAAACTATTGTATGGTACAGGATGGTCAATAAGGTGAGTCTCACAGTTGAAAATGTGAAGCTCGATTACTCTTCTAAATATTCTCACTTTCAATAATTGGTCGCAATATTGTCACAATTGACAATATTAATTTGAATCAGTATATATAACGGTACTGATACATTCAAGTGAATCTAAAAGTAATACTTGACAATTGACATGACCTTTGCATCAGATATTGGATGAGCAAGAAAAGTATAGATATGTAAAGCCACGGTTGAACTGGAATTTCTAAAATTAATCATTGAATCTATTAAATTAAATATGATGTAGTCAATCAATTAAATTTTGAAATTTGTTTGAAAATTTTTGAAAAATTCTCACACAGTTAGTTTTCTATGAATACATTTCTTGAACATTGTTCAATATAAACACACAAACATTATGCACGAAAGATACTTATAATGATACAAAATAAATATGAACAAAAATATGAACAGTTCGGTTCTACCACAGTATAGTATTACTCATCTCAAATATAAAATATTTGAGTAAATCAAATGAATTATATATAACTACATCAGAACACAGAACATCTAAAGAAATACCCCCCAAAAAGTCGAGTGGTAGCCTGAAAGGTCACTTCTAGTACGGGAATCATTGTGCGGGGTCCCTATAGTTGACTAACACCATTTGTCACTACATTTTCAAGCTCAAGGAAGGAGTATAAACATTTCTATTACGCATTCTTATAATCAAGAGATCATCAGAGCAATTACGCGTTATACTTTTGAATTTCCGGAATCTTTCATTTTCTTGTATACTCAAAAATTTGACAGAGTATTGTTTTTGGAAATGGGAAATGAAATTGTCATAGATTTTCAAACAAAAATGCTCAAGATGTGACTTCGAAATCAAAACTTTATCGATTTGTAAATCACAATACTTTACCATGCACTGCCTTATACAGTTAAAATCCTCGTCAGAGTGGTCATATTATGATGATTCATTTTTATTTGTAACCAGAATAGCTGTTTGACTTCTCACAAACTGTCAAACATTTTCTTTGGTGTGTGGAAGACTTACGTAACACCCGTTACGCTGAGAAAATTACAATAAGCATAAAAAGTGATCCCTACTCGAAGCACGTCTTCCATTAAACATATGTTATGTCTTTTTCATTCGAATATTCTTGTAAGTTTGTTAAAAATAGGCCTTACATAAATTCAATTCCATGTTTTCAGCCCGCAGGAATGACCAAAGTAATAATTAGGCCACTAATAATTATTCATAAATCTGTTTACAGTCTTCTCAGTGAGGCGACGACTTGTTTTTCCAATTTGCAGATTGATATAATTTTATAATCAACTTCTTAAAATCATTTCGTTTTGATTTCTGTTTGACTTTGATGTGGTTCATTGATTGTGTTTGCGATGCACTTAGCCTAAGTGTATAGAGGGTGAGCGAGAAAAAGAGAGAAAGAGAGAGTGAGAGAGAGAGGTTGTGGATGCACTTTGTTGTGGGTCCAACAAATGCATAATTCGATGTCAGTAACATAATGATGAGGTTGGTGTTAGGAAGGGGGGGGGGGGGGGAAATGAAACATTGTGTACATCCTATGATCATATCAGCTATCAGGCAAAATGTAATGTTCCTCACATATAATAAGTGATTATTTCACCAACATATTATTTCAATAATTAATTAATGCATGCGCTTAAAAATAATGGACGTGCTGTGTTGGGAAATAGTATTCTAATAACAGAGAATGACAACCAGTTTTGCCGGAAATGGAACCAAGTTGAAATAAACTTGTTCACTTCAGACACAGGCTCTGTTCCAAGATGTTTATTTTACTGTGTGTCTATTGAGAATGTACTGTTTCATCGAACGATCTATTTTTTCGGACATTTTTTTATCGTCATCTAGTCTTTCTACTCTTTTTTGCTAAAAATAATAATCTTATTATTTTCCTGATTTTTATTCTATAATCTTGTTCGATCTGATGTTTTTTTGAACTAAATAACTAGAATTGTTGATGAAATTACCGTCCCACGGTCGGTTTTTACAATTCTTCTCCTAGTCCAACCTCTTCAGAGACATTTCAAGAGTAAAATATAGGTTTTGTTGAAAGATGCCTTGTCCTTTGCCCGATCACGCTCACAAATAATTATAGAGACACATCAAAGAAAAAAAGACGTTATTCCTTTCGTATTCTATACGACAGCAATAGAGGTTCAGCAAGATATCAGACGTAATATATTTACACCAAAAACAGCCAATCGTCTACTACACTGTGCTTTCTAGGAATCTGACGTTTTCAAAGCAAATTGAAAAGTGTCACGTCTTTTTATTACCATACTTACATATTTTGGCAAAGCCAGTCTGTAGGCTATGAAAGATTATGTGAAGATATGTCTGGGCTTATACCTAACCCTTGCCTGTTTGATAATGTTCAACGCCTAACACTTGCAGACCTGCATTTACCCTCTTGCACTTACACATATAATACGCAAAAGAGCACAAATACCAATTTGCAAGCTTGAAAGAATTGGATAATTCTGTCTTGGCGATGAGAAAGATGATGTTTCCTTCCAAGAAGTCAAACCTTTAGGTCTGAAATGATAAAATTGAGAAACAAGGAAGAAATTATAATATTTAAAATGAATGTATTCACAAGTCACAATCACTTGCTTTAGGTCTTTGTCAGATTTGTCTAATTCAAAACGGGTTTATTGAAAAATTACCAAAAATCTTTTTCGAAGTGAATCGGTACGGTACTAGAAAGATTTGAAGATTATTGTTATCCGGCCTAAACTTTCTTTGCAATGGATAACCAATCTCCATTTCACCTCGTTAGCGCTAAAACGAATTAACAATCAAACAGAAATGCAAATGCGATTCTCTTTTACTCACAGTAAGCTCCACATCACTACACTTAATAATACACACTCAATCAAAAGTCTTTATCTATTCGTTGTTCCCGAACAGAAACTACATTCAAATTTATTTTTCGAAACGTTCACGTGAAATACGTTACACATAAAATGATGTATAGAATATAAATACCAAAGTTAGTTCGACATTCAAGGTGTACGTCTAGAGAATAAGTAGTATAATTATATTATTTACGTATTATTTATCTGTATAATTAGGCGGGCCGTCTTTCGTCTAACTATGTCTAATTAGCGATCATAATTAAGGCGTCCCAAGTCTCCATAGGGTAAAAAGTTCCCGCCAGGGTGATTTCACCGATATAAATGATCATTAAGCTTGAACCGTGCAAGATACTATAAATTAACATATTATATCTATACATCACAAGATGCAGACAATATTCGTCGAAAATACTAATGACTCAAACTTCACAATAACAAATATGGAAAGTAAAGTTGTATTTAGCAGTAACCCAGCTGTTGAGTGCCTGTAAAAGCCACCAATCAATCAACAGTAACACTCAATATTTGGCCATCGTTACATTACCACGTACCGTTACATATATAAATGACATGTACACCACTGTGAATGTTTATTTCGGGTCGACAGTATTCTAATTCTAGGAGATACTTCTCTGAATATTGTGAAGCAGTTTCAATACAACATGTTCAAACCGAAAGCTACCATACGATCGTTTATATGTTGCGTTGACACTGAAAATATTACTCTGTGTGGGTATAGATATCCCTTAACATAATTATATCGAATTTATTCATTTATATTTAGTTTAACGACGCACTCTACTGATGACTACGATCTATTGGCGTCCGTAAGATTGATAAATGAGGTGAAAGATTATTCCATTAGGTGTTTTTTTGGATACTGGAAAGTAGTCGGTCGTGGTCTGTTGTTGAGGAACCATCCCAGTATGGACCCGAACGACAGGGAAATCACGAAAAAACTCCTGTCAAGATGGTCGACCATGGCGAGAATCGAACCCCGATCTCCTGAATGTCGGTTTAGTGTATTAACCACTCGGCCACTCGTCCAGTGCCTGTATCGAAGAAGACACTTTCGTATGTATAGCGTAGAGCAATAATCATGCTTCAAATTTTAGAACTGTGAGTTCGAACAATATAGAAACAATTCTTTGAGGTTATTCAATTAATTTCTATTTGATATTTGAGTGAAAACCCATTATGATCTAAAGAATATTGAATTCGAACAAGAGTTGAAACTTTAAAACTTGATATCAAAAATCTGTGATCAGCACTCAGCATTTCTTACCTTTTTATGTTTCATAAATTTCGACCGAATTAAATATAATAAAAATGTAAAGTGGTTATTAGTTTTTAGAATCTGAAAACTTCTCTGATAGTCTGGAGAGTATAAGCCGTGACCGTTATGTTATTCGGTGCTGTCTATAGCATTAATTAGTTGATCTGATCGAGATTCAAACAAATCTATGTTTCAGCTTGAATAATTTGTGAAACTTGTCTCCCGTATGAAATACAATGAAGTTAATTGATATAAACATGACTGGAAAATTTGTTCCAATGAATAAAATGTGAAATTAATTATTACTGAGTGAACTGATGAAAAACGTTATACATTGTATGTCACCGTTCATGGATGGATGAACAGGCAAAACGATAATGATTCTGTATAATGAGCATTTGGATTTTTGTTCTTGTATCGCCTGATTATTGAAGCGTAATTCTCATTCCCATTAAATGCACTTCCATTTACTCTATTTTATTAGTCAACTAATATATAGTCAACATGTTTCATGTTTCTATGTTGGGGTTAATTGATCGTAAAATTAATTTAAATTAATTGCATATTATATAAATATGAAGAAAATGGGTTTAAAACATTGATATACGAAACACTGAAGTTCGTATTATATGCATGTCCATTTTTATTTTTCTCCTATGAATCTCCTATTGTTTATTATCGGTTCCTATGATAGACTCGGCCGAGTGTACCAAGTTCTGATCTGAATCGGTTCTCATTTGCTTTCGAGGTTTTGACGTTTACGTCGTGACTGAGTCTGTATCGAGGAAGGGAAGATAGTTATTAATTTTACTAAAGCGAAAAAACAAGCTAAAAAGCCTTAGCTGATTTTACATTAATATAAGGCGCTCCTTTTTTTTCAAAGAAATCTTTTTTTATTAACCTTATTTTTAATCATTTCCATTTCAAGCCATCATTTTGACAGATTCGAAGCTTCTGCATAAAAAAGTTACTTAACAGAGTGTTTAAGAAATAAAGCATCATTATACAACATTGTAATGTAAGTTCGTATGGAACACCTAGCCAGGTAGGCCTACCAGGTAAGAACGCCAAATATTGGTGGCGTACATCCCTGGAATTATGCATGCATGCACGTAAGCACAACGCACTTGAAACGCTCTTTTTGGAACATGCATTGCTAATAAACCACGGTATTTAAATTGATATGTAATATATCGAATCAGTTTTTCTTTTAAATTGAAAATTCAATTTTAAAAGCGTCAGTTGTGAATGTGTATTGTGTGTGTGCAAGGCACATTGTCTTAATACGGACGGGTTTTGAAGTATAACTTGCACTCATAGAGTGCGTTTATAACTCATAATTAATATCTTAATCTTGTGCAGCAATCTGATATTATGAGTACAGGCCTGCATCTAACGTACAATTAATCACTTTTTATAAAAACAAACTCAGCAGCAATGAATATGAGTGGAATGATTGTACTTTCAAATAAATCTACATGCAAACGGCGGCGCACACTGATTAATACGGTATTTCGTACTATAGGCCTACTCACTTAGTTTAAGTAAATTACACTTGGTTTTGATGTGGGTTTGCAGCCTATAACTAGTCATTTGGCACCTCTTCAAAACTTTTAGTGATTTTATACCGGGTTCCTGAAGAACAACTAGAATTATAACAAGTCACAATAATAATGCCTTGACTGTTAGTGTTGCGACCATTGTACTTTGCAGTAGAATATATTGCCATCACATTTTCTGTGTATAAAAACCTATGAGCAAAGACAAATTAAAAAGATCAAGTATAGGAAATGTTTCTCATTTATCTCGATAACATTATATTATGACTATATTATTAAATTGTGGGCATTTCATTATACTCGGGGTTCCACACCAGTGTGGAATGTGGAAACTGGAAAGTCATCTTCTAAGTCTTTTCTGAAAGATGACTCGTGTGATTTCGTGTAGGTTTCTACTTAGCCCCTATAGGCCGATACTCACTCGTTCCACGGAATCGCGCATATTTTAAGATTCTTCAGACCAGACAAGTGAGTAAAAGCAATTAATAAGTACTTATAACAGCTAATTAAATGAGATGATTAATTATCATTCACATACGTTTTACCAACTCCATATATAGAAGTTTTAAATTAACATATGAGAATACGAATAAAAAATCATCATATTTAAATGGATAAGAGCAGAGATTCGAGGTTTTTTGGGGTTGAACATTTTTGAAAGACTAGCGTGAGAAATAATTTGTAGATGTAATGCAAACTCACATGTTGCTATTTACAAATCAGTGTTTGTTAAATATATATATTGGGTTTAACGACTCACTATAATGATATCTAAGATCTATTGGCGTCGGATGTATGATTAATGAGATGATGGGGTGATGAGATGAAGGTTTCTTAGATATTGAGACGGATAGTGGGTAGGAAGCGGTCGTGGCGTATATTGTAGGAACCATCCTAGCATTATAGCCTAGACTACAGAGGAAAACCACGAAAAACCACTGTAAAGATGGATGGTGGCGGGGATCGAACCAGGTCCGATATGCCCCTTCACCTTCCGGATCACATGAGGCGAGTGCGTTAACCACTACGCTGCATGTGCTGGTCAAATCAATGGTAATGAATAAACAGCGATTCGTATAAATACCTCACAAAATCTCTTCGCAATTGAATATTATTATATATATATATATATATATATATATATATATATATATATATATATATATATATATATATATATATATATATATATATATATATTTATTAATAATAATAATAATTCTTTTTATTGTCCCAAAGATCCCAAGGATATACAGACAGTCATGATGTTATTATATACAGTTATTACATGCACATATATATATATCTTTTTTTTGAATACATATTAACATTAAAAATAACATTTAAAATAACATTGAAAAAAAAACAGTTGAATTACACTCATAATGATAATCGATCATTAAATATGGGAAAAATACAAACACTGATTACAGACAATAATCTCTATATGAGTAAAAACACTTGCCTATGAAGTATGTCTTGAGGCATTTTCTGAACTCATCACCTTTTTTCTTTTTTAAGAAAAGCGGAAGTGCATTTAAAAATTTTGAGCCAATGTGAACGGGATCTTTCAGATATATATTATTTTTGAAGCGTTCCAATCTTATGTTCGTTTTGTTACGTGTATTGTAATCGTGGATAGTTTCACTGTTCGAGACCAATTGGGAATTTTAAATTACATACAGAATTGTAGAGTAAATGTATAAACTGGGTAAGGTAAGGATTTTAAATGATTTGAAGAGATTAGAACAAGAGTCTTTGTAAAAAACTTCGGCACAAGGGTTATAGCTCGAATTTGCCATATATCTTACTGCACGTTTTTGGAGAATAAATAGTCTCTTGGTGTGAGTGGATGCACCCCACATAATGATCCCATATTGGAGCAACGATTGAATATGTGCAAAGTAGACCATTTTGACTACCTAAATGTTGGTATGCTGCATGAGCTTCTTCAAGAGGAAGCAACCTGAAGCAACCTTATTACATACTACATCTATATGCTCGCCCCACTCTATAGGCGATTGTCTAGTATTAGGCCCAGAAATTTGGTCTCTGTGTGAGCTTCAATACTTTTCCGCTCTAGTCTTACTAACGGACTATTCATAATATCGGTTTTCCTATCCAGATCAAATCTCAAGAGAACTGTTTTATCCTGGTTTAAGAAGAGATTATTATCGAAACACCAGGTTTCCATACTATTAACAGCCATGTTTGTTTTTGCTACTAAATCATTGTTATACGAGCTAATCAAATGAGTCGTGTCGTCTGCGAACAGCGTCAGTTTACCGTCTTTTACTACACTGGGCAAATCATTTGTGAAGAGAATGAATAACAAAGGAGCTACGTTGGACCCCTGAGGCATGCCAATATTTGTTGTTCTCTCCTCAGAGTAGGAAAAATCGGTACCATTTCCTTCTACATAAACGTAAGATTTCTCATTAAATAGATAAGATCCGACCCGATCATTGGCCACCCCTGATATACTAAGCATTCTTAATTTTGATAATAAAAGTTCGTGATTCACTGTGTCAAAAGCCTTGGTGAAATCGTAAAAAACACCGAATGACTTCTCGTTATTTTTAAAGGCAAACAACACTTCACTGATAAAACTCTTTATTGCGGTATTAGTTGATTTATGTTTAGTAAAACCATGTTGATTTGTGTTAAGTAGCAAATTGGATTCTAAGAATGAAATTATTCTTGAGCAGAAAGCTTTTTCAAATAATTTTGAAAAGACAGATAGAATTGAAATTGGTCTGTAACTATTCATTTTCTTTCTATCCCCTTTCTTGAACAGTGGGATTATTTTAGCACATTTTAGTGAAGTTGGAAAAATGCCCAGATTGAAAGAATTGTTAATGATATATATTAATGGTTTCGAAATATAAGTTGCTACGTGCTTAATTATATTGCATGGAATACTGTCCATACCTGAAGATTTTTTGACACTTATTTTGTCAATGATTTGATAATATTCTTTTGCAGTCAATGGCGTTAAAAATATAGATTTATGTATAAGCCTCTCTAGCTGAGAGCTGATATATATATATATATATATATATTTATATATATCTATATATATATATATATATATATATATATATATATATATATATATATATATATATATATATATATATATATATATATATATATATATATATATATATATATATATATACATATATATATATATATATATATATATATATATATATATATATATATATATATATATATATATATATATATATATATACATATATATATATATATATATATATATATATATATATATATATATATATATATATATATATATATATATATATATATATAAGTAAGAATTAGTGGCAAGTAGAAAAAATAACTCATGGAATGGAAACTTTTGCTATGCAAACGTCAAAAACTTGAAGCGTAAGTGACTACTTTAAAATAACTGTTTTGCGTCGAAAAGGCGTGATTAAAAAATATAATGAAATGTTCTGTCATACAATTTCTCTTACATACAGTAACAGAAATCA
>OZ023327.1:38392836-38402836 GCA_964007535.1 Brachyptera risi
TATTCACGTGTTTGATATCACCAGTGAGGGAAACCTCAGTCGCGAACTTATTGTACCATACACAATATCAAAAAAATGATAGTTCATAATTCGAGAAAATTAAAATCATAACCAATACCATAACCAATATCATAACCGATTCATCCAATATATATTATATGAGTTATATATAATACTTCTGAAAAGTATAGTTAACATGCTGACAAACAATTTTAGTCTTCATGCATCACACTTTTTAACCTAATTACCTCTCCATTGCTTCTCTCTCAGTGCGTCTCTAAGGAAAACTAAAGCAGGCGTTCGCGTTGTTCATCAACCACCGAGCTCACTGATCGTAGACCAAATATCTGTATTTGCGTGAATCTAGCACTTTACTTCAGGAACAAAATGAAACAAAAAATGATATTTCAAAAACTACGATCGCGAGAATGAGCGCCTTGAATTGAAAGCTTACGCGTCTATGGGACAACATCATCATGCAAATATACTAATTATTACTTCAGTTAAACATTCTCTCCCAGAAAATGTCTTTGATTATTAAGAGCTGCATAATATTATAACGTGATTTGTATACACATTCGTGAGGAGATTAATGTAATTCAACACTATGCTTGTACCAACGTAGCAGGACAATACTAACTTTACTTAATATATCAAGAGTTTTGATGGATAATCAATCAAATTTATCATTATATATGTATAATACACCACTGTGATATAAAACTGGACGGAACTATTGATGAAAAAAACACTCATAGTGAGACTGTACATTTGAGCAGTATCAATGTTTCATATACGAGATTTTAATAAGCATATTAATTTGCATAAACCATTAACATTTGAAACGTTCTAGCTTCGTCATTGTCTAAAAACAAAACAAGCCAATAAGTCTGATGATATGCATCTTTGTCTGAACCAATGACGGTATTTGCACGACCAGCAAGGAAGCAAGCAGACAGCTAAAGCCTGAGCAGTCCTAGAACGCCCTAGCTAACCATAACGAGCAGGTCGGGTACCGCTTCCCTTGATACTTTCGGAAATGCTCGGCCGTTTTTCGTGTAACTTCGTCTAACCGACGTGTAAGATTGTTTTTGAACGTAAAATATCATCTCTAGAGCTGTCGTCGGGAGCAATTTATTTGCTCCCAAAATGGTCACCCATGGCGATAAGGTCTGGAGTGAGGGTCCAGACCAAGTTCGGACCGTCTCGGTCGAGTGGAAGCTCTTTGGTGACCGTAGTATATCGAGAGAGTACTTGGTCTTGCGTTTGTATTTCATTTTATTTCATTTTCTTGACACTTTTCTCCCCATATGTCGTCTCATTTTCTTTTATATTATATCATCTAATCTTACTTTCTTTCTTTTTTCCCGCTCCTCTATATGCTCAAAATATCCACAAACCTTGACAACCATGGGAAAGTACACGGACATGAAAATAGGCGCGAAATGACCTCGCTGTCAACGCGCTTTCAAACCCTAACAATCAATCAATAAATTATCACGCTGATTCAATGTACGCTACAAGTCCAGTGGTGGACCTTCTGGAACTCTCTGATTTGTTCGCTATAGTTCCGGGGGTTAATAATTCATTACGAGCTATTTTTTCTTCAAATTACTTTAGTGTATGGAAATGGTATTTGGTCATCAGAGGATGGAATAGGTTGTTTTTCTGTTTACAAACTAAAAGATCGAACTTATCTCGAACAGCTTATTTAACGTAGGTCGAATCACACGATCACACAATACGATCAAGGCAGGCTGTGAAAACGACTGGATCTATTCGCGCAATAGCGCGACGAGCACCAAGTTGAACCTTTGCTGTTATATATACTATACTCACATGAGCGCCGCTTACTTGAGTGCCGAAGCAATAAACCGGATTTTGGGCTTATAAATCTCAGAAACTAAACCTCTTGCAAAATTTGTTCGTATGAGATGGTCACAAGTCTACATTTCAAGAAATTCGGATAAGCCGTTCCAAGAATTATTTAGAATAGTCTTCACTTTTTTCTTCCTATAATATATTCATTTTTTGTCTTTCTCCCTCTCTACTTTTTCTTTCAATTGTCTCTTCTTTCTCCTGCTTCTTCCCCTTTCTTTTCACCTTCCTCAACCATCCACCTTCATCCAATTTCATAGGTCATAGGTCATAGGACTTGACCGATTTGGTAGACTATTTCAAGATATGTGTAAGACAATCGTGATATTGGTGATTGGGTTTACTTGAAACGGAAGTATTCCAGATTGCCATAATATATCAGAATTCTCCACCACCAGAATTCTCCACCACCAAAATTCTCCATCACCAGAATTCTCCACCACCAAAATTCTCCATCACCAGAATTCTCCACCACCAGAATTCTCCATCACCAGAATTCTCCACCACCAGAATTCTCCACCACCAAAATTCTCCATCACCAGAATTATATGACCTGTCTCCAAAATAATTCACGTATACATATTACTCCACCTTATGTCGGAGAGCTCGTAATAATAGTCCATATGGAACACTTGTTTATTAATATTTATTCTTTTGATTATCGGAAATCTTGAGTTTGTGAACTCTCGAAATCATTCTTATAGATAAGTTATTATCGATGAATATTCAAAATAGTATTAAAATACATACGTATATTGAACAATGTTTTTCAATTCCAACTACTCGAATACTATATCGTTGACTCTAAGGAGGTACCCTGAAGGAGTGGATCGATGATTAGTAATCGTCGAGTTGCCTCTGTCGATGTGGTGGGAAATTACTCTTTATGGCTTCTGATTCCGACCGATTCAGCAAAAATTAACTAATTCAATTTGCAATCATTGTTAGCTACTCTACCTGGTCAAAGGGATGGCTCCACCGACGCGTCGCATATTGTGTCCCATGAGCAATTACTAATGTTGGTTACAGTATGGTTTTGGTACTCCTCTGGACCAATTTGTGATTTTACGACATTATATACAAACAAATCATCTTTTCTTATGACTAACAGAAGCCATTCCACCACTTTACAACTACCGAAATTATGTTGTCACGCATTATACCTATAGTATAATGGTGTCCACTCGATATCAATAATATGAACTTATACCTGAAGAACGTGAAGATTCTAATTAATAGTGATAATAGTACAGTACTAGAAATTTGTTTCTAAAAACTCTCCCATAGACCACATTTGAGAGTAAACAATCTAAATTCCTTTCTGTTAATTATAATATGCCAACAAGATCGTCAAAATTATGTCTCCTTAGATTCCATCATGGTTAACTCCACTGTGGCAAAGACAATCTGCTTTTCTCGGACCTGCTATCCAATTAATGGCCTATTGAAATTCTGTCAACAACCGCGTTCAACATAATCAAAACAAAACCATCTACTTGGCTGCACAGTGAAAGCCGAAGTTTTCGGAAATATACTGTTCAGTTCTTTATCATATTTAGCTACATTTAAACTATTTAAACTATTTGAACTAATTGTAAACTAATATTTGAATTTATCCATTTTAGTTTAGTTATTCAAATCATTTTTTCTCTCATCCACATCAAATGTATTATTATTAATCTTATTTTTCTCTCAAGCACTCATGCTATAGGCCTATGATGTTCACGATTTGGTTGAGATCAGAATTATTGTAAAATGGATAATTTCTTCATAAAATTGGTATTATTATTATTTTCAAAATGTTACTCTTACTTCAGTTGAACTTTCAAAGAATGATTGTATCATGTGTATTAGGCCTATTTATATGTTTGTAACATCGAGAACTTCCACCCAATCTTGCAATAATTTATGTATTTTTCATAAAGATCTCCCCCAACACAGGCCTTGGCTTATGTGGGTTTTATCATTTTCAATTTTCTTTCCTTTTCTTATTAACTGAACCGCACCAAATCACTCTGTAGGCCGCTACATGTAGAATAATCACCTTTCTTTTGCGTACCATTTATATAACTTATTGTGTATCATTGATATTTATGTTCATGATTTTAATTAGGTTGTGCTTAATTTATATTCATATACTGTATCGGAAATGATACTAATTATTAAATAATAACGAAAAACATGAAAAAAAAAATCGGTTGTTTTGTTTGTTTTAGTCAATGACAAACGCACTCTCACTGAATGCATGTAACATAATAAATATTGATGCATTTATTCAGTATTCACCAACTCAATACTATTTCTATAATTCACATGCAGTAAATTAGTTTATGAATAAATATACATATATTTTCAATTTTAATGCTGCTTATAACGACCTCACCAACAGCTAGGTTTTACGGGGGTACGAATGAGCGGATGATAATGAAACAATGAAGTGATGATATGTGAAAGGACGTTCACAAAAACTCATGCCTTATGCGGGACTCAAACCCACGCCCGACCTGACTTCGGTTCATTATAGTTATAGGGCTGGCATATTGCTTTCAAGAAGAGAGAAACAAAAAAATCTGAATATCCTATGTTAATATAATAACAAATAACATATTAACCAGTATAACCTTATGACCGAGTGTGATTAATGAGTAGTGTAAGGAATTGAGTAGCGAATGATAAATTAAGGTCAAAAAAAAAAGATATCCTCCATCTTTGGGTGATTTGAAAACCGTATTCTGTAATAGAGTTTGCGGTGAAAGAAAAATGACGTATAACATTCACACCATATGGTAATTTGCAGCAGGCTTTCCTGTAATAAATGATTGAAAGTCGTGGTCAAATTCATTCAAATACTTTTAATTATTCTGAATTATATGTTGACGTAGGAAATGCTCAATGCTTACGACACTTGGCGACAAAACGCGAATTTTAAAATCTGCCGATATTGTGTATCTACTATAGTGGAGAGAACGAAAAGATTATTGAATGCGAATTTTTTTGTTTCATATAATTTAATGTCCAAAGCGTACAATCAAAATGTCGCCCATATTCTTCTAGGGTTATACTATTTATATCATGAAGGTTTCATACTCCGATATTGAGTTAATTTCAAAATAAATAGGCCTATGTATCTATCAACACCAGAAGAGAAAAGAATATATATTCTCTTTAGCTCTGAACGCTTTATTAGAATAAGTGGCACATTGTTATCTCTACTTTCTAAATATTATAGCGAATAATGGATACATCTTATTTTTTCTCGGCCTATATTGCGTAAAAGTACACAGAAATGAAAATGCAAGCATACTCTATATGCTCGCCTCTTATTCCTTCATTTCGAAGACCGAATCTCCAAATCTAGTATAAGGCATTACAAAACAGTACAAAACGACCGAAATATATTAAAATTATTAAAACGAAAAGTGTTTACGTACATCTCGCGCAAACTAGGACGAAATTATAGACCGCATAATATGGTTAGTGTTCGTATGCAACATATAATTTAATCTCTATGGTATTTTCATGTTAGGTTTTGTAAAATAAGCAAACTCATTGTATAGAAAAAGGTAAAAGGTTTTAAATTTTAATACAGCACTTTGTGTCAAATATTTTTAGGGCAGGTACTTTCAAGATTATACAAGTAGTTTCAAGTGGAATTAAATATAATGTTACTGATTCACTGCAAATATTTTTTTACTTACCGGTACCAGTATACCAAAGTTGAATGCTATATATTTATTATTCCCAGTCTCCATAATTTAGCCTTTTATCTTATCGCAGTTCATTTATTGTTCAGCTTTAATTTCTACTAATGAATTGAAAAGGTCTACTAAAAGTGAAAACAATTAAGAATAGTCTTGTGATTCGCCGTTAAACGCCGTTACACAAAAACGGCTTAGTAAATATACCATTATTATATACGTAAGTCATAACATTATGACATTATACTATACAAGTTTTATACTGCTCATAAATATAGTATAATTTTATCTGTATATTAAGTTGAGTGAAACTGTAAAGCCAATTCACCCTCCTCCACATGCTATATTTTATTAGAAGACGGTTTTTCGTATTGCGTTCTTTTTTCCTCTCATCTTCTTTTATCCGTGAAATGTGGTTGTATGAGCTAGACAGACGGTCCATATGAATCGCGCTAGCCTTGGGCAAGTGCGAGGCGGGACCCAAACCCAGACATCGCCCTAATTTATACATTCTGACAAAATACTCGATTATTATATCTTATTCGTTTTTTTCCCCTTAGAGGTTTTATTGCTCGATTTCACGGTGAATTGAGATGATGAGGAGTCGGGAGAGGGAGAGGGCGGGGAGTTCAGGGTCAATGCTTGTTTCTCAAAAGCTGGAAATGCTCGGTCGAGACTTGTGGGGGTGTGGAAGAAAGGGTTATACGACTTCTGGAACCTAGGTTGGAACTCACTTGTGTACTGTAGGCCCATCATGTAGGTGGGTCTAGACATGTAGAATCTGACCTCTCAAGTCACATGCAAATCCACATTGCGAATACTGATCAAGTGATAATCGCATGGATAAATTATCAACATTTACGTTTATTGTCGTTGGCTCGAATTGATAATCTGTAATCAATAAAACAACTAATTGATTTGAATATTTAAATTACGTCTAGAAATCACATAAATCTCAAACAATTTTGTAAGTATTTTGCTTATTATTTGCAGTATATCTGGAGGGTATACTTGGGATTAGGATTCTATTTTATCATCTCTATGGTGTTTCCAAATTTAAAAAAAAAAGTAATCAATTTCGGATAAAAAAAGGAATGTGATTGCCTATCGTAAAAACCTCGAAAGAACATCAGTCTTATTAAATTAAATTAGTACATATTTGATTAGTTACTCGAGACGACTAATTATTTTTTCATACGCATCCATATTTATACATAATCATTAAAAGTATTCTCTATAAAATATTATGTCTTGATTTTTTGTGTCTTGGTCTTCTTGGTTGAAATCTGCTCCAAATATAATGGAACAAATTAAAAAAAAACTTTACCATCTTGTATAGATGAAACCCTTCAATTCACGGGTATCATTAGCTTAGATACAAGTTAGCTATCTTCATATAATATAGACAAAAAGGTTAAGGAAAAATAAAATAAAAATATAATGAAATATGAAAGGAATAATTCGTTCCTTCTTTGATACTTATAATGAAAAACAAAAAATATGCTAACGATGTTTTGAGAATTTTGACTGGAGGTATGAGAAATGATTTATTTGTTGGAAACTTTAATATGGGGCCTATCTATAACCAGCGATGATTTACGAATAAGCGATCGCTCGTTCGTTCGTAGGTATACCATATAGTAATATTTATTCATACCCTACAATTATAAGCAATACCTAGATATATAGTTTATTCCTCCTCAAACCATCTATAATATAAATTATCAAGTTAGTATAAAATGTATTAATTGAGTCTAGGTTATGATTAATTATTTAATACACCAGTTTCACAAATTTAATATCCAGGAATTATATGTACATACTGATTAAGGTACAGGTTGATCACTTGAATTAAATATTAAATTGATTAAGTTAATAAAACTATTTGTATAATTCATATATTATCATGCAATTGGTTCACATTCTTTGATTGTGATGTATATACAGTACTAGTATAGGTCTGATGATAATATCTGTGCTAGGAATCATAGAACCACGCCTGATCGTAATGAGTGAGTAGGCCTAGTATATGAATGCATTTGCTTGGTTGATTATGCACAAGGCTAATGGTTCTGTTTTTGATATGGTGCAATAATACTATTTTTCTGTAATGGAGGTGGTGCCTAATGACCCCACCAACAGCTAAGGTTATATGGAGGATTTTTTCCATATTAAACACCACAAGTAAGAAGCAACAAATAATTCAAAAGGGATATTGTCTGTGATTTTTATACATCACTTCTGTTTAATATTTGAATTTTTTCTTAGCTCACAATTTATGAGTCTTCAAGGAATCAGAGAAACACTAGGGATTTCTACAACCTCATTACTAGTTTGATAGTAATATGCACTTATACAGTAATAAAAGTGTGCCATTATTTGACGTCCACCAAAAACAGAGAAATGTCATACTTATTAATTTTACAGTTAAGTGCATGGGTATAGCGAATCAAGGCAGTCCCATTTCAGGCATTCGCAATAAAGCATTCAACATTTTATGGACCGGCTAATAAATGACAATTAAATACATTATTATACATCGAGGTTTAAAAGTACGCACTGGAAATGTATTTTATATAAACCACCTGAACTTGTGTTGTGAGGATATTTGATTTTGTTTAATGAATCTGCCAAGATTATAAATTACCATTATGATTTATTTCTACGTGTCTTGAGTTTGATTTCGTCTGAGATTTACATCAACTTCACGCGGAGTTACTCCATGTATGCGATGCACATACTCATACTATATAGACTTTTTGATATATGTATACATCCTTAGTTTGTGTAAGGTAGTTTAAATCGTATTTCATAATCAATAAAAGATTGAGGCAAAAACAATATATATATTTTGTACGTTGGTATACCAATAGGCCATATACATACAATGATATACATGTAATCAACTGGTTAAATCAGTGACAATGTATACATATGTGGTACAGACTGCATCTGCTATATGCTACAATTAAATACACTAATACTTAACACACAACCTTAATTGGTGCTAACTCTGCATTGTGATATAATGTCACATATATATATATATATATATATATATATATATATATATATATATATATATATATATATATATATATATATATATATATATATATATATATATATATATATATATATATATACCGGCACAGGCAACTGAGTGGTTAACGCACTTGCTCCGTGTGACTCGGGAGGTAGTGGGCATGTCGGACCCGGTTCGATCCCCGCTACCGTCCATCTTTACTGGGGTTTTTCGTGTTTTCCCTCTGTGGTCTGGGCTAATGCCGGGATGGTTCCCACAATATAGGCCACGACCGCTTCCTTCCCACTATCCTTCCCATTAGACATAAGAACCTTCATCTCACCATCCCATCATCTCATTAATCATCCATCCGACGCCAATAGATCTTAGTCATCATCACAGTGCGTCGTTAAAGCCAATATATATATATATATATATATATATATATATATATATATATACATACACACATCTGCTTGGTTGATCTATATATGAAGGCTCACTAAAAACGTTTACAGGATCGATGATCAATATGAAATACATCTTAGATATTAGGGTACGAATACATGAATTATAGTTGAACAATAAAAAGAGAATATTAAACATAACATTCAATAAGAGATGCATGAAATAAAATAAAATTAAAGTAATCAATATTAATTGTTTCGAAAATGATACCAATTATGATACAATAGAGAATGAATGTATACAAAAATGAAGTTAAAATGTTTGCGGTTCATAATTGTATAATTGTAATAATAATTCTACAAATATTTCACTAAAATTTTTGTTGATAACATTAACATAACAAAAATTGTTATGCTTCATGGATTCACATATTTCTACTATAAACTTTGAGGAGTCATATATAATGGGTTTTACGGAATCGGACCATTTGTTTTACGACTGGGAAACGACGACAAACCTGAAACTTCAAGTCTATATGGACAGTTATGGCGGGATTCAAGCTCCGGTCTCTATTAGGATTCATATGTGCACCTGTAGCAATCTTTCTACCCGCTTCAGTAAACTGATTTATCAAGATCTGTTGAAATGTTCCTGTTGAATAATCCGCATTATATGTCGATCAAATTTCGTTCAATTGTAATACATTTCACCTGAAAAGACAACACTGTTATTATAATGTGTGGGAAAGTATACCTGGCTTCCAGCAACAGACTATACGCACTTTCCTATATATCTTTCTGAGACATGGCTTACAACTAATTACGCTTCGGGCCCCCAAAGTAGGCAATACGTCACATTCAAAAGAAGAAATATCATTAATTTAACCCCAGAACATGTAATAATTTCAATGTTATATTATAATATACTTAACATTTTCGATCTGCTCAATAACGTTATTTATTACTGACTAGTCTAAATATTAGCTGTTTAA
>OZ023327.1:38407836-38412836 GCA_964007535.1 Brachyptera risi
CATCCAACTCAGATGTGTGTGGTTTTTCAACTTGATCAGTTTCAGCACTTCTCAGAAAAAAAGTATTTTCAACCCAATTTGAAACGCTTCAAAAAACATTGAAAAATAAATCCATTCGATTTTTCTAAAATTTTCACAGAATGTGAACTCATCATTGATACACATCATTACAAAGTCTCACATGAATTGGAGCAAGCGTTGAAAAGAAGGAGAATGTTTTCCGAACAGTTCTGACTAATATAGGTTTTTAGTTCTGTCATGATCTCTGTTTTATGGTAACGTTGCCCATAAACAGCTGTAATGAACATATACAGCCTATACATTGTATGGGTAATAGGTATCACTGAGATTTCTAGCAATACAATCAATGATTACGGTAATGAGGTATTCATTGAGATTTGTTTGAGCATATACATCCCCACACAATTTTATGTTGAAAAAATGTAATATACGTAGGCACAATCACTTTTGGAAACAGGTTATGGAATGTTTTTTCTCTATGAAAAGATGAGGAATGATTAGTCATAGACCTAGAGATGTATTGAAGTATAGTGAAGACTGAAGAGGCCTGGTGAAAATAAAGTATCATATTGTATTTTGTACACCGTGTAAAAATATAGTATCATATATTCTATTTTGAATGTGTGCTATTTTTTCCAGCTCATCTTTCAATACTTGGAAAATGTGCAGGGTTTTCCTAGTAATGTATAAACGATACCGTGAGCAGATAATTTAACGCTGATTTTCGTTTTACAGTTTCCCAGATATTCACCCTGCGTTGAAAACTAGAATAATAATATTCACATTCAATTTACACATTTATTCAAGTCTGTAGGTCTACAAAGGTCTTATACAAAAGAAAATAACTCTTTCTGTTTTTCTGTGCTGTACTATACCTTTTTTTTACCTATCTATCTATACCGTCTTTCACTTTCTACCGGCACATTAAGCTCAGTTGCTCACGCGCTCTCTTTCATGTGATCCAGGAGGTGACAGGCATAGCCTTGGTTCGATCCCCGCCACCGTACATCTTGACAGGTTTTTTCGTGGTTCTCCATTCAGTCTACGATAATGTCCGGTTGGTTTCTACAATATTGGCCACGACCGCTTCCTTCCCACTTTCCTTCCCATTACCTATACGAATTGCTTTATCTCATCCCATCATCTCATTATTCATTCATACGACGCCAATAGATCTTAGTTACCATGGCAGTGCGTCGTTCAACCCAATAGAAATGAATTATGCACAAACATACTTTTATATCATGATTATTCAGATTAATTTTGTCAAACGTGTCATCTTGGATAATCATATTCTATTACACATGATTTTCCGCACACAAGATCGTTGGACTTCTAATTCTTTTTGCAAATTCTTAATTCTTAATTGCAATTTCTTAAAATGCAAATTCTTAATTGCAAACTCTTTCAAATCTTGGCGTGGCCCGCTTATCATCTCTTGTATATTGTGCAACAATTAACTTGACTCAGAATAAAATTCATTTTTATTATTATTAATATTATTTTTATATTATCAAACATTTTTCCTATAATTCAAAATAAGATGTATAACTATGACTTGTACAGGCTAGTCTTCTAGTTTATTCAACAATTCACTGTCCATACTGTGTTTGTGAATCATTTTAAACATCTTCTTCAAATGAATATAATGCACAGCAATATCATGACAAATCAATGCATTTTCCATCCATGTATACATAATAAAATGTGTTAGGATAATGGTGCACTAACTATTATCACCGATCAATTAGCGAATTAGTAGTTATAGTACGGTTGATGTGACAATATTATGAAAGATGCAGGTGCATGTATATGTGTATATATATATATTATTGCTAACTATCTCAAAATAATATTTCATTAAGACGAGCTCGGTAGGTAATCAAAACAATAATCACACATTATTATTTCTTTAGAATGAAAGTAATTGTCATCTTCGAGGCCATATAGGTTATTTTTCTACTTGACATGCAAATTAAAACAAGTTTGTGTTAGCGTATGAACACGCAATCTAACTCGTACTGACAATTTAAAATAACAAAAAAGGTGACACTTTCTCATAAAGGTGTCGACGTCTATATATAGGTCTATGTAAGTCTGAATGCATACATTCTGTTTCCATATCATGTACTTCCTGCATATTTCTATCTATATGGTATCTAGTACGAAAAGAAAATTCTGGACTGCTCAAAAACTCTCTGTCGAAAATATGAAAAGTTATCTGGCCATCGTTCTTTAATAATATATCATGCTAAAAAAATGGGAATCACTTCAATTAGAGTAAGAAGTTGAGTAGCACGGTTGAGTAGCACGGTTGAGTAGCACGGTTGAGTAGCACGGTTGAGTAGTACGGTTGAGTAGTACGGTTGAGTAGCACGGTTGAGTAGCACGGTTGAGTAGCACGGTTGAGTAGCACGGTTGAGTAGCACGGTTGAGTAGCACGGTTGAGTAGCACGGTTGAGTAGCACGGTTGAGTAGCACGGTTGAGTAGCACGGTTGAGTAGCACGGTTGAGTAGTACGGTTGAGTAGCACGGTTGAGTAGCACGGTTGAGTAGTATGGTTGAGTAGTACGGTTGAGTAGCACGGTTGAGTAGCACGGTTGAGTAGTACGGTTGAGTAGTACGGTTGAGTAGCACGGTTGAGTAGCACGGTTGAGTAGCACGGTTGAGTAGCACAGTTGAGTAGCACGGTTGAGTAGCACGGTTGAGTAGTACGGTTGAGTAGTACGGTTGAGTAGCACGGTTGAGTAGCACGGTTGAGTAGCACGGTTGAGTAGCACGGTTGAGTAGCACGGTTGAGTAGCACGGTTGAGTAGCACGGTTAAGTGTGGATGGAATTCGATTTAGCGGAATATCAGTTTTTTTGGAGATATCTTTCGTACAGGTATGAGATATCAAAATTCCAATAAGCGGGCATACAGATATGTTTAATACTTCCAAGATAGTGTAAGTAAAAACTATTCACCTCATATCACATAGACCTAGTTGTCAAACGTTTACAGCTACAAAATGTGTTTTTTAGCTTTATACGTTTGACAATCATGCGATGTGAATTGAATAGTTATACAATCTTTATTTAAAATAATCTTTTATTTAAAATAATCTTTTATTTAAAATAATCTGTGTCCTCCTCTTATTGAAATGTTGATATCTCCTATCGTTTGAAAGTAATAACCGAAAGGTAAACAACTGGTAAATGTGGTGTATACACCTTATTTCAGATTTCAAGGGATTTCAGGGAGATTTCACAGGATTTCAATAAGATTTCAAGGGATTTCAAGAAGATTTCAAGGGATTTCAGGAAGATTTTATGACAAGTGTACACCAGATTTCAGGAGTTATTAACCCCTCGGTTATCACCAAAAACTAATATTTCGTGAAATTGACTTCATAATAGATAAGGTTATTTAGGCCTACTATTTATATTGGGCACAATGAAGAGCATATACTGGATGGAAGTATACTCGGTCGTGTAGTACGGTATTTGGAGTGTCTATTGTATAGAGAAAACGGTAAGTGTTGCGAGGAGGAATTGCACTTATTCATGTACTTGATTATTCATCCAACTATTCATCCATTCATTCATTTATTCACTAATTTATTTATGTTCTGCTTATTCATTAATTTAATCATTCATGTAGTAATTCATGCATCCGTATATATAAATATACCTTTCTGTCTATCCTCGGGTGATGATTTTTTGTTTGTTTAACGACCCCACCAACAGCTAGGTTTTTTGGGGTACGAATAAGCAGTTGATAATGAAACTATGAAGTGATGATTAGCCAAAGAACGTGCAAAAAAAACAGATGCTTTATGCGGGACTCGAACCCACCCCAACGATGCGTTTCTGTTTCTGAAGCGGCGCTTCAGTTGACTGAGCCACGTAATCTATGTATTAATTTATTTAATTTTTCCTCAAGAATTAACAATTTATGCTATACAAAATAATAAATTTAATACAAATCATAATTAAAGATAGTGAATTATGAATAACATTCGCCATTGTACTATAACTCATTCAGCTAATTGGCACTGATTTGGGAATTGAAGTTAAATCGGGTGTGAGTTCGAGTGTTGCAAAAGATATGTTTTTTTGTAATCTACTCATTCTGCTCATTTCACCCCCAAATAACCTTACTGTTGGAATCAGGTCAACAGGTTAACATTACACAACACATGCAATACAACATACATCGAAAACATGAGCATATGGATTTTTTATTCTATTGGGTTTTCGACGCACCGTAATTATAAATGAGATCTATTAGTGTCGTAGGATGAATGATTAATGAGATGATAGGATGGTGAGATAAAGGTGTGCTAGCTAATGGGAAGCTGGTGAAATAGTGGAATAGTGTGAAGGAAGCGGTCGTGGTCCATATTGTGGTGACCACCCCAGCATTTGCCTCGGCTAAAGAAGGAAACCACAGGGAAAACAAATGTAAAGATGCACGGTGGTAGAGATCGAACCGAGGTCTGATCAACCTTCACTTCCCGGGTCACACGAAACAAACGCGTTAGCACTGAGCTACTTGTACCGGTCACATCATTTGTTTTTCAATAAAAATCCATAGCCTCTGCCAAGTCAAATATTAAAATTAAATTTCCTCATACTTATCCGACGAAGGCTTATTGCTTTCAATTATTCAATTGAAGACTAACATATGTGTGTTTTAACTAATATTTCAACACTGGGTGGGCATCATATCACACCTTTTCAGTGAATAGTAATTTATTTGTTCCTCTTCTATTATTTTTTCTAAAAGTTTTTGTTTATAGCTCTCGTCTCTATTTTCATGGTTAGCAAATAATTTAGCGATGATGTTTGTTTCACGCTTTCACAGTTATTCATTCTGCTTTGAAAAATAAAATAATGTAATACTCACATTTTATTTGCACATTCATTCAAGTCTGCAAAGTTAAGATATTCTGAAGGAAATATTACGAAGAATAAGGCTGGTCCAGGGATAAATTGA
>OZ023327.1:38422836-38447836 GCA_964007535.1 Brachyptera risi
CAATCTGTTTCACTATATAGACCTACACTATATAAGTACAATGCAATTGAACGATTGCTCTCAAGATATGAATTGGTATCAATTGCGTTAGCAGCAGATCAGAAGTGAGAGAATATAAGAATGAATTGACATCCAAATCTGAAACATCGTCAGCTCGAAATACTCCCGTTCCGTCAATCTCCTGCGTCATTTCAATGAATGCGACGTTTCCGGGCTATTCAAACACAATTGACTGACTGATTTCCTCAAGAACAATTGCCATTAACTTGAGTATAGCTAGCTCACATCTAGAACACAATATCAAGAATAAATTCAGTTCTAATTTTTAAACCTATATACTTGACATTTATTTTTATTTCGTGAATATCAATCATCAACGAATGATTAGCTTATAATATATATATATATATATATATATATATATATATATATATATATATATATATATATATATATATATATATATATATATATATAGTAAATTTGGTATATTGGTAAATCCAAGCTAGTACCAGTTCCTATTGAGAATATGAACGAGAATTCCATGTCGTTTTTATATCGGTTTTGTAAAATGATTATGGTGAGTCGTTTTGAAGAATTAAATCATAGACGTTTGATGAAGTTCAATCACGTTTTTCTCTTTGCGTGGGCTAGAAGTTGAGGTGTGAGACAAGTTGATTGTAGAATAATTGTTACAAATCAATTGAGTGAATGAAATGAAAAAAAAAACATGGAATGCGTAATGTAAGGAGATCTCTTTCCATTGGGTTCTCCAGCTTTTCACATATGTGATCAGATCCTGTGAACAACTGTTTTATTTCTCTGATAGTTTTTCGAAATGTTTCTGCGTATACATTCGTATTTCATAGCATGTTTTTTTGTTTCGAATTGTGTGTACATTATTCATTTTACGTCTGCTATGGTTCAATCACGTACGATGAATTATTATTTTATCACTCCTCTTCTATTTTTGTTATTGCTTCCTGATAACTCACCACTGGCACTGGTAGCGTAGTGGTAGCGCTCCTGCTCAATGGGACCGTGAGATGAGGGTAGATAGGGCCTCGGTTCTAGGTAAATGCCTGCATGATTAATTCATATCTTCTCGTCATAGTGCGTCGTTAAACCTCATATAAATAAATGAATAGAGAAATTGATAAGTAAATTTAATTGGTAAATGAATGAATGATTGAATGAATTAATGAATTGATGAAACGTTGAATGAACGGACGAACGAATGAACAAACAATAGAATGAATGAATGGAAATATATAAATGAATGAATAGAATAAATTAAAAAGTGAAAAAACAAATTATTATTGAATAAATGTTTGAATAAATCAACGAATGAATGGAAGAATACATTATTGAATGATGCATGGAAAAGTTATTTGTGAGATAAATTAATTGATGAGTGAATAAATGAACAAATGAATTAATCAATAAATTAAAAGATGAATGAAGAAGTTTAGAAGCAAATAAATGAAACAATGAATGAATAGATGAATGAATTGGTAAATACAATAATGGATGAATGAATGAATAAATGAATAGATACAAAGATGAATAGGCATATACATGAATGGATGAATAGATAAATAGATGAATAAATAAGTAGGCCTATAAATGAATGAATGAACAAATAAATGAATGAATGAATAGATAGATGTATGAATGAAAAAATAAATGATTGAATGAATGAATAGATCCATTGAATGGAATGAGTTAATAAATAGATAAATAGCATGTCCCAAACATCATCTCTTCCATGTTTAGATCTACATTCATTTCATTAGAGTATCTTCATATTGAATATGTTACTATTTAATCAGAATTTTATCCTCAAAAATAGCTGAATGTGTTATTTGTAATCTGTTTCTAGAACCCTTCAAAGAGTTTGGAACTGACTGGTCGAGTGTTGTGAATTATTACTAGTTTTTGGAGTGTAGTTAAAGTTTTTTCAATCTGAACATCAAACGTTTTTCTTCAAGTAACTCGCGTACCTACTTGAACCCTATGTTCTTTCATACTATCCAGTCTACAAAGTGCAAACCATATAGGCTGGACCGACCATTAGAAAACACAAAAATGGAAGCTAATATTTTTCAAACAAATTGTGTTTGCAATGATTGTATCTTTGATGCGAGAAGTCGTTATGCACATCCGCCACTTTCAGTTAGTTATTTCAAAACCTCGACAAAAGTACCAAAAAATGTTGCTTCAAAACCATCAACTCAATATCACTCTGAATATTTCAGATACACATATAAAAGCCTTATAAACATGCATTGGTATCACACTTCGCTGTAGTTCAGTTCGACATTATCTCTGAGAGTAGAGAAGGTGTTGGTCGTGGCATGATTTTCAAGACTCATAAATCACAGTTTTCTTCCAACCTCTTGTAAAAACACGAATAACCTAAGTGATTATGGTCGATCATAGCGGGAAACGAACCCCGGTCTCCTGAATAATGGTGAAGATGTTCTAAAAATGTTTAACTTTTTCGGTAACTTGGTTTACTGATTGTGGTAATCATTAGAGCTCTTCTGATGAATTTTGGGTAGTCAGAGATACGACAATGTTCCAAGAGGGTTCTCGGTCGGCTGAGGCACCGCTTCTGAAACTGGTCACCGTTGGGCGTGGGCTCGAGTCCCGCTTAAGGCATGAGTCTATATAAACGTCCTCTCATTTATCATCACACCGTAGTTTCATAATCACCTGCTCATTCGTACCCCCGTATAACCTAGCCGTTGGTGGGGTCGTTGAGTAAACATTATTGTCCAAGAGGTTTTATGGATGGGAATACGTCATTTTCTCAAATACTTTACCATAACTCAAATCCTTGGAGCAATTTGAACGGAAATCTGAATTATTTTTTTTCATTTCATTGCAATTAATTCGGAGCTCTTCAAGATAATTTGCTGATTTCTTCATTCAATTCTGTCAACTAAAATGAGTACAGTCATTTAAAATGTCTTACGCCGATGAATAGAAGTTTCGTAAATTTTCTCTCTAGTTGCGTATACCATACACCTTATTAATTAATCGTCTCATGTAAAATCATTTATTTTAATGATAATAATAATCTCTTGAGTTTAGGCATCATACCGTTTGATCATTACGTTTACTTGGAGAGATGTTAATTAACCATTGATTGCATTTCCTGATGAAGCTGTTTTTTTCTATTGTGGCATATAGACTTTATAAAGGTGGTAATAATAATTTATAAGTTGGGTGCTACGCGGCTATAGACGCTCATATGACACGTATGGATTGAGGTGAATAACCTTCTGCCTTTAGCACAATCGGCCCAAATTATTACGTCACGTATGATGTACATACATACATATATCATGATTAATGACTCTCTCGGGCTGAAATCACCTCCAAATAAATAATTTAAGGTTGAAGAAACGCTGGCATTCTGAGCTTTTATATATTCTAACCAAATCCTGCTTTGTGCTTTGGAAAATGTTTTACTTGGAAGCTTATTATTCCACCAGACTTGTGACTTGTGAGTTTTTGTCTCCAAGGATAATGTGTATAATATCCTTTTATAATAGTTCATTCGGATAGCTTTTCAACATAATACCCTTGAACTGTTATTGTTATTTTGTAGTCAAGATATTTCAATGACCTCTTCATGTGTTATGATCTTTGTGTTCATAAAACATAATAATGACAATGAGTAATTATGTAAAACTAATGCCATGTTTCTAAAAATGCAAGGTTGAAATAAATATTCGATTTACCATAATTCTTATAGTGTATTCTATATAGAATATAATGTTTTGTAAGACATTTTATCTATCGACCGTTACATAAACATAACGAAATATAAAGTAAATGTGTTACAGTGTGTTACAGTTAGTTAGTGGATCAGGTAGCTGAACTATGAATTATGTATTACTCATATCGTTCACTAGGATATAGGTAGAATACAGGGCCCAGATTCACAAAAGGTCATAACTTTGATCCGGCTCAAAGTTACGACAATTTCTAAAGATAATACCATATTTGATCTATTATTTTTTATTTTTTTACTCTAATTTTTTATTAAATCCATCATTATTGTCAATCTATTATTTATTAAAATTGAAAAATCTGAAATAATAGATCAAATATGGTATTATCTCTAGAAATTGTCGTAACTTTGAGCCGGATCAAAGTTATGACCTTTTGTGAATCTAGGCCCTGGGCTAGTCGTACACCCCCTGAGAATTATTAATAATTTTTAGTAAATTATTAATGAGAATGGCTGATTTGCTAAACGAAGCTACGAGCACCTCAATTGAGGTAACAAATGAATTGATGATACATGCTGAACGACGAGCATCAACGACCAAGCCTCATGCCTAGGACTCGAACCCACTTCCATTTGACAAAAGCAGAATCTTACAGTGCTTCATTGCGTCTATAACATATGGTACACGTTGCGAATTAGTGGAATATTATAGTAACTAGAAAAGTGGCCAGGATGAGATTATTTTTTTAGCAAACAGCTAAAACACTATATGCTGAAAATAAATTACGAATACAGGAACTATGTTATATTCAAGAGGTGTCGGGCATGAGGCTATGGAAAAGGTTAATTTTCTTATTTCAGACCACAAAAACCAAACGATGTGTGAAAAATAAACGGTGGAGGAATTGATTAGTTTTTAATATTTCGAAAAGTGTACATTAACAAATTGACTTTAATTTATATTCATATTCTTAGGTTTATGCAGTATGAAATATAAAAATTCAACTTTCTCCGTAACCCTGTGATCGAAACAGCAATTTAGATATTAAATAGTTACTATCTTTATATTTTCATTGTCAATCTAGTGCTCACAGCTAGCTGTTTGCTGAAAAAATACTCGCGTACTGGATCGGTCCAAGAAAATAGTAAGAAGTATATCAAGTATACTTAATACATCTAGAGTTGGTAATAATTGCATTTTTTTCTGAAGCATAGACGGTGCTTGGCGTGAACACGCTATAGCTATCATGCCAAGAATCTAGGATCATATTTTTGCTTTATCATTTGTAAGAGATTTATATTATTCATTTCATATTGATTATTTCTAAGCCCAAAGAAATAAAAGAAAGAAAAAGAAACAGAAAAAATGTTGATTCTTTGATCATTGGCGCTCTAAAGTGGTCGCCATGGTTTCCATATTACACAATAACTCTTCGTCATGATTCAAAAACTCAAACGGAATATTAATGAACTCACTTACTGAATTCAGGGCCGCATACAAATCAAATAGGGCCCTGAAACAGGCATAAGACGGTATTTAAAGCTTTATATCTATACATGAAATAAGCAAAGTCATGATTTTTGAATATAGGAAAATAGATTTCTCTATATCATCTCTGTATACTCGTAGTTAATAAAATATAAAGTTATACATATTACAAGTGCACAAACGCAATATGTGTAAGCTTATACTCACAGCCACCGTCCATTTTTACCAAGTTTTTTTTTGTGGTTTCCCTCTGTAGCCTAGGCTGATACCGGAATGATTCCTACAATTTAGGCTAAGCCACGACCGCTTCCTTCCCATTATTCTTTCAATTACCTATGACATCTTCATCTCATCATCCCAACATCTCATTTATCATTCATCCGACGCCAATAGATCTTATGGTTATTGTTATAGTGCGTCGTTCAAACCCAATTAGAAAAAGAAGTGTGGGCCTACTGAAACTAGCACACAGCAATCAGCTTCATATACTTCTGTCTCGTGTTTCCGGTTGTATGAACCAGCTGATAAATCATACAATAGGAATCAAGCTATACTTCCGGTCACAATGTAAGGAAACAGAGAACAGAGCATGCTGGTGTGGGCCATACAATAAATAGATTATCACTTACAGATGAACGTTGAACGATGAACTTAATATACACACTCAATCTGCACACAATTTTAATCCATTCTGTTAGCTTCACTTGAATAATTTTATAAGTCTTTGATTTATTTTTGACGATATTTGACAGAAACTTTCTGATTAATGTGTATGGGATCGATTTTCCTCTTACAGACGAATATTTTTTATATTTCACAACACAAATAAGAAAGTTTATATATGGCCATTTGTAATGTAAGGAACTCATAGATATTTAGAATTTAAATGTCTTTTCTCAACTCTGTGTCAAACAAAAATGATATGAATTTTTGGGTCTTTTGATGAGACTCGTACCTGATGCAAATTAAATTTTAGTGTTCCACAGGACAAATAAAGACTTGTTAAAGTGAAAACATCACTTGATTTATTGTTTTTCAAAATGCGCGCGTGTTAGTTTTAACATTCTACTTGGAAGAAAAATACTCAATCTATACATAAATGTATTATTCATTTCATAGTGAATTGTTTAATAATAATATTACCATAGCCTATACACCTTGACATTGGTGTGGTAGTCTAGTTTAACACCCAACAAAAAACATGAACGATTGCAATTCACAAGCAGCAAGGAAGTGATGGAGACATCAAGTGCAAATCCGTTATTCGCACAACTCTTGAATGAACGCCGTAAACACAAACACTGTATACACCATTTTATTATTTATACTTATTTATTATATTATTTATTATTATTTATAAAACCACTTGACTCTTATGCAGGGATTAGCTGTTTGGAGGAGGAAAGAAGAATTACGATTACATTTATCGAGCATTCAACCTTTTGCAACATTTCGCAATACATTGTATAGCGTTCCAACCACACCGCACACTCCAACTTCATAATTACTGCTATCATCAGTAAGCCTATGGACCAGACAAAAAAAAAATCGGACATATAAATTATGAAATAGTTCACAATTTCGAATCGAGACTCTTGTTTGTTTCGAATCTTGCACTCTACTCCCTTGGATAGCTATAATCTCCAAGTCAGTCACTCGTCCAATGAACCAAGCTGTACGAAATTTAATACGGTAGTGTCCTCATAAATGGCTGGCCTCAATTACCCTCGGCCTCGTCTCATTGGCTTATCTATTCTTATATCTAATTGTATCTACTGGTGACAATAATATATGGTATACGGTATATACCGGCTAGCATGCTATTATCTGATCATAAGACTGACATTTTTGTGCGAGCTTGATACCTCGTTACATTGTTTGATTGTGCTCTGTAAACCCCGCCTAGTCAAGTGGTAAATGGAAATAAAATGTCATATATACTACTGCTGAACTCACTATAATGTTGCATGTTATGCGCGTGTCGTCTATGCGTTCTGATATTATTTGAAATGTTGCCTGGGTAAAAATGATGGGAAATCTATTTAAAATAATCTGTCAGAGATATTTATGAAATGTATTTAAATGGGAGATCTTCGACAATGATTTATACGTTTTAGAAACACATGAGTTGTATGCTTTACGTTCATTTTGGAATTCAAAACAGGTAGAATTCGAGTATGATTTTTTTATTAATTAATTGTATCATAATTATAGGGTCTTCAGAAATAAATTGTATGAAATGAAAGGATATGAGCACTTTGAATGAGCATGTGAAAATGGCAGGTGTATCTGTGGATAGAAATGATATAAAAAAATCTGTTTACAAAATTGATATTGAAAAGAATTTTAATAATACATATTTACCCAAGCATATCAAGATGAATAGATGAGGTTAAATGGAAGGAGTTTGATCGCTTCAAAATTTCAGAAATTATTATTCTCTTGATGTATACGATGGTGTGAAAAATAAAAATATTTCCTCAATATACTTTTCTGATTTTCTCTTTGGGTTGGGCAGTATGAAATCAGGCAGTATATAATGTTATGAAAGAGAGGACCTGTCATACCTCGCATTCCATTTCTGACAAGACTTTTTAAAAACAATTCTGTAAAAACTAACCCGTTCTTTTTTTTTCAAAAATATTGTTTCAAGACAAAGTTTTTTATTGTTTTATTCTCTCGTACATCCGCCTGTCTCCCACCACCCCTCCCCCCCTCCCCCTCCTCCCCTCCCTCCTCACCAAAACCTTCATCTTACCTCACATGTGTGCAGCGGTCTTATTTTTGGCCATAAGGCACCCCGGAGGTTTTTCTTAAAAGCATCATCAGGAGTATTCTAAAACTAGATTCATAGTAGTTTTATAATATTCGTCGAAACTATTGAGCATCTATAATGGTTCACTGAATTATAAATACTGTTGCCGGGATAAATTCGATTAGAATTTGAACGTACGGTTGCGGTCATATAAAATGGTCGATCAGGCTACATTAAAATGGATTCTGAAAAAAATATACTGATGATATAAGTACTGAAACTAGAAGGCAATGTGCATACGCACTCCAAGCATAGTCTGTGGAATAATAAGCGGTTGACTGTGCGTACATTTCATTCAAATTCAAATTTTGATTTTAGATACAACCATTTTATGTGACCGCCTTGTACATTGACAGAAAATGGTTCCAGTTGTTACTTCACGTTTCGTTTCATTCTATTAATTATAATTTGAAATAATATCAACTTGATCAATGTGATGCTGATTTTAGATAAATTTAGATCATTAAAGATATGCCCAAATATCCTAGTTATTGGTGGGATCGATCATCAGCGTTAATCGCCATCATAGTCAAGAAAGGAAATAGGTAATTAAATTCATTCATGTGTATATTCAATATATATGTATATATATATATATATATATATATATATATATATATATATATATATATAAATATATATATATATAAATATATATATATATATATATATATATATATAATATATATATCGTATATTATATATATATATATATATATATATATATATATATATATATATATATAAATATATATATATGTATATATATATATATATATATATATATATATATATATATATATATATATATATATATATATATATATATATATATATATATATATGTATTTATACATATTACATGAAAATATTTTGTCCAAATGTCTTCATCATGAAATCATGTTTGTTTCTCAATGTTACGCAATAATTGATATCACGTGAAGCCAGTAAGTGATGAAACCATAAATATGAATGGAAACAATATGTTGTGAGTATTCCGGTATATTTGTGAATTGAAATGTAGCTACAAGAGAAGAAGTTCCTTGTTTGACCACATCCAAAACTTATCGGTGGAATTTGAGGAATTTTTGACTCAACAAATTGCGAATTGTTCTGAAGCAATCTATTCGACAATTATTACCAATCGCGGTGATCAAATGAAAAACTGAAACTGATATCAAACTATCAGATTTGAGAAACACTTTATATTTATGCATTTCGTGTTTTGTATTTTTTTGGTTGCGATCCAATAACGAGATGTTTAAGATAGAATGATCAAATCATGAAACTCTCGTCTCAGCACGAATTCGAACAATGGTATTATGATTGTCCAGATGGTTGCTCTTATCACTGAGCTACGGAGACATCCCGTTGCTCGAATCCAGGCTGAGACGAAACTTTTATGATTTGGAAATTCTATGTATAGGCTTATATATATATATATATATATATATATATATATATATATATATATATATATATATATATATATATATATATTGGTACGTGGCTTTCTGTTGAAACATGTGTATAGTACGTGATGTTGAAAGAATGGATAATAATATCACATAAGAACACCTCCTCATGTATACATTCTGCTGGATGAAGAAAATGAGAAAAAAATGAAAAATAAACAAATTCAAAATTCGTTCTCATTCATAGTTAATCCTCTCAAAACGTACGAATTCACCTTCAATATTTTGAAGGTATCAATATGGAAAAGTCACGTCCATATGAGTCAAGTTGAAAGAAAAATAATATTTTGAACAGGAATATGAACATGTTAACAAAATTTCATATTTATCATTCATTTTTGTCTTCAGTGTTTTTTATCTGCCATATTCACTATAGGCATTAGTTCTTCATCTACGAGGGTACTCCATTTTTTGTGTGTGTCCGTTGTCGAACTATAAAGGTCAATTCATAAGAGAACACTTTTCAAGAATCTTAATCAGCACGTGTATATAATATTATCTCTTGAAATTTAGACCTTCCCAATCATTTGTTCCTCAGGTTCCATGTTTTTCTTTGTTGATTTGATTAAGTGATGACAATTGTTATGTTTTATCGCTATTTATAAGTCAGTTCCACACTGTCTCTCTGTTCCTCACCCCTCACAGTTGGTGCAATCAAGCAACTTATTACTCAACCATATTTTATATTGGCTCCTCCCCAATGACACCTCCACTATTTTAATTACATAAGACTATCTTTTCATAATTTCTACAGGGATACGTATATGAAGTAGGCCTACACAAATCAAACAATTGTAATAAATCTCACCAATTTCGTTCGAAACGAATGTGAAAATAAACCTTCTCGTTTTTTTTTCATTTACAGTGTTATAACAAAACAGTACGAACCTTCAGCCGGTTCGTTTAATTAGTTCGTTGAACTATTCTGTCATATATAGAATATTTCGAGGGACACAAAAATGATAACCATTTCTGAAAACAAGAAATACAATATATTATTTATAAAAGAGCGAGCATAGATCTAAAAATAGAAGATAATCACCGGAATACATTCACATTTTGTTCAATACGAATACACAATGGCCTTTTCTGCATGAATTTGAGTATTGTAATCGTTGTTCAAAATATAAAACCACACATTTTTTCGGTGGCAGCATTACGAAGAAAAAGGAAGAAAATTGAGAATTGAAATAGTAAATGCTGCTTGATGTTACGCTGTTTTCATATTGGTGACGTTAGTAAGGGTAAATATATTGCATTTCTGGTTATCAGCATGAGATAAATTCAGTACAGGGCTGGACAACACTATGACAATTCAAAATCAACCGGGAGGCAAGCTATCTCTGCCCTTCGTCACCCAATTGACTATCTTTTTCAAAATGGAGGTCAAAAAATTACACCTCCTCACAAACAACTTGAAAAATGTTAAACACAGCAATCATGTTTCTCTCTCAACGATTTTCATGATAAAAAAAACGAAATGATAAGTTTGACCTATCCCAAAAAAACTATAATATGACGAACGCAAGTGCTGATAGCTATAAGTAATTTTCATTCCTCGTGTTTCATTCATTTCATTCATTTAATTCATTTAATTCATCTAATTCATTTCATTGATAATTTTACAACATCAAGGTATGCTTAAGATAATAATTTAATGTACAGCGTTTTGAGGGTCGAACAAGGTTCACAACGTTGGAGAGGGGGATGGGGGGGGGAGGGGTCTGATTAAATACACTCTCTTTTATCATCCCCAGAAACACTAATAGCTGGTTGGATTTAATAGATATGGAAGAATTGTTCGAGGTTCAGTAATAAAAGCATGAAAAGTTGACTCATTCAGAAAGAATAGTTGATTCAAAAATATAATCTAGGCTTTTCTATTACTTCTTTGGGTGTCGAATGGTAACTACGCCGATTTCCTCAAGTTCATGAATCTGTTCTTCAACAATTTATTATTTGTGGACTACCTCGATACTATTTTCACCCAAATAGTGATTTTAAACTATGTTGGGGTCAAAATTTTCATCTTAAACATATTTTTGGGGGGGATTTTTCAAGATAATTTCAAACCAAGCATGTGAGAACTCGTGGAAGGCGATTTTAATTAAAAAAAAATTATATGTTTGCGTAAGTGAGAGACAGATCTACATGTTACAAGATCAGTCATGTGACCACATTTGAATAAATGTGTCTGATTATACGTATTTAAATTCATTTTGGTCTGTGATATAGCCATGCAGAGAGCAAGTTATTTTATGATGGTAACAGATCAAATAGTAACTTTTCTTGATGATAATAAATAAACAAAGAATGGAAAATTCAATATTTATTGTGGTGTTTGGAACATTTCACTATCACGTTATCAGCCACCACAACTACCCCCACGACATCCAAACAGAATGGGGGTGGGAAAGAATATTGACTAAAGACTTTCTAGTGGAAAACAGACTAAAACGTCAGAAGCAAATTTCATTTATTAGTTTGCCACCACCACCACCACCGCCACCCACAAACGGATTGAAAAACTAGAAACTTTACTCTCTCTTTGAAATCAGCTATTTTTTCTGAATACATAATCAAATGTTCATGCTTTTATGACTAAACCATGGAAACTTGTCATATTCCATTCCACTAAAATTGAAGAGGGGTAGTTTCAGAGGAAAACCCGAGAGATTTTCCTTCTCTTGTTCCCGGTTGTTTTTGAATATGAGTAGCATTTTCAGGCAACGTATCAAATTTAATGCTTGTATAACTGGAAATGCAATATTCTTAGTGAATTTTGGACTCTTACGAACCTCACTATAATTGTAATATGTAATGTTATGTCATCAGCTCATCAATACTTCGCAATAATCCGTATTGTGTGTATTTATATACAAAAACACTATTTCAAAAAAAAAAGTCATATCAAAAAGCTATATATATATATATATAAATATATATATATATATATATATATATATATATATATATATATATATATATATATATATATTCGGAATGTTATAACCATATCATAAAAGATAGGCTTTGACTGAAAAGTTCAAACAACCAAGAAGATTGATTATATATTCATATATATATATATACACACATATATATATATATATATATATATATATATATATATATATATATATATATATATATATACATATATATATATATATATATATATATATATATATATATATATATATATATATATATATATATATATATATATATACATATATATATATATATATATATATATATATATATATATATATATATATATATATATATATATATATGTATGTATATATATATATATATATATATATATATATATACATATATATATTATATATATATATATATATATATATATATATATATATATATATATAAATATATATATATATATATATATATTATATATATATATATATATATATATATATATATATATTATATATATATATATATATATATATATACATATATATATATATATATATATATATATATATATATATATACATATATATATATATATATATATATATATATATATATATATATATATATATATATATATATATAATATATATATATATATATATATATATATATATATGTATATATATATTTATTCATACTCATATATATATATATAAATATATATATATACATATATATATATATATATATATATATATGTATATATATATATATATATATATATATATATATATATATATACATATATATATATATATATATATATATATATATATATATATATATATATATATATATATATATATATATATATATATAAATATATTCATATATATATATATATATATATATATATATATATATATATATATATATACGTATATATATATATATATATATATATATATATATATATATATATATATATATATATATATATATATATATATTCAATTATAGTGTTGTGGATGGTTCCACCTCTTCTCCTTGTCACACATTGTCACAAGTCAGAATACCCCCCTCTCCAAGATTCGTGGACGTCACTGATGGACAACCCCTGAAATTATAACCACGATAAACCTCTGTCAATATGGTCGACCGTGACAGGAATCGAACCTGGGTCTCCTGAATGACAGTAAAACGTGCCAATCCGTCTCCACCCGTCTCAGATTGTGGTTATCATTTAGATAGACTTTTTTAATGGTCAAGGACTATTTTCAGTCTTATATGTTGTATATACCCACAAGGGCGTTGTTGTTGTTGTTACTGTTGCACCTAGTCTGAATCACCCTTGGTCAACCTAATCCGAGTAGTCTCACCAACCTGACCTGAACTAATTTAACCTAACCTAATCTAATTCTAACCCACTCTAAAACTGAACCATCAGGTGGTAATTAATATAAGCCTTGCTACCAGATATCTAAAATGGCGGCCACATTTCCAATGCTGTTTGGAATAAGCTTACAATCTTCTATCGAGGACAAATTACAATTAAATAACAAATATTCAATATACAATAAACATGGCCGACATATTGTATAATCGTGTCCATGACTGCTGTGAATGCTATGGTATGGGTTTATAATAATAACAATATAATGTAGAGACAAGGCAACACAACATAGGTAGGTATATTAAAGTGAGTATGAACTTGGGCTGAAAGGTGGGGCTCTCCTAGAAGAATGAGCAAGCGGAATTTCGATTCCATCGAACACGAATAAGAGATGAGGATTATCACAAATCATCGTATACCATCGTTACTAGTGAGCATTTACATAAATATGCTCATGGACAGAGTAAGAGAACCTTATTAATACGAGTGAGTATAATTGATTGGAGAATAGAACAAAGGTATTTCAATTCGTTGGATCATTGGCGATGTTGCGAATTTTTCAGGTTTACTATTTGTCCATGTAGGCCTAATACATAGTGATTTATGACAAGTTCAATGGCATGTGGAAATAGTTTTCCGATTATTCTGACTATCATTATTGTATCAAATATATACATATATGGACATATATATATATATATATATATATATATATATATATATATATATATATATATATATATATATATATATATATATATATATATATATATATATATATATATTTATATATATATATATATATATATATATATATATATATATATATATATATATATATATATATATATTTATATATGTATTAGATCTCTTAAACTTTCACAGTTATTATATGTATTCATGGTTTCTGAGATAAAAAGTGAGTAAAATATATAAATATCAGAAACCATTGAAATTTTCTTGCAATTCCGTGCAATTCTTGCAATTTCATGCAACTAAAATTGATCGTGTAAAAAGCGTTTTATTATCACTATATCATATTGCAGATATCGCCTCTCAAAGAATAACACTGTGGATATTGTATGTTGCTACAGTTCTTGTAATTTCCTTTTGAAACATTCTCTTTCGCATATTTATCGCTATGTATCCATTAAAAATATTACAGCACAATATTTACTTGAATTGTGAACTTCATCTTTTCAATTCACATGCACATTATCTATGAACAAGACATATAAGAACATGGTTAGTTAACACATACACATAAAGGTGTGTTTATTTGTTATTCGGTTCCAATGTAGCCCCCTTCCCAATCTTAGTTACAAATGAATGATACTGCACTTTCTTATCAGGAAGGTCATCGATGGATCGAATATTTTATAAATTACATGTTCTTTCTTTTTTTTACTTGGTGTTTAGATTTAATAGTTAGTTAATTTTTCATGTTATACATAAGACGGTATTTTTTGACTGCATGTTAAATGCTTCGTCTACAAGACTTTGAAGCAGAAGTTATTTTCAAACTAATTATGATTTCAATATAGATTAATATTATTCTTGCTGTCTCCATCTGAGAAACACGATTAATCCTCAACGATATTTTCTTCCTCTCGTGTGTCTTATTTAAATGGACCTTGTATGAGTAGGGAAACCGTGAGGATAGCTCCGTATTCCAAGCACGACAAAATACTAGTCATGTGAGAGTACAGTAATGTTGCTATTGGAATCTATAGCAAATAGAAATCGATGATATGGACATTAATATTCAATACAAGTTTGGATGTGAAGAACTTCTAGAAAAGTTCAAGTAAAAACTTGCTAATACGATTTCGATGTATCAATATTAGGATAGTAGCTCCAGTGATTATAGACTTGATTATGTTTATTGTCGCATATTGAACTCTGAATGTACGAACACGTAACCCAGTATATGTAGAGGCTATATAGGCTGTGAAAACGACGTGGCTGTAAGATTCAACGCTGCATGCGTTTATTTTCAATACATTTCCAACTTGGACATTTCTCTTCACATTAATTTCAATGTTGGTTTGTTTTGTCTGATTAATGAATTTGGTATAACAACATCTCTATTTGGTCACTTTTTCTTCTTTCATTCTTCTAATACTCAATTATAACCGATATTTTTTCAATTTCTCATTGCTTTGGCTATCTCAGATTTTATCATTTTTTCGTTCCTTCGTTATTTTCTTTTTTAAATTGTTTCTATTTCTTACTCTTTTTTTCTTCGGCCATTTTTTTTCATACACGTCGTTGACTTGTTTAATTCCAATATTGAAGTTTCAACTCTTTGTCATTTTCAATATTCAACTCTTTGTCATTTTTCAATATTCAACTTTTGTGTATTATGGGAATTTACTCATTTTCTTGACCTTCATCCAACCCTTCCTCATTGAATTAAGAGGAAATTCTCAATCTCAGTCCTTACAATTAAACTCCCTTGAATCTAAGTTGAACCGTATGCAAAGACTCCTTACTCGTCTTTTCAAGTTTTTCTTCATTGTTGAAGGTTTTTTCTGTTTTGGGGGGTACGGGAGAGGATTCGTTCACAATGTTCCAAAGATGTGCATGAGCAATAACTGGCCACTTGATACCTTCGATAGCAATGCCACAATGCGTGAACAAAATGTGTACACGGAATGTCATGGTTCTAAAATCATTCGAAATGGATGAGCGTACATCGGTGATTTTTTTTCTTCTCAATTGAGGACTTGAGTTTAATTTTGGTAATTTCTCCAAGCTCAGTCGAACTTCTAGCTAGTGAGTGAACTGTTTTGGGTAATTAATGCCATTTAGTGAGGGACTGGATTTTACAAATAACAAATGAAATAGGATTAGCGAGTTAGCTATTAGCGAGGATCCAGCTGAGCTATTTTTTGAAATTGTTTTTATGTTGGGGGTTCAGTACTATGGGTATTATTTGCATTGAGAAATTATGTTTGCGTTTCTTTCTTTGACATGACCCATCCAATATCACTTTGAAATTAATTGTGATCAATAACTTCTCTATAGAACAATAAAGTTGAGAAAACAAAACATTTTTACCATTATTATTGGGTTGTTTGGATAAAATTGTCTCTCTGCAAAATATCATGATCACGTCAAATAGCACTATTGAAGATTACATTGAAATATATTAATAATATTTCAGCCCTTCATCATCATTCTAAACCTCTACCCGTCCCCTCTTTCTATATAATTTTATTGTATATTTCTACTGTTCAGGCAAATTCAAAACCCTTTGCACTAAGACTAAGCCCATTACAATTGTAGATCAATTAGTACAGTTCTTCATGATATTCCAAATTTCAATAATAAGCAAAGGAAGAGACACTTTGCCTATGCCATCCCAGTTATTTTAAATTTAATTTCAGAAAATTTATCGAATGTAGTTGACTTACATAAATTCAGTTGAACGAGAAATGTTAGTGGTCCATTTCAGGATGACTATACATGAAAAAAAATTAAATTTACATTTACGCTGATAATAAATAACTTTAGCTTTATCTCTAACATTGGTTGCATGAATGCAACAGTCACCAGAATGTATCATTATACGATTCATGTTGAAATCATGATTATTTTAAATTGTCTTATATTGCTTCTTTTTTTTTTCATTATCATGAATGTTGTTGTGCCTCGCAGTTCAAATTGTTGAAATTAGAAGGGTGTCAATACCCAATTTTTTCAATTTCTGATTGATAATTATGTACTATTTATACTATCAATATTATCATGACCTATCGATTCAAAAAATATTCTGTATTATGTGTATTTTAGCCAAAATACTTCTCTAATCAAAGTGTCTTAATACTGGTTTTTATGTAATCATTTTTTTCTTACAATCTTGTACAACTGTCTACTTTTTTCGTTACTTGATGTAACTTGATTGCTTAAAATCAATAATGATCAAAGAAACCTCACACTTCGTAAGTAGAATGTAACAAATCACTAAATGTAAATCACTAAACGTTTTTCTTTTTTTCTCTTTACTTCAACTACCTTATTATTTTTAATGTTCGAGAAATACGTCCGAATTTGAATTGTACTTATAATTCACTATTTTAACCCACAGTTAAGCCTTTTTTGAAGGGCTTTGTGGATGTTTTTTCGTTGTAATTGTGTTTTTCTTTCTTTTCTTCTTTCTTTTTTTTATATTGGGTTCTAACGACGCACTGTAATGATTACTAAGATCTATTGGCGTCGGATGAATGATTAATGACATGATGGGATGATGCTTTTTTATGGGTAGTGGGAAGGATAGTGGGAAGGAAGCGGTCGTGGCCTATGTTGTGGGAACCATCCCGGCATTAGCCTAGACTACAGAGGGAAACCACGAAAAACCCCTGTAAAGATGGACGGTGGCGGGGATCGAACCGGGTCCGATATGTCCCTTCACCTTCCGGATCACACGAAGCAAGTGAGCTAACCACTCAGCTACTGTGCCGGTTTTTTCTTTCTGTATCAGTGTATGTGACCAATAAAGAAAAAAAATGTTAGTCTTTAGTTATAACACTGATCATCACTATTTTTAAATTAATGATGGTAAGTGATAACGTAATCAAACTTTTTTGTAATCTTTTGAAATTCATGTGAAAAGTTGATATTCTATTTGCGTATTCATTTTATTCCATTTCATTTTCAATTCGAGATTGGATTTGTATATGTCACGAAGTTTCTGTCCCAATCTACCAGTATTATTTCATTTCTGCGTATCATCTAATTATGTTATCCACATGATTAAGTAGTTACAAATGGAAGAAAGCTGAGATTCTAGTTGTATTTGTATTTTCAAGTAATCAACTCTCTGTTTGTCCACGCGTGTATCACGTTATATATTATGTCTAGCCGTCCTCCGTGGCTCATTCAGCTAAAGCGCCGCTTCAGAAACTGAAGTCCCATAGGGTGTGAGTTCGAGTTACGCAAAAGGAATGGGTTTTTGTGAAAAGTCATTTCACCTATTACCACGTCATAGTTTCATTACCACCTTATCATGAATATCCCCAAATAGCCTTGCAGTTGGTGGACTCGTGCATCATTATAAATAAATATATAAGTTTTCTCCTAATGTCGAGTTATGTTAATTGACGTAGGCCTACCTATATGAAAGGGTAAACTGTTCCAAACATTCATGTGTAGCAGAAGATACGAAACGTCGCACCTCATTATATCTCTATATTGGCTATAAACAACACAAAGAACAAGAATTTTAGTTCAAAAGATCAGAATCCTACTTATTGGATTGGTTGTTAACAAACACAACTTCATAACATAAATCTCATTTCTTGTTCACATTCAATCGAATTCAATCATCAGCTGCATGCTTTAGGATAACCCATGCGGTGACCATGAATTGTACGGACGACTCCACAATTTTTCACAACAGTTCTCAAATGTAGGCTATATCATAGAGAATTGAAAAAATGAATTTGTGGAAAATAATAAAAAGTCGAATGTTGCATCATAGGCTTACATCATAATATTAACGCTGTCCACAATCTAGCACGTAACTGTAATCTAGGCTATTTAAACGTTCAGGAGGATTGATTTTTAACAGTACCTCATTTCATTCCATTACATGGCAACTGTGTAGCGAGAGTACAAAATGTATCTCTCAATATCTCGTAAGAAAGATAGATCTATCAAAGTATCAAACGCTCAAACCTTGGAATTCTTTTCATTATCATTTTATTATTAATATGTGGCCTCAAGAATCTGACATGTTCTCGTGTATGGATAAAAAATGATCAGCCATTTGATTCTTCAAATGATGCGCATTTGTTCAGTCCGGTGTTACAGCATGGAAAGTGATCTGTCATTCTTGACTAACATCAAACTTTGAAAAACTACGAAAAAAAGTAATCATTCCAAAAAAAGAAAATATTTCTTCATTGTTTGAGTTAATGTATTTATTTTAGGGTGTGGTTTTCTTGAATATTTTTAACTTCTTCCTTGAATATAAGCATATAATCATACATCTATGCCATCGTGACATTCTTCTCTCTTGCTGACTGTCACACATCGAAGCTGAAGACAATCCTATTCATTAACCACAATAACGCAGTGCCTAGAAATATAACAAATGTAGGAGTGCGTTAGAAAAACAAATAAATTACTGATTAGAATAAAGTAATTTGATGAATAATTTCAGTCGCACTTGGTTTGTTATTCTGTGATGTTTGAATATGATTTTTTTTCTTGTTCAATTTTTATTTCGTTAGACAAGCGTATGTTTTGTTTTCATGGGTCCGTATATGAATCAGCTTGTACTTGATAGGATTGGCAACCGAAACGACATTCAGCGGCAGAGTGAGTCCAACTCGAGCTGTAGTAAGTGTTTTAACTGATTGAATAATTGCACAGCGTCATCACTTGATTGATTACTGAACAGTCTGACAATTTATTTATATTATTTCATGTTTGAAGATAAACTGTGTTTCTAAATTGAATATTGTTTACACTGCCTCAAATCTAGGTGTAATGGTGGCTTTCTTCAGATGACACATCCATGCCAACACACTATTGAATCGTTCTCTTTGAATTAATATTGTTATCAAGTTTTGTATGTTTCAACTTTCAATTATGCACAGTTAAAAATGAAATATGGTTCGAGAATGTCTATTAGGTTCAGTGTCTTCAATTCATTCGTGATTCTGTTGGAATAAAACTGTATTTCATATCTCTCATCATTTAAAATTTGAAATACTTCATCATTTCTCAGAAGTGATTGGACATTTTTAACCTTCACAAAATTGATTGAAAAATGGACATGATCCTTTGAGAATAAAGTGTATGAGAATCTATTTGATTGTATAACAGAAGATGACATTCAAATATATATTTCGTATATCTGTTGCCACAACTCCATAACTTATCTCAGCTATGATTCCAACTGCCTGCTGTAACTAGGCAAACGCAGCATATGCGTTGTAAGATGAGCGAGATATTTATGCGAAGTATAGGCCTAATCGAAAACTCAATCTTGACTCCCATAAAATATACACCATTCGTCAACTATCGAATCTAGAAAGCTGTGAATCTCGGTAATGATTCTGCTATTATTTCTATCTATTTGTAGAATAAAAATAATGTATCACATTGTTTTCTTCCAAACGGTTGTCTCGAATTGCATAACAAATTGTGATGATGAGTATCAATAAAGTGTTAACATTCAAAGAAAAATGTATTTTTTTTGTAGAGATTTTATTTTTCAAATTTTCTTGCTTGGCCTTATCTTATGGCGGTTTTAGAAACTTTGAGATAATATTTTTCAGAAATGGTCCAACCGATATGTCCCAAAACCTATACAGTTCTAAATTGGATACGTCTTGGTATACGGAAAAAGTTTCATGTTGAGCAGTCAAACCGTGCATCCTGTGCAATGCTTACAAACAAAAAAAAAAAAACAGACAGACAGATAAACACACAGACAAAGCTCTATACGAATAGGATGGGGATCTTCACTATCGCTCATCTAATTAACATTACTAATAATTAATATTCAATAACATGAACAAAATGTTGATTTTTGTTCCCCGGAAAGATGTGATGACCAAATAGATATCATAAATGACCAACTAGGCGCAGCATATGCGTATGCGTTGTAAGATGAGCGAGGTATCTGAATAAGGTTTAAAAGTGATTAAAGTAGTTCTACCCTTGCTACTTTATCGACTCTGGTATTCTACACACCTTGACGCATATACAAAATACTTCATTGTTGGGCAAATATCGAATTTAGAAAGCAGTGAATCTCGGCAACCTAATTCTACCATTATTTTTATGATATATTTGATGCATAAAGACAGTTGGTTTATTTTTTTTCTTCAAAACGGCTAATTCGAATTGCATACAAAATGATTATAGTGTGTATTGTTTATGTATACACATTTATGGAAAATTTTATCCAATTTGAAGAGATTTTATTTTTCAAATTTTCTTACTCAGCCTAATCTTACGGGGGTTTTAGAAACTTTGAGATGATATTTCTCAAAATTGGTCCTGCCGATCCATTCCAAAAACTACTATACAGTTCCAAGTTGGATGAGTTTGCGTGTGCAAAAAACGTTTTACGTCAATCAGTCAAACTCTGCGACCTGTGGAGTGCTTAAAAAAAAAAACAGACAAAGCCCTATAAGAGTAGGATGGAGTCTTCGCTATCGCTCATCTAATAATAAATTGAATTGTTTTTTCTCTATAGTACTTGGTTTCATGGAGATATCTACTCAGGATTTCGGGTGAGGAAGCTTACAGTTTATCACAATTAATTGAATATTGGGAAAACGCTATAAGCCCCTACGTGTGGCATCATTTAGCGAGCACTTGCCTTATGGAACAGGCTTCATTAATTCATTCGTACACATACCAGACGTATTTAGTTGAAGAATATTTGTGAAATAATACCACAGATACGGGGTGGTTATCACAACCATCATTCAAATAGTTTTGGCAAGAAGTTGATGTAGCATTGATGCAGCTACAGTTGGGTCCACGTCTTCACATTCTTCTCCAAGACGACTATCGTACAGGAAGATGAGCTGCACTTAGTGCCAAAATCACCTCACGAAGTTAGTTATAACTGTCAGTGAAAATGTTGTTATTGCCGTAGTTATACACTCATATTTGTTTTCACTAATTTACAGAATAAGGCCAACTGGACGTGGTATAATCGGACCTCAATGTACACAACAGTGTTTGAAGTTTTTTATTGGTTAATGTCCCATTGCAATGATTACGAGGATCTATTGGCGTCAGAGAATGATAGATGAGGTGATGGTAAAATGAGATGGATAAGGTCATTCTATTATATATTTTGGACGGAAGCGGTCGTGGCTGATTGAGATGATTGATAAGTCATTCCGGTTATCACCTTAATGACATAGGGAAACCATGGAAAACCTGTCAGGATAGTCGAACATGGAGGGAATCGAATGTCGTTTGAACGTGCCAGCCACTGGTCCACCCGTCTTAAAGGCTGTCCAAATCACTATGGATTCAATCAAATCTGTTAATAGTTCAGAACTATAACGTAATTCGATTTTCTAGATCTCAGTGAAGAAGCAAAGAACATTTAGCTTTCAGTTCAAGGTCAAATTATGGTTAGTCTTCCTTCAAGGGAAGCATTCCTTCATCGTGTTCACTTTGGAGTAACTTTCTACATAAAAATGAATACGTTTAGTGGTAGAAATTTCAAGTTTTTCACTTCGACTTTTTGTTGTAGATTACAATGTATACTTTTATTGAAATTAGTTTAGATTACAACAATAACAAAAAAGAAGTGTGATGGTAACTTTGTCTGTAGAAATGGATGTTTATGGTATTATATGTTTTTAATCAGTTTTTTTTCAATAGATATAGATTCATGTGGTAACAACTATCAAGAATACTCACCTAAACAAGAAATTCGAAGGGTTATAGCTTATCGGTAATTGTTGGGGTAATTTTTAATTGCTCACCTCAACTCTGGTCATCACATGCTTTATGTGCTATATTTGCTCATAGTTTATTCTTTCATTTGCACTTTCAACCACTGTGGTGGGTCTATATTCAACTCATGTACAGTCCTTCGGGTCGTATGGAATTGTAAGCACGGGGTAATGCATCACACTCCCATAGTAACTTAACTCATTACAAACTTACCAGTCTTCTAAATTAACCTCAACTGCATTTTATCGCAATCAAATAATGATGATGTAGACATTTATCAGCATTGTGATTCCCTCCCTTATGGATATTCATTCAAATATATGAACTGGAAACATTTTGATGGTCCAATCAAAATAGAATATTGAATGCCAAGCTTATGGATACTATATATTGATTAGGTTCACAAGAAAAATGTAAAATTCCAAATTTCTCAATAAGCATAGCTGGAGAAAATCAGACTTCACCATTCCTCCTTCTTATTGACTGAATTGATTCTAGATTCGGAATTATGAAGTAGGTATATATATATTTAAAATTGTAAGAATTGTAGACAATTTTGAGAAATTGTGAAAAATCGTTAAGAGTATAAAATATTGAACTGAATATAATGTATTCATGTCATCCGAGTTTCTCATACTTATAAACATAACTTATATATTGTCATTTCAATAATGAGCGTAAGAACATGGATTTAATGTTTTGTGTTACTTCAATATAGGCTTTTTTTTCAATAACACCGAAACTTGAAACAAAATCATTGTTCCCCAATTAAGGCTAAGGATGAAAGATAGGACCGTTTGGACGGGGCACCACAAGGGCGATCTTACCACCCCATTTTGATAATTTAAAACTAATGAACTAATAAGCTTTATGCCGAGTTTGGCTAAAAAGTTTGGCGGGGATAATAATAGTTGGATGTTTGAATAGGAAGATTCCTAGAGAAGAGGATGCAGGACGAGGAAAGATATAGAAGATTGAAAAGTTCCGCGAATTCCAAGAAGAGCCAACATATGATTTCCGTCATAATTTCTAACCATTTTTGAGTTCAAAACACGAACTACTGGATGGTTGGAAGCAGTACAAGAGCACTGATGATTGTTTCTCTTTTTTTCTTTTTGTTCTTCGATTTTTTTTTCATAACAATACTTTCATTATATTTTAATTCCATTCCATTGAAGAATCTCTTGAGCAGGTCCACACATGCTGAAACGTAGGGAAACATACATAATAGTCTTTCTGATTTTATTGAGCATGGTATTCCCGAAAATATGAATAATAATTAACATGATAATGACCATAAAAGTTTCAAACATGATATATATATATATATATATATATATATACATATATATATATATATATATATATATATATATATATATATATATATACATATATATATACATATATATATATATATATATATATATATATATATATATATATATATATATATATATATATATATACATATATATATATATTTTATATTCATATTAATAATGAATTACCATCAAAATCCGTCTGACAAAAACATGTTCAAATTGACTGAGTGAACTTCCGTATATTGATTGAGAAATCTAGTGATTAATGAATCTAAACCATACCTAAGTACATGGGCTCCATAATGACATGTCACTGACTATCTTATCTCCTCAAACAATGATGGATTAGAAACCCAATGGCCACC
>OZ023327.1:38450336-38451349 GCA_964007535.1 Brachyptera risi
ATCTTGCCAATTGATCTAGTTTGGACTGTCTGGTGCACCTATATATGTAATTGGAACCATATATATATATATATATATATATATATATATATATATATATATATATATATATATATATATATATATATATATATATATATATATATATATATATATGTATATATATATATATATATATATATATATATATATATATATATATATATATATATATATATATATATATATATATATATATATATATATATACATGACGTCATCTCAAAATCACTGGTATGACGATGTTCACAAACAATCATGTCCAATAAGAATTTGATACGCTTCCATTCTCAAGAAATTACAATTTCAATGAAAAAACGAATAGGGAAATATGAAATCTTTTCGAACTGCCATTAGTCACAGTCAGTTTTGAATATATAATATTTAAACGTCAAAAGAGTTTACTAGTTCCAATATTTTACCGATAACATTAATACATGTACTGTACATCTCGAACGACAGTTCTGTTAGTGGAAGCATTCACATATGGTTGGTTGGCCATTGTTCTGGAAGCTGATGAGAAGCCGTATAGAACCTAGGTGTGTTGCACTGGGAACTTGAACGACATCGAACAAACAAATATTTGGGGTAAAAAAAAAGAACAAACAAAATAAATTATGCCTCTCCCTTTGTTACTCATAAATACTTATGACAACATACAAAGGTGAATGAAAGATACACTAGGTGTAATATTATGTAGAGTATAGTAATGCCATAGACTGGAGTACGTGTGTGTGTGTGTGTGATGTATATTTTTGTATTTCCATTTCAATTTATTGAGTACATCAAGAATGAGATTTACATAAATTTGTGTCATAACATTCTTATTGGCATATACTATGCAGATTTTCACTTCAATTATTGATATAATCTATTTGAAGAATATCTTTAGATTCACCTCATGGTGTTTAACATAGGTTTGGGCCACAGTTGAATGAAACGCTATCATTAGGCCCTATGCAATGAAGAAGATT
>OZ023327.1:38454049-38471835 GCA_964007535.1 Brachyptera risi
ATTTTATTCCAAACAAGTACACATATTCAGTGATGATCAGCGTTGTCAATATGATCAATGATCATAATGATCAATATATTGATGTAGCAAGGTCTACGAGGATATGAACTATGTCTTTCATAATCGTTTAATTATGCCTCAAAGGCTATCCTCAATTCGGTCAATAAAGAATGCCAAGTACCTATGAATGACGAATTCCTGGACTGCATCTTATTTCCGACGGCTGCCATGAATATTCATATTTGAACTAGAATAACTGCGAATAATATTATCCACCACTGAAATATTAAATTAGCTTTTATGAGACTCGAGTTCAATCAGGTCGAGTGTATAATATACATTTTTAACCATTTCGTGAATTGTCCTTTCTTGAATGAGGACTGCGTGTTTCCCCTGTCCCCCACTGTATACATGCTACTCCTAAGTACATACGAGTTATAATTACCTTCGTCCAAACATAATTATATACCCAACCGTTTAAATCAATGTAATTCTACCTGTAGCCATAGAGTGGTATTCAAACTATACGTTTAAATAATTAACAAAATAAGATGAAAACATAATTCTGCCTCAGTATTTGAAACTATAAAGTCAAATTGAAAACTGACGGATAGATATTATAAAACACTGTTTTCAACATAGACTGTCACAATTATTCATAGGGAATTGACAACCCGTCTGCAGCGTGTTTTTAACTATCACAAGACAGACTGAGAAGGCATGAAAGGCTCATCAAATGAGCCCTTATTCAACATTGACCAACCGGCTCTTACGTTTACCAAGTGCGAGAGGATTTATTATGTAGATACGCGTATTTTGAAACGAACTACTAACTAGGGGCGTCTAACGTGATGATGACCGATATAGGGGTGTCTAAACTCAGACGAGTAATGATGTAGGGGTGTCCAACCTGATGCGAGCGTAGATGTAGGGGTGTCTAATGTGATATGAGCGTGGTTGTAGAGTTGTTTGGAGTTATACAAGTTAACATGTAGAGAAAATTCCAAACTGACATGAGCTACGGTGTAGGGGTCTTTAAGCTTACACACTCTATGATGTGGGGTGTCTAGCCTGTAGATATGAGAGTAGATGTAGGAGTGTCTAAAAGTTATACGAACTACCAAGTGGGGGTATCCAACATGATATGATGTCCGATGCAGGGATTTCTATCAACTTGGGATTCAGCAACGATTCATGGGTGCACAATCTTAAGATTAGCCACGATGTAGGGGTGTCCAAACTTACACGAGTTACGATGTAGGGTGTTCAATCTGAAATGAGCTACAATTCAGAGGCAAATTTAGAGTGTGATATAGTAAACAATCTGTTGACCCTCGATTTGACTGATTCAGCTATGATATGAGTTATGTCATGATATATGATTTGAGATATGATTTGGTATGTGATATGATATATAATATGAGACATGACATTATATCAAAATTACTAAATATGATATGTGATAATATGATAATATTATTATATTATACGATACATGATATTGGATCGTTATTTTATCGGGTTTTAACGACGCACTATACTGATGGCTACGATCTATTGGCGTCGGTGGATGATGAGATGAAAGGTTATTTTATTGAGTGTTTTGGATGGTAGGAAGGAGTCGGACGTGACCTGTTGTTAAGTAACCATCCCAGTATCAACCTGAACGACAGAGGGAAACCACGAGAAACCACTGTCAGGATGGTCGACCATGGCGGGAATCGGACCCTGGTCTCCCGAATGACGGATCAGTGTGTTACCACTCAGCCACGCGTCTCAGTGTATTGGACACTATATGGTATGATATGAGCTATGATGAAATATGATAATATGTGATATGATATAATATAAGATATGATATAAGAGATATGATATGAGATATGGTATGAGAAATGAAATGATATGAAGTGATATGAGATATGATTTGAGATATGATATAATACATGATATAACATATGACATGATTTATGAAATATGATATGACATGAGATATGAAATGATATGAATTGAAAATGGTATGAGATATGATATGAGATATGATATGGGGCAAAATTTGAAATATGATATAAGATATGATATATGATTGAATGTGATCAGTGGCAAGATGTGGAGACGCCTAGTCTGATATGACTACGAGAAGTCGTGCATGAAACGGAATCGTATGCGGATCGTTGGAGCTTAGCTCATAATGACTGAGACCGGCTCATGATGACTGAGACTAGCTCATGATGACTGAGACCAGCTCATGATGACTGAGACCAGCTCATGTTGACTGAGACCAGCTCATGATGACTGAGACCAGCTCATGATGACTGAGACCAGCTCATGTTGACTGAGACCAGCTCATGTTGACTGAGACCAGCTCATGTTGACTGAGACCAGCTCATGATTACTGAAACCAGCTCATGATGACTGAGACCAGCTCATGTTGACTGAGACCAGCTCATGATGACTGAGACCAGCTCATGATGACTGAGACCAGCTCATGTTGACTGAGACCAGCTCATGTTGACTGAGACCAGCTCATGTTGACTGAGACCAGCTCATGTTGACTGAGACCAGCTCATGTTGACTGAGACCAGCTCATGATGACTGAGACCAGCTCATGTTGACTGAGACCAGCTCATGTTGACTGAGACCAGCTCATGTTGACTGAGACCAGCTCATGATGACTGAGACCAGCTCATGTTGACTGAGACCAGCTCATGTTGACTGAGACCAGCTCATGTTGACTGAGACCAGCTCATGTTGACTGAGACCAGCTCATGTTGACTGAGACCAGCTCATGTTGACTGAGACCAGCTCATGTTGACTGAGACCAGCTCATGTTGACTGAGACCAGCTCATGATTACTGAAACCAGCTCATGATGACTGAGACCAGCTCATGTTGACTGAGACCAGCTCATGATGACTGAGACCAGCTCATGATGACTGAGACCAGCTCATGTTGACTGAGACCAGCTCATGTTGACTGAGACCAGCTCATGATGACTGAGACCAGCTCATGTTGACTGAGACCAGCTCATGATGACTGAGACCAGCTCATGTTGACTGAGACCAGCTCATGTTGACTGAGACCAGCTCATGTTGACTGAGACCAGCTCATGTTGACTGAGACCAGCTCATGTTGACTGAGACCAGCTCATGATGACTGAGACCAGCTCATGTTGACTGAGACCAGCTCATGTTGACTGAGACCAGCTCATGTTGACTGAGACCAGCTCATGATTACTGAAACCAGCTCATGATGACTGAGACCAGCTCATGTTGACTGAGACCAGCTCATGATGACTGAGACCAGCTCATGATGACTGAGACCAGCTCATGTTGACTGAGACCAGCTCATGTTGACTGAGACCAGCTCATGTTGACTGAGACCAGCTCATGTTGACTGAGACCAGCTCATGTTGACTGAGACCAGCTCATGATGACTGAGACCAGCTCATGTTGACTGAGACCAGCTCATGTTGACTGAGACCAGCTCATGTTGACTGAGACCAGCTCATGTTGACTGAGACCAGCTAATGATGACTGAGACCGGCTCATGATGACTGAGACCAGCTCATGATGACTGAGACCAGCTCATGATGACTGAGACCAGCTCATGTTGACTGAGACCAGCTCATGATGACTGAGACTAGCTCATGATGACTGAGACCAGCTCATGTTGACTGAGACCAGCTCATGTTGACTGAGACCAGCTCATGTTGACTGAGACCAGCTCATGTTGACTGAGACCAGCTAATGATGACTGAGACCGGCTCATGATGACTGAGACCAGCTCATGATGACTGAGACCAGCTCATGATGACTGAGACCAGCTCATGTTGACTGAGACCAGCTCATGATGACTGAGACCAGCTCATGATGACTGAGACCAGCTCATGTTGACTGAGACCAGCTCATGAAGACTGAAACCAGCTCATGATGACTGAGACAAGCTCATGTTGACTGAGACCAGCTCATGTTGACTGAGACCAGCTCATGTTGGCTGAGACCAGCTCATGTTGACTGAGACTAGCTCATGACGACTGAGACCAGCTCATGTTGACTGAGACCAGCTTATGTTGACTGAGACTAGCTCATGATGACTGAGACTAGCTCATGATGACTGAGACCAGCTCATGATGACTAAGACTAGCTCATGTTGACTGAGACTAGCTCATGATGACTGAGACCAGCTCATGTTGACTGAGACCAGCTTATGATGACTGAGACCAGCTCATGATGACTGAGACCAGCACATGTTGACTGAGACCAGCTCATGTTAACTGAAACCAGCTCATGATGACTGAGACCAGCTTATGTTGACTGAGACAAGCTCATGATGACTGAGACCAGCTCATGATGACTGAGACCAGCTCATGATAACTGAGACCAGCTCATGTTGACTGAGACCAGCTCATGATGACTGAGACCAGCTCATGATGACTGAGACCAGCTCATGTTGACTAAGACCAGCTCATGATGAGTGAGACCAGCTCATGTTGACTGAGACCAGCTCATGTTGACTGAGACCAGCTCATGTTGACTGAGACTAGCTCATGATGACTGAGACCAGCTCATGATGACTGAGACCAGCTCATGTTAACTGAGACCAGCTCATGATGAGTGAGACCAGCTCATGTTGACTGAGACTAGCTCATGATGACTGAGACCAGCTCATGAAAACTGAAACCAGCTCATGATGACTGAGACCAGCTCATGATGACTGAGACCAGCTCATGATGACTGAGACCAGCTCATGATGACTGAGACCAGCTCATGTTGACTGAGACCAGCTCATGATGACTGAGACCAGCTCATGTTGACTGAGACTAGCTCGTGTTGATGAGACTAGCTCATGATGACTGAGACCAGCTCATGTTGACTGAGACTAGCTCGTGTTGATGAGACCAGCTCATGTTGACTGAGACCAGCTCATGTTGAGTGAGACCAGCTCATGATGACTGAGACTAGCTCATGATGACTGAGACCAGCTCTTGTTTACTGAGACCAGCTCATGATGACTGAGACCAGCTCATGATGACTGAGACCAGCTCATGTTGACTGAGACCAGCTCATGATGACTGAGACCAGCTCATGATGACTGAGACCAGCTCATGTTGACTGAGACCAGCTTATGTTGACTGAGACCAGCTAATGATGACTGAGACCAGCTCATGTTGACTGAGACCAGCTCATGATGACTGAGACCAGCTCATGATGACTGAGACCAGCTCATGATGACTGAGACTAGCTCATGTTGACTGAGACCAGATCATGTTGACTGAGACCAGCTTATGATGACTGAGACCAGCTCATGATGACTGAGACCAGCTCATGTTGACTGAGACCAGCTCATGTTGACTAAGACCAGTGCATGATGACTGAGACCAGCTCATGATGACTGAGACCAGCTCATGTTGACCGAGACCAGCTCATGATGACTGAGACCAGCTCATGTTGACTCAGACCAGCTTACGATGACTGAGTCCAGCTCATGTTGACTGAGACCAGCTCATGATGACTGAGACCAGCTTCTGTTGACTGAGACTAGCCCATGTTGACTGAGACTAGCTCATGATGAGTGAGACCAGCTCATGATGACTGAGACCAGCTCATGATGACTGAGACCAGCTCATGATGACTGAGACCAGCTCATGATGACTGAGACCAGCTAATGATGACTGAGACCAGCTCATGTTGACTGAGACTTGCTCATGATGAGTGAGACCAGCTCATGATTACTGAAACCAGCTCATGATGACTGAGACCAGCTCATGTTGACTGAGACCAGCTCATGTTGACTGATACCAGCTCTTGTTGACTGAGACCAGCTCATGATGACTGAGACCAGCTCATGATGACTGAGACCAGCTTATGTTGACTGAGACCAGCTCATGATGACTGAGACCAGCTCATGATGACTGAGACCAGCTCATGATGACTGATACCAGCTCATGTTGACTGAGACCAGCTCATGATGACTGAGACCAGCTCATGATGACTGAGACTAGCTCATGTTGACTGAGACCAGCTCATTTTGACTGAGACCAGCTCATGATTACTGAGACCAGCTCATGATGACTGAGACCAGCTCATGATGACTGAGACCAGCTCATGATGACTGAGACCAGCTCATGTTGACTGAGACCAGCTTATGATGACTGAGACCAGCTTATGATGACTGAGACCAGCTCATGTTGACAGAGACCAGCTCATGATGACTGAGACCAGCTCATGTTGAGTGAGACCAGCTCATGATGACTGAGACTAGCTCATGATGACTGAGACCAGCTCATGATGACTGAGACCAGCTCATGTTGACTGAGACTAGCTCATGATGAGTGAGACCAGCTCATGATGACTGAGACCAGCTCATGATGACTGAGACCAGCTCATGATGACTGAGACCAGCTCATGTTGACTGAGACCAGCTCATGATGACTGAGACCAGCTCATGTTGACTGAGACCAGCTCATGATGACTGAGACCAGCTCATGATGACTGAGACCAGTGAGATGGAGAGAGTTAGATCATCTTCTATGATTACGTGATGAATTGTTTCGCTTGTACCTGAATTCTTGTGTACCAGAGGCCGAGAATAGCCGAGCGATGAAGCGGATAGTGAGACAGTCGGTCAAACATATGTGAAATCTATACCGACACTCTAAATGTTTCTTCTTTTTGCCCAATTGAAAATGTTGGTTCAAGGTGATCTCATCCTATCAAAACGACATGATTAAAATTAATCTGAAAAAAATCATTCCTGTTTGTTTTACATTAATGAATACTATTTTCGTCCATCACGTAACACGTCAGTTAAGGTAGTCACAACTGCTTGTTATTTGTTTACATGGTCTAGACAGGTTCCACTGACGACCTGTTCTTCCAGGTCCTATACATCGTAATCTCAGCAAATCAGCGGTCCCGGTAGCCGCTTTTGAAGACTGCAACCAGTGCGCCACGGTTCTCATCTGGTGATCTATGGTATACGCGGTCCTCGGTAACTAATTTATAGAGCGTGCCGTGTCAAAGTGCGTGCCGAGCAACGCGTTTTCTTGATCGTCCCGATAAAAACAGAAGATTTGAGAGAACATTATGCGAGTGTGTGTGTGTCTTGAATGAAGTGTCTTATATGTGTGTGTGTCTGCCTTCGGCAAGATTGTCCTGTTTCGAGGCAATTGCCTCCGGCTTCCTGAAGGTAGTTAGGCCAGTTGTACGCGTGTCGGTATATGCGTGAAGGAATGTTCGAGGTACGAGAGAAGTCAACACCAGTAGCCGGGCACGGTATGGCGTGGCATGGTCCTCCCCAGATATATACACCCATCACGCAAGCATTAAGGCAAATACCAGCATACACACACGCTTATCTTGTCGGGCCAGAAACTGTGCTTGTCCTCCATGCCTTCAGCCAATGGCTGTGTCATGAAACCGAACAAATAATATGGTTATAACACATTATTCAATACACTGTTCATACGTTGAATTCAAGTTCCAATTTTATTGATATATGTGATGTGGTACGGAGGTGAACAATTGAATATGGAGGTACATTTGTAGTTAGGGAGATTGGTCTGGGTGGAGCAAACACTCTGAAATAGCTTTGGTATTTCAGAACGATATATAAATGATGAAACAACCACCCTTTGTTCAAGTGATCCAGAAAAAACTTTATAACTTTTGACATCTTGAAAACACGCTTGACTTACTCTAAAAATTAGGAGATTTTAGTAATGCCAACGAATAATTATATTCCATGTGTTTTTTTGTCAAGTATATGGAGTGGGGGAGTAGGCACATTACACCTTCACCCTTAAATCAGAGCATACGTTGAAAGCATTTATGCTTTCTCATGTTGAAACTTGAAATTCATCAACTTGTCATAGTTTCATGCAGGATATACAATTATCAAAATAAAATCAATTATCGTCTTATGATCTTACTATAACTAGTTATTAGCATTTGCCATTTGCGTCACATTTAGTATTTCAAGAATTACTGAGCATCAGCATACAATAATAAGTACACAATAATTTTCCATCACATAACTGTACAATATATGGAATTGAATTAGTTTCAAACCATTTGATTCATGCAAATTAATTAATGTGAGTGAATATGATGATGATAAATACATTTGGAATGAATATAATAATATATGATGATCCAAGAAAATATGAATAATAGCCGTACAGACGTGTGGCCGAGTGGTCAATACACTGGACCATCTCTCAGGGGACCGGGACCGGCACAGTAGCTGAGTGGTTAGCGCACTTGCTTCATGTGACCCGGGAGGTGAAGGTACATATCGGACCCGGTTCGATCCCCGCCACCGTCCAACTTTACAGGGGTTTTTCATGGTTTTCCTCTATAGTCTAGGCTAATGCCGGGATGGTTCCCACAATATAGGCCACGACCGCTTCCTTCCCACTATCCTTCCCATTACCCATGAAACCTTCATCTCATTATCCCATCATCTCATTAATCATTCATCCGACGCCAATAGATCTCAGTCATCATTACAGTGCGTCGTTCAAAATTCAAATTCAAATTCAAAATTCATTTTATTCTGTTCCAAGAATTACATTGTACATGGATTGGTATACAAAACAAAAACGAAACAAAAATAATATAGAACAGAAGCCCGCTTAAGAATCTAATATTCTTGTGTGCGGGCTGACAGTAAGTTATAATACAATAATAGATTTTTAGTAGCTGAAAATTTAGGAAACAAAGACATGAAATGAACAAATAGGTGTTAATTATATAATCGTAGTAAACGATCATGGAATTATGAACCAAGGACATTAATACATAGATGTTAGTATATTAACATGGAAAAAAAAAATTGCGAATAGTGTAGGTATCACCCCTAAATAAATTAAACATTTTGAAATATCTCTCTCTAGTTAAAATAACAGAAAAACAAGTTACGTAGAGGTTTTTATTGAGTGATTAATTGATTATTGATATAAATGAAAGAAACTGAACGACTTTAATTACGATGAATCTAATAATATAAGGATAAGGACTATATGAAAAATGCGTAAACAGCTGAAAATTAATTCCTGTATACTAGCTTAGAACAAAACTGCCTGCCAGATAAATTCAGCCAATCGTGTAACTGTTTTTTGTAGATATAAATACTTGTAATATTTCGTATGTGCAACGGAATCCTATTGAATAAGTGGGGACCAATGAACTCTGCACTTTGTTGACCAATCTGTTTCTTTTTCATAGGTATAGCCAAAGTAAGTTTATTCATGCTCCTTGTTAGTAGTATGTTACTATCATTAGCTGATGTGCAAATTGATTGTTTATATTTTTCGAAATGAATTTTGAAGTAAATTAAGACGTTTTTAATATAGATTTGTCTTACATCAAGCACATTAGCGATTTCATATATTTTATCAGTGGAGAAATGTTTGGGTTTATTTAGAATAATTTTCAATAATAATTTCTGCATCAAAGTAATACGTTCCATGGCAGAGTAATATGCCCCACCCCAGGAAGTAATGCCATATTGTATTACGGCCATCGCTAAAGATTTGTAAACAGTGAGAATCAACTTTTGGTTAAGGACGTGCCTCAGCCTGTAGAAGATATACAGAATATTACGAGTTTTGGTGATAATAGATGATATATGCGCATTCCACTTAAGGTGTCTGTCAATAATAATGCCTAAGTATTTAGTATTCTCACGCGACTGAATTTTGTAGCAGTTACAATCAATGTTTAAAAAGCAATTAGGTGAGTGAAGTTTTAAACAGAAATCCGAACTGGGTTGAGTTTTTGAATTGATTGTGTGAGCTACGTAGATAGTTTTGGATTTATTAAGGGTCAAAAGGTTTTTATTTAACCAGTTATAAACAATTTGCAGAGAATTATTCGCATTTTGAAAAACTTGGTGCCAGTTATCACCTTTGAACAGAAGAACCGAATCATCTGCATATGTTACGATACTACCAGTTAAATTTAAATTACACAGTTCATTGATATAAATATTGAAAAGGATAGGCCCCAACACAGTCCCTTGTGGTACACCACACACAATTAAATTTAGGTCACTTAGAGTCTTATTGATTTTAACGGATTGTTGTCTATTTAAAAGATAATTTTCAAATAAAGTTAAAGGAAGGCCTCGTATTCCAATGTCGTAGAGTTTATGCAATAGCAATTGATGATCAACGGTGTCAAAAGCTTTTGCTAAGTCGAGGTAGATTGCTAATGATTTATAACCATCGTCCATAGATTCATAAAGTTCACTAGTTAATCTAAAAATAGCGTCATTGGTACTGAGTTTTGGTCTAAAACCGAATTGATTAGGGGATAAAATTTGGAATTTGTCCAAAAAGTTCATTAGTCTACTTTTGATGCATTTTTCAAGTAATTTAGAAAAATGAGTTAAAAGAGAAATGGGTCTGTAATTTTCAGGTTTAGATTGGTCATTCGCTTTATGTATTGGGATAATTATTGCAATTTTGAAATTTTGTGGGAAAACACCCGATTCGAAACATAGATTAAAGATATGGGCAAGTGAAGGAGCAATATGTTGACTAGCTGATTTGATTGATATAACACTTATATCGTCGACACCATTTGCTGAATTATCTTTTAGGCTTGAAATATGAGAAATTATTTCATTGCAAGTAACTGGAGATAAAAACATAGAGTTTGAGTTGGCGAGACTTTGTCCGTGTTGGTCACTATAGTGTCTAAAAGAAGATTGGTCGTGACTAGGATTAGTTGAAATCGCGTTTCTAATGTCAGATGCCAAATTTTTGCCAACATTGGAAAAATAATTTGCGAAAGCGTCAGCTACAATTTTTGGGTGATCCGAGGCGTTGATTAGTGTACCATTAATCGATATTTCTTCGATAGGACGAGAACTACAATTTTTCCTATCAGTTATCTCATTAATTGTTGCCCAAGTTTTTTTAGGATCGTCTCGACTAGATTCAATTTTTTTTTTATAATATAAAAGTTTTGTTTTGTAAATCAATTTATTTAGAAAATTTCTATACAATGTATATCTTTGTTTTAGTATTGACACCTCATTATCATAATTAATAGGCCTACCATACTTAGAGGAGCGCGCTCGCAATTTAGCCAGTTGCCTGTGCAGTGCGTCACGCTTGCGAATAGAAACTACTAGACCAGGAGTAATCCAAGATTTAATTTTACGAAATTTAGAATTGTTTTTCAAGAGGATTGTGTCTGAAGCTTGAACTAAGCTATTTTTAAATTTGGTGGTGAAAGAATCTAAAGCCTCGTCAACATTCATCATATCCGTTACAGTGGACCAATTCTCTGCTTCTATCAACTTAAAACCCAATGTAAAAAAAAGAAGACCGGGGTACGATTCCCGCCACATGGTCGACCATCCTGATAGGGCTTTTTCGTGGTGTCCCTGTCGTTCAGGTCAATACTCGGATGGTTCCTTAACAAAAGGCCACAACCGACTCCTTCCCACTATCCAAAAACACATAATAAAATAACGTACCTTTCATCTCATCATTCCACCATCTCATATGTCATTCACCGACGTCAATAGATTGCAGTCATCAGTAGAGTGCGTCGTTGAAAACCCAGTTGAATAAAAAATATTGACGTTAAGAAGGCGTACATATTTGTGTCTCAGGAGTAGTTTAACACCGCTTTTCAAACCGGGAAGTTTTCTTCGTATTTGCCATTAATGATAACATAGAATGCTCTGCTTAGATTCTATTTGTGAATGTCCAATATGGCCGCCAAGATTGGAACGAGCACATGTCGCTATCGGCTGCAGGAGTAATCTCGCTTCCGAGGCTCGACTCTCGACAAGATCGCTTATCATACTCGCTAATCGCTTTCGTAATTGATCCGTCATTGAGCTGAATGCTGGGATAATTATTTGGAACAATAAGACGCGATTGTATCTTGCCTATATAGGCCTATATTTCTATTCCTCCATATGACTTGGCTGTGAGTTTTACTGAAGATCCACTATTTCACAGTGTTTTTTTCCTTATTAATATTGGGTTCAACGACGCACTCTACTGATGGCTACGATCTATTGGCGTCGCGCGTCGGTACTCGGTGAATGATATATGAGATGATGGGATGATGAGATGAAAGGTTATTTTACTAGGTGTTTCTTTTATAGTGGGAAGGAGTCGGTCGTGGCCTGTTATTAAGGAACAATCCCAGTATTGACGTGAATGACAGAGAAACCACGAAAAAAAAACTGTCAGGATGGTCGACCATGGCGGGAATCGAACCCCGGTCTCCTCATGACGGTTCAGTGGATAACCACTCGGCCACACATCTCAAGTGATTTCACAGTGGTTTTTAATAGTTTCCCACAGGGCGTAAGTTAATACCGGGAAATGAGATTGATGCATGAATCACTCGCTATAGTGAACCGTTCCTCTGGAGAACGAGGTTCGATTCCCCCCATGGTCGACCATCCTGACTGAGGTTTTTCATAGTCTTTCTTTTTCGTGGAAGTGAATACTAGGATCGTTTACTTCAAGATCAGGCAACGACCGTTTCTTTCTCACTATCTACAAACATTTGATAAAATAACCTTCCATCTCATCATTCCACCATCTCATCCACCATTCACCACGCCAGTAGATCTTAGGACTTTGACACGAATTAATAAAATGGATGAAAAATTATATATTACCGGATTGGTATCCAAAACGAAGGCGAAGGTCAGCAGGCTACAGTCATACTGTCTTGTGAAAACCGAAAACATTCCACTTCGTAAAATTCCACTCCAGATTCGCCAGTATACGAAGAATGTTAATTTGCGTCTTCAAACCCATACATAAATCTACAATCTACTTCTGGCTGTTGTCGTCAAACCGCGTTGCCATTAGCTAAAATGAAAACAGATCCAATTGACTCCAGATCGCCAATAGCTTTTCTAAATACGGGTTCATTTTCAGCATGGTTTCTCTACTTCGAGGCTTTCACATTATATTATGTCAATTCACTGTTGATGGTACGTCAAGTCTGAATTAATTGAACTATTTGAACTATCGGTCGTTTGTACATTCTTATCACGTATTTAATTGCAAACTGTCAGTGATAATAACGGACTTTCAAATGACAGTTCAAAAAATAGACGAATAAAGTATAAAGCATTGGTATAAGTCACGCAGAATAATCTTTAAAATAATACAAATTCCAGATATGAATCAAATACATGCAAATAAACAGATAAAATGAAATAATGGAAATACGTATACACTGTTTGTATAATTCATTACACACAATATAGATATAATACATGCATGGCCAGATAGTGATGTACAGCGAAGACTTCGTTGTACACAGGCTTCTCTATATGTATTTGGCATTTCTATACAGCATAGGTTATTGGACTCTGGCAGACCTGGCTATATTGGGTGGGAAGACATTTTTGCCATTAGTGTAATTAATCTATACAACCTGGTACCATGTTTAATTATTATCATCCCAGTTTGGTACGATTAGCTGTTAGAACATGTGACCTTGGTTTTCTTTTCAAACCTAATCAATCAACAAAAGCGTCGATTGGAAGATCAATCCCTTTCTTCACAATATGATGAGCAGTACTTTACACCTGAGCCGTAGCCGGAAATATTACTATCTAATTAATTGTTTGTTATCTTACATAGAGTGCTATTGGACGAAGAAATAATGAGAAATCGCCACAGGCATGTAAAAAAAATAGCTTACATACAATAAGTAAGAAAAAACATTTTTGTTGAATTTTGAAGTGTTTTTAATTAGGTTTCAGTTATTAAAAAATCCCGCTGGGAAATCTTAAGCCAAGATCTAAGCGAAATAATTGTGTTATTATTATTTTCTCTGCCGCCATAGTCAAGATGAAAATAAATGAGATATTATATATAATTTAACATATTATTCTTAGATCTCTTTGTTAATTGTACTGGCAACAATCATTATTGTTTGACCTTTTTCAACGCATTCTGTGAGTCGAGGCTTGGATTTTATTTATCAAGTTTTCAAGGTACAGAAAACGATTAACAAACACGTATAGCGCAAATTTTATTTGCTATTTAAATATGAGCTATCTTGTCATTCTAGTACAAATTCTATTCCTTGACTACGAAGGAAATACAAATCCTCCCGAATTGCCTGTTCACTATACGTAACTAGTAAACTTGTTTATTAAAAGTAGTGAATAAATGAAAACATAGTTTTACGTAGAGATATGTTTTGTACATGTATAATATACTGTCATAAGTCGGGGTTCGAAGCTATAGGTTCAACTTCCACGAACACAAGGATGTGAAAATTCCGTATTATATTTATGCAAACAAAAATTTTCCTTCCGAATATTCTACACAATCTACAATGGAAGAGAATATCAAATATTTGTGAGTGACTTGAGATAAATTTGGATGAAACTTGATGAATAAAAATATCGCCTCAACTAAATAATGTTGCATGAATAAATGGGATTCATATGAGAAAAGAAACAAACTGCGTATCTAAGATGTTATAGTTTACTGAAACGGATGAAACGGCTAGCACGCTGAACTGTCATTCAAGAGACCGGGGTTCACTTCCCACCATGGTCGACCATCCTGACATGGATTTGTTTTGGTTATACCAACTGTCGTTTGGGTTCATACGGAGATGGTTTCTCAACAACAGGCCAAGACCGTCTCCTTCTCACTATACAAAAACACATGGTGAAATAGCCAATTCCATCACATCATTCCATTATCTCATTCATCATTCACAGACGCAACTAGATCTTAGTCATTATCACAGTGCGTCGTTAATCAAAATATAAGTGAATGATTCATAAATAGTTGATATAGTATTGAATTATAAGAAGAGAACGCAATATTTTATTGGTAATTAATTATTCTTATAATCTAACAAAAATGACCATCTCAACAATAATTCATTTCACATCAGTATATTTTAAAGCAATCAACTCCTCATTCATTCCATTGTGATAACGTATCATACGTCTTATAGCAAATGGATAATATCTTGCCATCATATTTTTGTACTGTAAAGCTTACAATTGTATTTTAATATTATATTTCTAGATCATTCTACAGTCGTTCTATTATATCTCTAGCTTTGTTATATATTTGAAACAGGTATGGGAATATATATAGTCATATGTGATCTATTGAAAACTGATATCCAATGTGTAATAGTCATAATAAGAATGGTAAAGGGAGCAATGACCCCGTAATTACTTTAACTTCAAGAATAAAATCTATTGTGAATCGACTTGTAATAAAAATAGCTCGATCGCGCTTTATAATAACCGTATACACTAATCAACTCCACTCGACGTACGATAGTAGTACCATAACGAGTGTAGGTGCCGTTACCAAGACGCATGGCAATAACCTGTTGGTGTCATAATGGTGTAAGTGTAAGCTACTAAAAACAATTAAGTCCAATTTTAATCGAATCCCATTCAAATCTATTATAATCCGTATTTAATATTTATCATCAATTCTGAAAACTGTTCATTGATGTTGGAACGAAGAATAAAAGTGAATGATTACGTAGACAGTTTTATAAGCGTCATAGGCCTTGCTTAGGTTTTGTACGATGTAGAAATTGAAAAGATCATTTTTTGACCAACGTGTGACGACCCCACATAGAGCTAGGTTATTTGGGGGTACTATAATGAGCGGATGATGAATGAATGATAATTTAAAAAAACGTGTCGTATTCATTGGACGGGACTAGCGCTCACGTTCGATTTGACTTCCGTTTCGAAGGTAGTGCTTAAGCTGAATGAGCTGAAGGGTGCGGCTTATACAGAAACTATTATCGATGAGGAGTAAGATTGATTGCATAGATCAACATAAGAAGCCACTAGCCGCATTTTATAGAGAGAGAGAATACAACGCATTTGGTCAACACATTAATGAAGCGTTCAAAACTTTCAGTAACTTATGGGTGAAGAATGTGTTGTAGCCAGGACTTGTTTTAGAAATCTTTTCATATATAAACATCGGAATAATGATATGCAATCATTGTTTCCAATTAAGGCTAATGGTAAATTAGTATAAGTATATAAGATCCATAAAAGCGGCCTCTCTTGGTTGTTCAAGTCTTCGATGCGGTCTCTTCACCAATTTGAGTATAATTATATGAAGACTATTTCAAATGACAAAACATGCAATGAACTCTATTCCCGGGACTGCATGATCTGTGACAATACTTTTGTGTCGCACACAGAAATATTCGAGTTTTGACATTTTTGAGAAACAATCAAATTTCATCACATACTGAAAAGAACAGTGATTTATTTTCTCACGAGGTCAATGAATAAAAATTTCCTACGCTGAGATTATGTTGAATTTAGCCATCATTACGTGTTGAAAATTTAAGTTCTTCAACACAAGAATTGCAGAAAATACATGTACCTGAACATGAAAGAGTATAGTTCTGAGGAATTAAATGTTGAATAATTGTTAGCAAAGAGTAAAAGTCTATGTGAAAAAACGCAATTTATTAATAATGGTGACCATCTTCTTTTCCAATGAGGACAACAGTATACCAATTTGTGAGAAATAAATTCCCTGTTCTTTGCTGAATCCAGAACTACCAACACAAGAACTGTATCATATATATTCCGTTTCCAGAGTGATAAATAAAATATGGGAATTTGGAAACAAATTCAGTAAAATGAACACTTATGAAACAAAAAACTGGGAAGTGAACCAATGAATAATTAATTCATACAAACGTATGGCTGTACCAGATAATTATTATATTGAACTAGTATTATTTGTGATCATCAATTTTCAATGAATTCAATTTATGAAATGAAAAAATATGCTTCATTTTTTTGGAAAAAAAATGCTTTCCTGCCCCGAAACTGAGATACCTAGTTTCTAGTTACTTTAGTTTCTAGTTGCCCAAAAACGAGTCTTATAGGCAATGCTCTCTATCTATAGCCTCCAACAGCAGATGTGAGATTTATCAATACGCCACAAATAATAATGTGGTGAGTATTCAGGATAATTATTTGACTGAATATTTTTCATAAACTTCTCAATCATAAGCCCGTTGAAATATCTTTGAAAATCATGCGTTTGTAATCAGGCCAACACATATTGTCGAATATTTCAAGTTTCATATTGAATGAAAGAATATTCATGCATTTGTCCTCATGAAAAGATAATTACTAGTTTTTAGATTAATTCTATGTCTTCGAAATCTGAAATCAGCCTTGCTATCATGTACGATCAATAAATGAAAGTAAATGATAAATGAATAAATGATGTTCGAAAGTGAGTCATTCAAAGCAATATATATATATATATATATATATATATATATATATATATATATATATATATATATTTATATATATATATATATATTATATATATATATATATATATATATAATATATACATATATATATATATATATATATATATAATATTATATATATATATATATAATTATATATATATATATATATAATATATATATATATATATATATATATATATATATATATATATTATATATATATATATATAATATATATAATATATATATATATATAATATATATATATATATATATATATAATTATATATATATATATATATATATATATATATATATATATATATATTATATATATATAATATAATATATATATATATATATATATATATATATATATATATATAATATATATATATATATATATATATATATATATATATATATATATATATAATATATATATATATATATATATATATATATATATAATATATATATATATATATATATTATA
>OZ023327.1:38472035-38482035 GCA_964007535.1 Brachyptera risi
CATTTCAATTTAATGACACATGTAAGATGTTGAAATATAAATTCCAAGCGATAAAATTATCACAATCCAAGTTGCTTTGTTTTATATTTATTTATATTGATACGTACGGCGTATATTTTTAAATCCAATTTTGATTATTTCAATATATTCTACACTTTATTTTATAGGTTTTATAATATACAGTGTTGAGTATATGTACGTACGTTGATTGATTATTTGCTGAACGACCCACTAACGGCTAGGTTATTTGGAGGGTCAGTATGATCGGGTGATAGACGTATATGATATGTTTACCAAAATTGTACCCTATGTGTGGGACTTGAAGCCACGTCCCATTTATCTGTTTCTAAAGCAGTGCGGCTGAGTGTCACGGAAGACTCTTGGTGAGTTTTCATACTATACTGTGGTCACAGTCATGTGTCTGTATTAGTGAGTATGGCTACATGAACTATTCCCATTTCTCCTGTTTTTTTTTCAGAAGTTGTGAATATGTAAACATTTGTGACCAATCTTGTTCTGGAACATATATTTTGAAAAAATCTTTTTTTTTTAGTTTTTGGTGGTTAGACTTGAAGTTTTTATCAAAATTCAACCATGTTTTGTGCTAAAAGTGTTGGTCCGATTATTTCCAACAGTCGTTGAATAGAACAGCAGTGTTGGTATAGGTAAGTCATGACGTATTCACTGAACAAGTTTTCAAATTGACCTAATTAAGTCGTGTCACCTGTGTCATGCCAAACAAAAACATTATTAAGGAATGCTTCTATTCAATAACTAGACTATAAGCAGCATATTACAAAGAAGGAGGCAGTTTAATGAGACACTAGTTCCTAATAGTTTTCAGATACATTATGAAACCAAACCGTAAATGTACAAGGGCACAAGAGTTAAAGTCTACTCATAGCATAAACACCTTGTATGTATTTTACACTTTCAGTCACACGAAATTATGTTTTCCGAATTTAATTTTCAATTTGAATAATACTTTACATATTTTAATCACCTCTAAATATTTCATAGACAGTACGCATTGTCTGTTGCTTTTAATGCGTAATAAGACATTACATTTTCTTCATGATGCATTTTAATGTGACTCGACCGACCAATTCCTGTGACCGGTAAACCGAAACCAAAACTGATATATTTTGCGTTGCCAATCGCTCAACTCAACTTGTGATTGAACTAAAAAACTTGACATCTCATCGTGAAGCATAACCTGCCTATAAGGGCCCTGATTTTATAGAAAATGTCATGTTATGTGTGTTTATGGTAAGTAGAATGATGAATGATTAGCGGAAAATGAAGCTTACGCGTTCTCTTATAGCTCAAAAGCTGCTGAAGCAAGAGATCTGATGCCATATCCTTTGCTGCAGATTAGGAAATGTAGTGGTATGTGAATTTGGATATTGTAATGAGATTGACGCCAGGAATTTAATTTTTTTCATTGATTATAAAGTAGGTGAACCCTTCAACTTGTACAAAATTGAAACTTTTTTTCGGATCGTGGAAATTTCTATAGTAGGTTCCATATATTCAACAAGAATCTGTGTAATTTTGGGGCACAACAGTTCAGATCTCTTTCGAGCCAAACATTCTAGGATTGACCAAAAATCTCAGAATGATCGCGAACGGAACCCTCACAATACGCAACTTGTTTGTGTATAATATGCATAGTAATAGAAATGTATTGATACATTTTTCAAACGACACATAGTAATGTACGTAATATCTATTTATATACATATATATATATATATATATATATATATATATATATATATATATATATATTCATTTTTATTCATTTATATTGGGTTTAACGACGCACTACATACTGATGACCACGATCTATTGGCGTCGGTGAATGATATAAGAGATGGTGATATGATGATATGAAAGGTTATTTTATCATGTGTTTTTGGATAGTGGGAAGGAGTTGGTCGTGGCCTGCTGATAAGGAATCATCCCAGTATTGACCTGAACGACAGGGAAACCACGGGAAGCCCTGTCAGGATATTCGACCATGGCGGAAATCGAACCCCGGTCACCTGAATGACAGTTCAGTGTATCAACCACTCGGCCATTCGTCTCAGTATATATATATATATATATATATATATATATATATATATATATATATATATATATATATATATATATATATATATGTTTTGTTGAAAGCTTTCACGACTCATTATGTAATTGATGATCAAATCTTTATGAATAATTAATGTGAATTAATAAATCAATATGATTATTAATGTGAATAATTAATGCAATTAAATAAATAAATATTTATTCGTCAACGCGACTTTTAATTATCCATAAAGATTTGATCATCAATTATATATATATATATATATATATATATATATATATATATATATATATATATATATATATATATATATATATATATATATATATATATATATATATATATACCTAACCTATATTTCCCCCTATACCCTTTAACCTATATTTATATATACATATATATATAGGCCTATATATATATATTATATATATATATATATATATATATATATATATATATATATATATATATATATATATATATATATATATATATATATATATATATATATATCCCATATATACATGCATATCAAAATTATATATCCAATTTGATAAACATTCGATTACCTACACGCAAAATGTCATGATTACCACTTGTGTATTTTATTTGTTCATACATCTCATCATCCAAATGATTCGTCACACGCGAAATGACTTGAATGTCACTAGAAGTATAAGTCACCATCATAAGTACAACTTCGGATATTAAAAATAAACTTATCCTAAAATCAACTAGAACTTCCCTCCGTTGTTCACTTAGCCAAGGCACCGCCTTAGAACTGAAGTCACCGTGGGGCGTGGGTTCGATTCCCGCATGAGATATGGGTTTTTGTAAGCACCCTTCCACTTATCATCACTCCATAGTTTAATGATCACCTACTTTTTTGTACCCCCGAATAACCAAGCTGTTGGTATAGGGTCGTTACGCGAAAAATAATCAATTAATCGAAATTAAGTAGATGTTTGTGGAGTCGTCAAGCATAACAAACAATAATCAACTGAACTTGATGATCTAGTGAAATATAATTGTTTCATTTCTAGTATTTCAAGAGTTATGACTGACACTTATGAACTTCTTTTAAGCTTATATATAATCAACAAATTGTGACAAACATTTCCATTGCTCGTTCTCCGACTCCTGTTCGTGTTGTTTGGTTTCATTGCGCTGTTAATCGCTGCAATGCATGTGTCCACTTGTGTACAGAGGGGGTGGCAAGGTGGGGTGGCACGTATCCTACGTCCGGCCCGATCCGGTATCAAGCCTAAACAGAAGAGTTATTAACCTTTTTAACACCTGCAATGGTAAATGTCTCCCCGATAATATTATACGTCCCACCACCCACCATCACTTTTTTTTATATCAACTGCTTTTAGATATATGTATCCACACTTAGTTACTCGAGTATAACGCTATAGCTGGACGTTAGCCGCAAATCAACGTCTTCCTTCTGCCTTCCGACGTACGAACGCGTGGCCGACACACTTGGCTCGCTGCTAAATGAGTAGGCTGCCATCCTAACCACGTCTAGCTAGAGACAGATCATGTTGATTAAATTGAAAATATCATACAATTGATTTAGACATCACTTTCATGATGGAAAAAAAAGATGAACTTATTTATATGTTTGTGCTAGCAATGCAATGTATTGATACAAATAAGATATATTAGCGTCAGATAAATCATTCATGAGATGATGGGATGACGAGATGAAGGTTTCTTATGTAAGGGGAAGACTCACGGAAAAGAAGTGATCGTCACCTATATTGTAGGAACCATCCTATCATTCACATGGGTTAGTTACATCTAAAGAAGCCAAGAAAAACCTCTGTGAAAATGGTCGGTCGTGGGTATCGAACCTAGGCCCTTTATTGTCACCTCACTATCGCATCTTTGTAAACCCTTATACACCCCAACACTCTACTCACGTTTCTCACATTTCTTGTTTATATCGGCTAATGAATCGAATTTTCACGGTGGCGCTGCGGTAGCACATTCGCTATGGGACTCGAAGATCCCCTCTTCGAATCTCGCTGTGGTCAAACTATTTTTGTTCTCATGAAATGAGGTTTTTGATAATATTCTAATACCCTGCTTTGTTCTCTGAAATATACAGATTAAATATGAAGTATAGTATTGCCGTAAGAGTTAGCCTACTATTTCGGGGAATTGGTCAGGGGCGCATGAGAATAGAATAGAATATAGAATATAATAGAATATGTTTTATTGGTCCAAAATGATCTTAGGAAGATATTAGACGTGTCAATATAGTATGAAGTATAAGCTATGTAATATAGTAGCTTATGTAGTATGTAGAAGCTATATAGTTAGGGTTAGTTGGGTTAGGTTTTGGTCTCTTGAATGTTTCCTTCTTGTATTTTGCTCAGCTCGAATTGAAGAAGGTTTATACTAATATTTTTTCTTCTGAAGACATATTTTATCGCTTATTTTGCCATAATTCAAGCGAGTTTAACTATTGCGTTAGGGTCTATAAAATGGGTTTATCAAGTCTTCTTCCGATCACATGAAGCGATCGCGTTACCACTGAGCTACCAGTGCCTATTTCTTCATTCAAGTAAGCGATTGGCAAGTCCATACTATTATGTAACATCCTTGTCACCCTTTCGAATATCTTTTTTTTTTGGGGGGGGGGGGGAGGGATCAGTTCTAAAATACATTTATATAAAAATCATGAAAATTATGCAAAAGTCTTGATCATTGTGGGTCAAACTAATTGTGATCCGAATTCAATCATCGATTTCAAGACCGTATTTCCTGATACTATATTTATAATCAAAACCTATAGAGTGATGTTGTACAGGGTCTAGTTTCTTGTATACGTAGGTATGAGCAAGAAGAATACAAATTGATAGATAGTTGTCACAAACGTACAAATCTCGTGGAAATATCTGGAGAGTCTTTTGAATGCGAACAATTGAAAAAAAGAAAAGTTTTTGTGTGCTCTATGAATGTAGTTGGATATTATTTCTACAGTAATTTGAAAAGACGTTCGGTGAAACATTTTGTACATCAATTCGGAACTTTTCTGGAGGCGTTTACACATCCAAACGGTCGTCGACATTCTCATATTTCTTGATATTTTCATGTTCAAACAATTGTTGAAACAACACTCAATTGATCGATTTATAACCCTACACAATAGTATGTATAATATATCATATATATATATATATATATATATATATATATATATATATATATATATATATATATATATATATATAAATATATGAATTTATATATATATATATATATATATATATATATATATATATATATATATACATATATAAATATATATATATATATATATATACATATATATATATATATATATATATATATATATATATATATATATATATATATATACATATATATATATATATATATATATATATATATATATATATATATATATATATATATACATACATATATATATATATATATATATATATATATATATATATATATATATATATATATGTATGTATATATATATATATATATATATATATATATATATATATATATATATATATATATATATATATATATATATATATGTATACATAAACATACTAATCATTTTCGAACTTTCATCCACGTTTCCAAAATCGGCATTAATTCATTTTACGAATGCATTTTATACATTTGTTGCACGATACAATCAATATTAGTTTATCAAAAAATATATTGATATCATAAACATCACTAATTAGCTCTTATAATTCTTGAGTGACATAAACTTCTCAACTACTATTCCATACTAAGTCTATTACGTCCATAGCCATATAAGGAAACTCATACCACATTGAACTGGTGATGGTTCATAACGTAAAGTGTTTTAATATACGTTATAAATTAACGTATGCACAACATTAATTACGTAGTTAGACATATTCACCAAGTTTCATTGGTCTTAGTCTGAATATCATATATATTAATGTTTCTATTTTTCAGGGACGAATTGTGGTTGGACTAATCCATCTTGAAAATTATTGCAGAAAAATAATACCGAAAACAGTGCAGTGTCAGAATATGACATTGCCAAGGCAGACGTATGTAACTAAGTGGTCCTCTAGAACGATGTCACCATTGAGATTGCTGCTTAGAAATAATAGATATAGTAAAAATTCATAATCATATCATGCATGATAGATAGAAAGATAGTTACTTTAATTCGATGCAGATTAGCAACGAATTTTGAATATAGGCGGTCCAAGGACATACCATTATCAAAAGGATATAGCCAAATAGCTCACTTAATAATGAATTCATTACACTTGTATGAATAAATACAATAGATAATAATAAAATATGTTATATCTATTCATTTTAATTATATCACTGGCTTTTATACTGCCTATGTGGTTGTTGACTTACACTTTTCCACAGCCGTCAAAATAACAATCAATGCATACGGACGAATAGGCCTACTCTGTGATTTGTTTAACATCGTGTGATACGGGGTTTCATATGCTGAGCTAAAACACACATGGACTGGAGTCGTTTCAACTACTAACACAGGCTTATATTTTTCAACAACAGAATTTCTTTCTTAACGAGTCATTAAAATATTAAAATCAACGAGTTAGGTGTGTTGCATTCTAGTTCCCCTTGTAATGCTGCACTTGGATTTGCTTGATGCAGTTAATAAGAAATAAGAAACCGTACTCGTAAAGGCAGCCTTTATGATATTATTTAAATGTAATGAGAGATTAATAAAACTCAATGCTTGGTATTCATTATTCTGATGTTATTATGCATTTAATCATTTGTTAGGTTTGTCTTTTAATAAACCAATATTGTATTCTTGATCAATACGGCACGTAATTATTCCATTTTTTTATGTGAACGTTTGATTGTTTGTTTGATTGATTGATTTAATGATTGCGTATTGTTTGCTCAACAACCCCACTAACAGCTAGGTTATTTGGGGGTATACTATAATGAGCTGGTGATTGATGAATGATATTTACTGAAACCCGGATGCTTTCTGGTGGATCCAAACCCACTCGATTGTAATTAAAAATGTGTATAAAATGATTTTAAAATCTTCATCCCCACAAAATGTGTAATTTAAGTGGTGTTACTCCATAAAGAAAGCATATATGAAATCGTTCGTGATCACAATTAAATAAATCCGCATTTTTTTCTAATTCAGCGGCGGTCAAGTTTTTGAACAATTGTAAATGGCGCGTTGGTTGAAATTGATTGAATATTGTACAACTATCACCCGAATGTTAAGAAGTTGAGATTTCAATTATTATGATAAACTGAAATGCATTATTGCGGTGGATTTAATTGTAATAATGTGGAGCACAATTCGCATGGCAATATGTGATGTTGCCCAGGTGTACTATATCAGTGGTCGAGAGAAAGTTATACCACAATCGTGTTCATAAATCTGCAGGTTCGAACCCCAGCTAAGCTTTCATGGAATAATTATTCATATGTAGGCCCACCTGATATTGTACTTGTTCACCCAACTATTTCTCATCTATGTGTTTTCATAATATTTGCATTCATGAGAAAAATATTCGATTAATGCTTGACTTTACTATTCCAAAATTAAATTCTAACCTGTGTGATCTTATCATATACCGAGATTGTGAGCTGTGTTTTGTTGCTCACTCTTTATTAAGTTGTTAATCATGAAAATAGCGTACAATTGTTATTTGCGGTCACTTTCACGACTCCTGTAACAGTAAATATATTATCATGCAAGTACAACCGATCAGACAACTATACAATAACGTCTTTATCATGCACTTGGGATTCGAACCCACGCCCTGCACTTCGCACACTATAGCCACGCAAAGGCGGTATATACGTTTGCATCGTGTTGATGATTTCACAAGCAGGCACAAGTTAATTATTGTCCAACAAATGGTTTCATTTAGTTTCAATGCCACAATTATTGTGTAGCTCGTTTTCTTTTCCGTTTTCATTTGGTTTGAATTTTTATAACAATATCTCGTGTAAGAAATCCATCAAAAACAGCTAATAATATTTGCATATAGTTGTACTTGTTGAAGATTAAAATTATTGTGATAAAAATTGAGCGACCCTTTTCTTTTTGTATCTCATGCATATTTGAACGTTGAACATAAGTATGAGAATAATTTGATATAAAATTGTAATTTCATATCACGTGACATCACCTGCATAATATGCATATAACTATTAAAAAAAAACATGAATCTAGCCTACACCCAAAATGGTATGATTGAAAAGTAAGAATATTTTATGTTTTCAAACAGGTTCTCCGGCCAAATTTTGCTGTCAAATGATGATATGTAGTTACCTTGATTTAATTAACTTCGTTTGGTTGATAAACTCAGTCCAGTACCTAGGAGGTCTTCAGCTTGTATCTCGAGTTTTCGGACGGTTAACTGTCTGATTTGAAGTTGGGTATGGTACCGTGTAAATCAGTTCTTCCCACCATGGGAGAATTAAAGAACAAATTGAAAATACGGATCCTCGAGCGTCGTCATAGGAACATCCATTTTTTGGTTGGTTCAGTCAGGCTTTGAATTGACCTGAGAACCTGGAAATATAACTTCACACTGCATGCTAAGCATGCAACATGAGTGCATACAATAATGACATCTCTTTGATTGTTTCTTAATTATTGCATGTTGAGGCTGAATTCAAATTACTATATTATGTAAATGTAGTCGGCACTGTTTTGGCAAATGGACATTATTCCAAGATTTCGACGAGTGATTTTTTTCAGACGTTAGTAATTGAGTGTTGAATTGTAGAAGCTATGATTATTGGTATAATAATATACCTTAAAGTTCTATCTCCATCAAAAATATTCTAAAAGGGTTAAAAGCCAAGAATATATTTTATGCATGGTTTCACCGTTAATACGAATTAAACTTTCAAATATTCTGAATCGTGATAAAACGTGTGGATACGAGTAAACGGATGTATGGATAAACAACTTGTAACGTCGATCGAGCTAAAACTTGAAAAGCGTGAATTCGTGGTTGTCGAGACCGATTTTAATAATAATTCTAAAATCTTGTTTTGATGTGAAAATTGATCGTTAGATTAAAATGCCTGTAAGGCTTTTACGTGAACGTGAATAATTGCATGAAATTTCTCCTGAATGCCGAAAAGGACCGAACTACAATCGTTTTTAACGGCAGTTTCGACCTTAGCATTCTTATGGTCTTGGATTATTAACTATTTTTATGCTAACGTGGAATATAAAATACAGACTTATGTCTACATGGAATGGTGTCTACTATCTATTATACGTCATTCATACTGCCAAAAGTAGAATGGTTTAAACGGTGAGGGTGTGGGCCTGCCTATATAGGCCTATAAGGACGACGTTTTGCTACACAAACAATTAACTATCAATTAACCGGAAATTATAAAACGTGGAACTGGAGAGTAAACATGTTGGTTCGATACCGTTTTATTGAATGATCGTCGCTGATCATTCAATCGTCGCTGATCATATCGTCGCTTATCATATCATCGCTTATCATACCGTCGCTGATATGTTTTTCAATACTGAACTTTTCATATTCGTTGAATGGGAACATGGCCCAGTTAATTAACCCATCTTATTTTTCGTATAACCACTTCATAACCACATCTCTGCTTCGATTATTCGATATTCCTCGGTTATTTTGCTTCACTCTCCTTCCTTTCTTGGCGTTCCATTGGTCAAACGGCGTGAATCATCATGATTAGTGATTAATTATGTTAATTGGGTACACTCTGAGTAGGTTCGTCAAGTCAGGCGCGTAGGAACGGGGGATACAGGGAAAATGCACTAATGTTCCTATAACCCCTCGTTCTCCTATGTCCCTTTATACCCTCATAATCACTTATGATCGTCAGAATACACGC
>OZ023327.1:38487035-38492035 GCA_964007535.1 Brachyptera risi
GTTATATTGAAATATGTCGTGAATCGTAGTTTTGCCACGTCCCACGGACTTGGGTCTATGGCCCACCCGTTAGTCGACACTTGCTAGGCTATCCATATATGTATGTTTTAATGGGGGTACATGTAATTTTTGTCTGACTAATTACGAAATAATGGTATACTTCCTGCACTGACCATTGAGAATTTCAGTAGTACTGTCAAATGTGTTACGAGCACATGTCATTCGTTTGCTCATTTTCATATTCCTAGACTTCGCTTCATAATATATGTGTTGTTACTCTCAACAATCAACGTAATTACTTCGCCAAATCACAAGGCGATCTTCGAATGTGCATAATTATCCAGTTACACTGGAACTCTCACGGGTACTTTGAGCGCGTTCTCTCCAGAATAAATTGACATTTTATTATATCAAAAGAAGGAGATAAGCTTTCTGTTATAGTTCATTCGATTATTCAATTATCCTACGAATATTGAATACTATTTATTTTTACATAGTATACAATTTCACTATTGTCCCTAGCTTATATACAATTGTCAACGATCAAGTCTTTGCACCACATCAATTGCATTTATGTTTTGAAATTACTTCATCAGATATTGACATTTGAACAATGGCAAGTGTGTTGAAAGTGACATTGTGACAGTGTGACAGTGTGACAGCGAATTAGCCAACTGTGAAGCGAATGACATTATGTACTAGGCCTGAATGTGCCTGAATGTGACAGTGTGACAAAGTGACAGTGTGACAAACAAATGATATACTAGGCTCATAGCCTCATACACGGAGCCAGAGTGTGTCAGAATTATTACATTTTTTACTCTCTTCTCGAAATAAATGTAGATTTTCTATTGCAATTAATGTTTGTGAATCCGTCTGGAAGTGTTTTGTACAACTTGCTCGGCTATAATTACAGTTCATCTAATAATTATCCAATCATTATCAATCACTGGATTAAAGTGAAGATATACAACATTATGTTTCTATACAATCTATATATCCTCTAGCGGATTATGAAAGCATAGAATTAATTTTATTTATAGAGGTGAAAAATATACTGCAAAAAGTTGTGTCTTGTAATAATATAATAATTTTCGTTATATTTTGATGTCATTGTCGCCACGATTCGTGTCCCAAAGTACCAGCTGTATAGGAGCAAGCCGAACATAATTGGCCATACTTTACACCTTAGGCTACTCGCATAATAAGTTCGTGCATTCATTAATATAGTCGTCCAAAAAGGATTACCACATACGATAATATTATCATGAAGTTAGAAGCTCGTTGGAATTAGGCGGTGAACGTATTCTGAACAGGCATCATAAATATTGTACCAAGCAAACCAATCTCTGTTCTCTTAGAATGACCTTTTTATTGCGTTAATAAAGAATCTTTTGATTGGATTAATGTTGGATTTCACAATTTTAGGACAATTTATAATATGGAAAAAGAACGTGCATTCATAAGTAACGTATTTATTGTGAATTATTTCTAAGCTTGTGTTGAACTATTATGAATGATTGTAAAATTGAGTGAAAGAAAGGGTTCTTTCAATATTCTCAAAATTTAATGAATCAATTGTACACAATCTCATTTTTGTATTCGAGGTAAATAATCTGATTCAATCAATGTGATTTGTTCATTATTTAGACTCCAGTTTTGTATGTATATGTATGGTTGCGTGCTAGCTCCATTCACGAGTTTGGAATATAGAATGAACCTCTAGTCTGGATTATCATAAATGTGCTAAAAATGGTGTCATGATGTGATCGACTCAACGCCATATTATCAAGTATGGTAATTACGTCGTTTTGTGGATCATATAGGTAATAACAGGTGATTTTGTTGCCTCAGTTAATTAGCGATTGAAATAGACTCTGTAAACATCTTCTCACTACAGTGCTAACTGCTACAGCAAATACGACTAATTGAACAGTTACACACCATGGATTTCTATATATATATATATATATATATATATATATATATATATATATATATATATATATATATATATATATATATATATATATATATATATATATATATATATATATTATTGAGTTTGGATTGAATACAAAGGTGATCTATCATCAAAGTCTCCATCGATTTTATACACAATTAAATTCATACAATTAGAATTATCCACAGCTTTTTATGTGTATATTATAATTCACTAGTATCTTTATTTGAAACGATCTGAATGGTATCGTATTTTGGCACCTTTTCCTGCCGTCTTCAATGGTTTAATATTGAATGAAGTCTCCTGAAGTTTGGACGCATTGTTGTTTGTACACACGAAGGCCGATTCCATTTAGCTGTCGAGGGTTGGCCTCAGTCTGCGGAATCTCTGACCTAGTCCAATAACTTGCCTGTTATTAAAATGAGATTATATTACTCAAGAGTTTAAATCAAGTTATTAAAGGGGAGTTCTTGGGACGAAAATCACAAAATTAGGGTGTTTAGATAGCTTTAAGGTTACAAATTAGGGTGGAAGTTTGACATAGGCTCACAAGTAAAATATATATTTTCTTCGGTGGATAAATGAGTAGGTGAGAGGTGTTAAAATTGGGGTGAATATACATTCTAAAGAAAATATGGGTTGTATTTTCTCTTTTGTGGGGTAAATGGAGGGATATGACCGTGGATATAAATTTTTAATATGCAAATTCATGCAAATGTGATAGCATTGTGTTCTATTATTCAAGCTCAGTTTAAAGTTTCACCGGATTAATTTCTTTCTTCATGTATGACAATAGAATAAAATGACAATGGCACCAACCTACTTGCCGAGTTTTATAGTAGTTTCACCATCTTTGAGCTCAAACGTGAATTAAAAATCTGATTATGAATTATGAATGCATTTGTAGTATTGAAAAAGAATAAATAATGATATTAAACTCGTTTTTCATTTTCAAACCTGTATTTTATTCAATCAAAGTTTTTTTCTTTCACACAAATATATTTCTTAAATAACTGTCCTTACAATTTCCAAGTTATAACCAAAAATTTGCATAACAGCGTATGTCAAAGAAAAGCTTCAAATGTAGCATTAGTTTTTTATGAGATTTTATCCACCAGGGAAAAACTTTTGGAATGGAAATAATAATTTGTGTTGGAATGCAATATTGAGAACTATTCACACATTTGTCAAAATGGAATTTCAAATAGAACGAAGCTAATTTATGAGGCCAAATTTACAAGCTTTTCACTAGTGTAGGCAACTCAATCAGAATGGAAATACGGGACTAAGTATTGAGCTCTGTGATTATCAAAACCAACATAATGAAGTAAAGCGTTACCTAATTATTCAATATGAATCCATATTTCTATCAAATGAACCGAATCGAGATGACAGCTCATTTTCTTCACATACTATTTTTTCTTGACGTGTAAGTCTGATGATGGTTCTTGAAACCACACTTTCAGACTTACGCAAATCATTCCAACCAAATCCTATTCAGTATTCATTTTGTGATCATAAAAATACTAAAAATATTCCGAATGAGGCAGAAAGGAATCTGATGAGGAATGAAACAAATAATGTCGAATAGCTGTAAATTCTTACACACTATACCTTCTATTCATAAGATTTTATAGTCGTATATTTAGTTATTGTTTGTATTGTATAAACCCTCAAGGAGGACGTAAAAGGTGACACGTTTATTATCAAATCAATAATACATATAATCCATTCAATCTTTCACTCCAGCATAATGAACGAGTTGATAAATAATAGATTGTTCTTGATGAAAAAAAAACAGAGTTATAATAATAAACATTTAGAAGGACGTATATTGATGTTCGTATCTGAATAATCTATCAAAGAATAAGACAAAAGAAAAGTATACCAAATGGAAGATGAGCGCAGAGAAGATGCTTCATTCATCTTAATCGGGACTCGGTGTCTTTCTGTAATTCTAAGAGCCTTGTTGAAGAACATGTATAACATATAACATTTGTTTACTCCTCGATCGCATTGTTTTCTCTGCTTATACTCAAAATTAATATAATAATGTATTATTCAACACTACGTTTCAGTGAATTATAAGAAAATCCCAATTTTTCTATTTCAACATCTAATTTACAACACGATGTTAAAGATATCGAGTTGGAATCCTGTTAGAATGTGTAACATACATTTGCTTACACATAATTATAAATTTGTTGTGATGGTAAAACGATATGTTACGAGTTCTTGCCCAATAAATAGACACATGACATGGAATGGTAGTTCTCTTTTACATCCTAGAACTTGAAATATCCCTGTGTTTATTAACGATCCGATCTAATCGAACGTCTCGTAACGGTTAGTTTTTGGACCATTGACTTGTCAATTCAAACAACAAATTACCGATAAAGATCTTCAACATGCAGTGAGTGCGTTTCTCTACATTCGAGATCGCTCACCAAAGGCTGGCTTACCTGTAACCTGCAATGAGCTTCATTTCAAAATATTCTACTTATTTCCTATTAAAAAAATGGTTGGTATGTTTAGTTAGTGAAGTCACCTCCAAATAAAATGGCGATCAATTCATAAATGCCAGTTGTTCTTTTATAAATAATTCAAGCATGCAGTAAAAATATTAGTTTTATTATGTCGTGCTTAACAATGAGTAGGCCTATAAGAAACAAGAAGGCGTTATAGACTGTGAATTACTAAGAGTAATGAGATCATAGTAGTGAGTGAATACAGGTGACAGTTGAGAAAATTATGTCGTTTTCATTGTCACATTGTTATCAAATAGAAGATTTTCCATACAGCATGATAGCGAAGTGCTGTACTATAGCTTTAAAATACGAAACATATGACGTATAAATGCAGTCATTGTGTGATGCACATACCTATAATGAGTCATTGTGACGTTTGGTACGTAATTCTGCAGGATGGGGTCAAGAGTTATCACCACTAATATCAAAATTTGTTAAATTATCTTCAGAACATGAAGTGGTTTCGAGACCTGCATTTTACGACCTTTTGTAAGAACCATTCCACAATT
>OZ023327.1:38497035-38509535 GCA_964007535.1 Brachyptera risi
TCAACGGCACTTTCCAATCAATGCAGTCAGACTGTCCGTTGCATGGCATAAACTTGGGTCCTTCGTGACTTCAAATGCAACTCATTTGGCCCATTGATGTTAGTATTCCAGTTCTATTCAGGTTGTTTGCATTTTTTCACCAGCAAATTTCATTCTCGTCCTTCATTTTCTTTTTATCAGACCTACCAAGTAACCATACATATTAATATACTTCAAAGATATTTATATCTAATCCGTATTGCTATTAGCTGTATATTTTGAGTGATCAATTATCAATCATGTAATTACTTTGATATAATATTTTAAAAAAGGCTACGGTACTTCATTTTGACACCACTTCATCCCAAGCTATAGTGAACATGTTTGACATCAACAAACTCATTTCTAGAATAAACGATGACAAAAAAAATCGTTCTGAAAGTCATATTTTTAGAACAATTGAAATTTGTGGTTAAAATATAGCATATGTATGTACACATTCTGGGTGTGGTTGACTGTCTAGGGTTTTTATGCAAGATGGGAATGGATGCAAGGTTTAGTAAATTACTATTCATTTTGTTGAGCGTAGGTCCCTATATATATATATAATAATATGTAACAAAAAGGCTCAAACTTTTTCTCGATCCGATTATTTCTTTCTCTGTATATGCGTCGGTCAACTGTATAACTTAGATCAGTACTTTTTTATATATTTTATATTTTCATGTATTTGTATAAATGGATGAATATTCATATACTTTCAATATTCCCATAGCTAGTATATCTAATATTGAAGTAATACCACGGTCAAGTGAATCCCATAAGTCACATTCTTCCAGAAAAAATATCAAAATGTCCATAAAAAAAACAAAAATGTATTTCTTCTGTGACAATAATGGTAGGGCCTATATATATATCTTTCCGAAACAAAAGTCGTGAATAATTTTCTGATAATTGAAAAAATACATTCCGCCATGCTCGTTCAACAACTAGGCTGTTATGTAAATTTAAAATTAATTAAATGCAATATATTTCAGCAAAAAAAAAAACACTTCGCACCTTCACTTCATCGGCGCTCTTCTTTTGTGTCCTATATGCGCAAATACATTTTTAACAAACATCTAACGCACTATGATGAAATTGAAAATATAAATGAAGTGAGTAATTAGTATTTAAATGGTGTAATGAGCTCAGGGTTATGGAGAAGGTTGATTTCATTTGATTTACGACTTCAGAAACCAATCGATCTGTAGAATACAAAATATACAAAATAAGCAGTAGATGGGAAGATGCGTTTTTAATATTCCACAAAGTTCACTTTAGGAGATTTAGAGGCCGTTCCAGCAAATGATAATCAAGTATTGATTAGTTATCCATTTATTAAGACACAAAAATGACACACGTAAAGAAGGGTGATTACGAGTCAGTTCACTAATTTTTGTTCAATCCATTAATCATCAGGTTGTAAACCGGCTTCAACTACATTTTGTAATTATTGTTTGGTTTCTGCAGTCTTAAATTTAAAAAAAGAACTTTTCCCATAAACCTGCTTGAGACATCATTTAAACACTAAATCGTTACTATATTTGAATTTTTCATTTCCCATATAAAGCTTTAGCTGTTTGCTGAAAAAAATAATACTCGCGACCCGATGCGCATAAAGATCGTATATATATACGTCACTCGGAGTCCCCAGTTGTCTGCACTCACAAGTTGTTTCTCACTTCGAACTCTATGTCAAGCTAATGGAGGAGAACAACGGTTTGATTCTGTGACACCATGTGTCGTTGAACCTCTGTCTCAAACTGTATCCACCTGGGTGTAGATGTCATGTTTTGTTTGCGTACACAGAAGACCAAACCCAGGAGGTTAGAGTTAGTTACCTTTGTTCATAGTATTTGGCATTTGCTTCTTGACACATAAGTCATCATGAAGTTGGATATAATATGCCGTCGTTTTGGCGAAACGTTGGGAGTTCAGGCAGGACGTTAGAGTATAGGTAGAACCATGAATTAGCTCAGCAAAACCTACGTATTGCCTCGAATGCAGGCATACGAGTTTAGAGTAAATGAAACAATTATTCTTATTGGCCTAATTCAATGATTCTATGGTATATATATCTATATATATATATATATATATATATATATATATATATATATATATATATATATATATATATATATATATATATATATATATATATATATATATATATATATAACATTCGCAAATGTTCGCGGTATACCCTATCGACTATATCGATATTCTAATATTTAATTTGTATAAATATAAAGATATATATCCATTATGCATTCGTCACCCTCCGTAGCTCAGCCAGGTAAGGCACCGCTGCTTCAGAAAGTGAAGTTTCCGTTGGGCGTAGGTTCTAGTCCCACATAAGGAGTGGATTTTTGTGAACGTTCTTTCACCCATCATCACTTCATAATTTCATTATCACCTGCTCATTCGTACGTACTTCCAAATAGCCTAACTGTTGGAGGGGTCGTTAGGCAAACCATAATCATAAATATAAATATAATTGAATTTGAGCTTTCACGTTGTAGGCCTAGTACAGTTTGATATGGAATAATATTATCAATAATTTGGTTGTTTTTATGTTTCCTCGATTGTTTAGAAAGAAGTTCAATTATTTTTTCGTCTCTCTTGAAAAAGGGCTTGATATGATTTCGAAACGACGAGGGATACAACTCTTGATTATTCAAAAGTCTTCTTCTCTGTAACAAGATATGAATACCCGAAATTTCAATACAGAAAAAACATATATTACAGAAAAATGTAATTTTTTTTTTATTGCCATCGAATTTGCACATTTTTCACGTGTCACACACAAGCATCATGGGTGCAGCAGAAAATGTTGAAATTATTTCGATTATTGACAGAAAATATGAAATATACTCAATATTTGTTTTCCGCTAGGGTATTTTCATATTAAACAATATACTTTCAAAGGGGTAAGAAGAATTGCTATCGCAACTTATGGTAATCACTTGTATATCACTTATTATATTAATCAAGTCTAAAAAAAACGTCAAGGTTGCCCTCCGTAGCTCATTCAGTCAATTAACCAAGGCACCACTTTAGAAACTGCGTGAAGTCATGTTAGGCGTTGGTGCGAGTCCCGAATAATGCATATTTTCTTTGTAACGTCGGTTCACTTATCTTCAGATTTCAACTCATAGTTTCATTGTGTCAGCCACGCATTCGTACCCCAAAATAACCCAGCTGTTGATGGGGTCGTTTGAATGAATAAAAAAAACGTTTGGGCACACTATTTTACACATACGAAACTTATGATTGCAATAAATTCTCTCAGCACTGTTTTCCATAATACACACATTTTTTCATTGATTCCGATATTTAATCTAAAATACGATTTCAAATCATTCACCCCTTCTGCCTCCCTACCGCCTTCCTTTTCCCATTCTACAGCTAACCTATAGAGGTTGTGTAACCCCTACCGTTTAAAATGGTTCTTTAATGATACCCATTTCAGAAATTGCAATTTTTCAATTTAAAAATTGAGAAATACAAACCTCGAAGACCACCTGTTCCGAAAGAGAAAACCAACTGTTTGTCGCCTGTTTGTTGTAAAATGATATCTTGCCGTGATTTATATATACATGCGAGTCCCGTGACCAAAATAATATATAAGACAAAAAATACTGTTAGTTTAGTCGTGTGGGCTTCGAATCCGACCATGGTAATTCAAATTAAAGATATTGTTGGGTATAAATAATATTATAATTATTGGTATACAAAAATACACAGAATAGAAAGAAACGTATATAAACGAATACAATTTATTCACATCATTTTTTCTTCCTTCTCATCCGTATTAATCGTTAGGTTAAAACTGACTATATTAACATATGAAAAAATATTTTCAATTCATGTTACTAGATTGATTCGTTATTTTTTCAATTCAATTAATTCTTCAGATGAAATCTCTATAGGATTCTGCCGATTGCATTGGCGTTCTCAATAAAAGCGTTTGAACTTTGAACTTTGAACTCTTAACTTTGAAATACCTAATACTGTTACCTAATACTGTACAAAAATGTATATATATATATATATATATATATATATATATATATATATATATATATATATATATATATATATATATATATATATACCAATTCATTTTTAAGAACTCAACTGGGCCTATAATGCCGGTATAATTGAATAACTGTTTCAGAATATGTATTTTCACTTGAAAAAAATCATATATTAAAACGTTGAATGAAAAAAAGATTCATTTTGATGTTTAATATGAAACCATGCCCATTTCGTTGGGTGAATTATCAGAAAATACCGTTGGGAATTGTTTGACAATATCTCAAATTTCATCTGTGGATGTACCCCTATTTTTCTATCAAAAGCTGAATGCCTTCAAGAAGGCTCTTTTTAAGGGTTGTTTGGTGCGCCACAAGGAGCAGGGAGTATGTAAGGTGGATTTACTTTTTAAAGCTTTTTCTCAGTGTTCAGGTTATTCTGTATGGAGAAGGTAGCTTGCTCCCCTGCCGCTAAGTTATAGAAGAAATACACCAAGCAACCCATCACTATGATCCAACCTTTTCTTATTTATTATTATAAAATATAAAAAACGTATACAAATGTATGAAATGTATAAATATATAAATAAGCTGCGTTATCTGAGAGTTAGAGTGAGAATGAAGTGTATTACTAACAAGTATGAAGGATAAGTATTAGAATTGAGAATAATTATATATCTTTCGTGATAAAGATGTTGTTGAGAATGCTAAATATTCCCAAGACAAGGTTTGCAGGTGATGGATGATTGTTCAAACCGTTGCTACTGGTTTGTGAGACTTGTCGGGGGTCTGTATATATATACACCAGACTCTCTCCAATAAGTCAATAAATATCTTATTATCTACAAGGAAATAAATCATGAATGTTCTATTGAAAATTGAAATTACACTTTTATTACTTATATAATATTTAAAAGTTTGAAACTTGATATCAGTAAATATACATTTTCAAATAACTATTTCCTTTCAAATTTCAATACACATTCGCACACATCATTTCACGGGGAAAATATTTCTCCACGCTATTTTTAATGGGACTTGCGAAATTGCGTTTTCGTGAGGCGCGAGTTAATAAATTTAAATGCAAATCTCGTAGCAAAATTGATATCCAGTCAGTACACTATTTGATTTAATTATCTAGGTGTTCTAATTCCTATAATCATGATTTGACTGGGTGGTGTCGGTTATTGCTAGTCTGACGTTGTGAGTGTGAGGAAGGATGTGGGGGAGGAGGGACTGTAGTTTGGGCTGCTTAGACAAGACCTGGTTCCTGCGATATTTATGAGTTCAACTCAGTATGTACTGCAATAGCATAAAAAAACAGCAATCTACCAGTAAACCTGTGATCTCTTCTAGTCCATTATGTGACCTGAACAGAACAAGCTACTCCACGCAGGGAAAACATTGATCAAGATGATTGAAACATTAAAACTAATAGTGGAGCTAGTCCACATTTTTCAGTCGAGGTGATGATGTCGACGTCTTTTCGGTGTAAATATCTGTGACCGTCATCATTCACATACCGTCGCAATGTGATCTTGACGAACACCTTTAGGGAACACTAATTTGCCTCGACTAACATTTATTGCTACGACATTTGGTAGGTCTGGTCGCAGCTCTAGGGGCAATTTGCTGATGGTAGCGCCTTGCAGGTTATATATTACCATATCAAATACCAAACATGTTTGATGTAGGCCTAGATCCTCTATCCTTGGTATTTGGGGTTCCTTTTTATAAGAGGCCCACTTCATCTCGACTGGATGACAATTAAAATGTTGAATATCATTGCATTCATTAGTTTGCCATTTACATGCAAGGGTGGTTATTACTGGGCGAACGGAGAATACGAGGAAATGAAGTAACTGGTCTGAAGTTGGTTGATGACAACTGTTGGAGGTTGGTGTAGGAGTATGGTAAGAAAACGTGGAAAGTGCTGTTGAGGAAGGATGAGGCTGCAACAGAAAAGATAACAGATTCATGCCGGTAAATACGCATTTTAGTGAGAGTTTGTATGTGAAGTGAAGACCAGGTAGGCCATCGGATAAACCAAGATGTTGGGGTAAAGTAAGCAAGTACAGGCTGGTAATGTGCAGCCGGTATATGGAAATGATGTTATTTGCTAAGATTGTATTTGGATGTGAAGTTCACGGGTTGTAAGGAATGTGGTACAGCAAGTTAGGTCCAATCGAGTCGAGAGTCTGCGAGGCGAGGTGGGGTGAGGCGGTCCCAGACAATAACTGAGAGATGAGGTCCTCGCAACCAGATCAAGGGGGACGGGGAGAAGAGGGAGTTGTAGCCCGGGGGCAAACAACTTTATGAACCTTATGACTTATGAGGAGACGCATATGGAAAATAAAGTGGGCTTCAGGTATGATGCATATTCACGTGTATTGATGAAACTATTGTTTGGGGAACTATAGAAATATAAAGATAACTTACTTCTCGACAACATTTGTGTTTTACATGCTGTTTACTGGTTATCACCCACAGCCAACTCAACCTATTGCGTTCTAATGTAACGGTGTACCTAGCTAACGGTGATCATGGACAACAATAGAAACACCATTATGCTTTGCGGGTAGAATTTCAATAAAAAATAGATGTAAGTTATTCTTACTTTTGTTCAATTATATTGGTTTTTATAATTATATCAACCACAAAACAACATTGAAATGCTGATTAAACTGTCTGAACATACTTCCGCGTATTTTTGAACAGAATTATGATTGTAATAGAAATTACCGAGAGCATAAGACAGAACATCGATTATTGGATGAATGTGATGACAAATATCCGAATGAAATCATATTTCGAGTGTGTGATGAATGGTAATTGTGCTGATGGGGGTTGTGAAACGTGTTCTTGTCGTTGGAGATGACGGCTAGTGTCTAGTTGCTGGCCATAGTGGCTGTTGGACGTATGAATGGAGTTGGACGGGACGGAAGGTGCGTGAACGCGTCAACTACCGAGTCGTATCAGATGATAGCGCCGACCAGAGATGTGGACCAGCACGGCATCCCAATTATATTCTCATGCCTTTGCTGGCATTACACGCGACGAGGAAGTGGAGGGTGGCGTGCGGAGGAGGGGAAGCCACGAATTTACAACACAATTAGAAAGAGATTTACCACTGATCCAATAAGTGTTCCGTGGTTAGTTAGCGATAAGTTGGGGGTGAATCTAGTACAGCTTAATTATAGCTTACTTTATCCTTGATAATGTGTTTGAATTGTTTGAATTATTTCTGATTGTGTTTCTGACGAAGATAAAATACAATACACACTAACACATAAAATGACATTTTTTTCATCGAGCTTAAATTCTCTTCTGTGTCGTGGGTCATTCTTGATATTCAGATATCCTGCTTGCAGATTGAGAGATTGATTGCAGAATCAGAGTTTGCTCCATACAGATATAATTTGGAAAAATATTAATACCGTTTGAGATTCACATCCAAATGCCCAAAACAATTGAAACCGATGAACCAAGCTGAAACCTTTCTTCAAAGCAGTTCTCATGACAACTTCTTAGATTTGTGTCGTATTGAGAAAAATCAATATTATATTTCAAAGAAAACAAAGTGGTACAGTTTGATAACTCAGTGAGAAAAACGAAGACAATACATAATGATTCACGTTTGGTTCCGTAGCGACCCCATGAACGGCTGGCTATTTGGGGTGATATCCTTAGTATGTAATTTAGAGCAGAAACAATATCATTGGCAACCCTACCTTAGCTTTACTTAAGCTTTTGAAAAAAGTCATTTTATCAAAACATTCTTAACATCGTACTTATACCGCTAAATCCACAATATATCTTTCAGATCAAATCAAGATGAAAAATTACGAATACTTGTTTCATTCGAACATCTTGGGAAATTGTCTATACCGGTGAATACCCTCGACAATTCGCAGTCAAGCTAGACTTTGGTTCGAGTTCCACAAAATCCAGGGACTTTTTTAAAAATCATTCATCTATCATCGTTTCATTTGCACCCCCAAATAACCTCGCTGTTGGTGGGGTAGTCCTGCAAATAACGATAATCATCATTGTGACTTTTGTCTCTCTATTCTTTACTTCGAGTCATTTTTCTACATGCTGCATCTATTTCTGATATATATTCATAATCCTCTTTCAATAAAATGCATTCAAAAAAGTCTTCATATTCATAGCCTTCTCCCAAGGGAGCTGAAAATTATCAAAAATGGATTTGATTCAAATCTGAATTGAATACTTCTTTCTACAACTTATATTTCATCAGCCTGGATGAGTATTTTCTATTCAATTGATACACTTAATTACTTTCTCTTAATACTATTTTTGTCATTCACTATTATGCGTATTAATTTATCTATAGTGTGAGTTGGTTTATAGGCCTACAATGTATTCTGGTGAATTAACCACGAACAAACCAATACTAACAAGACCTTGTATGAAACATGGTTGAGACTGGTGGACCAGTGGCTAGCAGGCTGAACAGTAATTCAGGTGTTCAGAGTTCGATTCCCGCCATGGTCGACCATCGTTACAGAGGAGTATAGTTTCTCTCTGTCAATTAGATGAATACTGGGATGGCTCCTTACAACAATAGGTCACTGCTATACTTCCTATTACTCCAATCATTCTAGCTTTTGACCCACCACTAATTGCAACAAGAGGTCTTAAGATTGGATTCCATTCGGAAAAATGTGCTGATTAATATACTTGGAATCGCCAAGAATCTCATTCACTGTTTTCGAGTAAATCGAGGTCAAACGTCAAAAATCACGTTTTTTATCAAAATAAAATTCATATCTTTTTTTCTAAGCACAATAATGATATTTTTGTTGGTTTATAAATTGAAGTCCATAAAATTACAGAATGATTGAACGAAAAATTGTGAAAATCGCATGAAAATTGAGAGGTCAGTCGAAGGACAAAATATGACCTCATTTGAGCAGTTTAGAGAAACGGATAGAACTACTCAATTTTGAACAGGTTTTTTTGCAAGGTACACATATTATTATATATTCTAGTATCATTATCGTGAAAAAACTTCTTCACCTCACCCGAGGTCAAAGGTCAATCACAATGTTTTCTCAAGTGTGACAGGTCAAACGATGCACACCCTCATTCTGCGTCCAGATAATCACTTTCCGACCTGAGATGCGTTTGATGACATATTTTTAAATACTGGTCGTTATTCTGAATACGATCTAGAATTGAGATGTTGAAAGTCGCCCTCCGTAGCTCAGTCAACTATGGCAACGCTTCATACTCAAGTCACCTTGGGTGTGCATCAAATCAGAGGTGGTTCTTGAAAATACAATAACATTCAAGTGGAGTTATCAAGTTAAGCCCATACAATGACGAAATAATTGAAGACGAATGTGAAAATCGCATGAAAATTGAGAGGTCAGTCAAAGGTCAAGAGTTGACCTTATTTGAGCAGTTCCGAAAAATAGAGAGAACTACTCGATTTTGAACAGATTTTGATGCAGCATTCGTACAAACCTAATCAGTATACAGTTTGGTATCATGGTCGTGAGATGACATGGCTTCACTTGAGGTCAAAGGTCAACTACAATCTTTTTCCAGATGTGACAGGACAAACGATGCATACCCTTACTCTGCGGCCAGACTGTCACTTTCTGACCTGTGATGTGTTCAATGATGATATTCTTTCAAATCGTTCGGTTCTCTCATTTAGCCATATAATTACAGGAACCGAATCAATATTATTGATGAACCTACAATTTGTATACATTTACAGATCACTAACATATTTGGGAATCAGGATTGTTTCCAAAATCGGTTTCACCGTCTATTATCGAAATGAGATGATGTAGAGCTGGTGGTAGACTATAGATGTGACGGGCGTAATTTTCCCGTCAATTAACTGCCAATCCCTAATATCTGCACTTATTATTTCACTTTTTCATGTCTGTACCTCAAGACAATCAGATGTATGTAATTGAATATATACTGTTTTATTTCAGTAAAATGACGAATGTATTCATAGTGTAAAGTGACGTTTATACTGGAAACTGACGTTGATAACTCACGAACTAAGTTTTCTTGCAGCTGCTGAGGAAGTGGAAGATTATCTGGCCAAACGTGAGAGGTATTTGTTTCCATCTTTTATAGATAAAAAGTGAAGCGTTGGTCGTCCAACCGTTCATTTCCATTCATCATTTTCTCCCTTTTCTGCACCGGAACCAAGTAACCTTCCAATTTTGTCAATATTACACATCTTCTTTTGTTGATTTCCTTTGACTTCAGATTTGAGGAAAATGGTGCTCGATTCAGAATTGGCAAGGAATCATAGTAATATACTAGGTCAGTGTCGTGAGTAATGACAATTGTTGAATGAGATGGGGCTCTTCAAATCCCGTGTTTCACAATCATCTCATCACAATCACAGCATCTCCCATGAAATGGTGGTCTTCGATTTTTCTCTTTCATAACTGTTTTCCTAGTCAATCTATGAAACTGTTTGTTTGTGGTATTGGATAGGAAAATTTTCTGAGGGATTGGTCGTCTCAAAAATAGATGGTTGGTGCAATCATCTGTTTTGAAGAAGACATGGTATTACCAATCCCCAGAAAATCTTCCCATCCAATACTACAAATGAACAAAGTCCTACATAAAAGTGAGTTTTTCTTATGTGGGTACAATCTTCAGATGAGGGTCCACCAAAGTAGCTGTCAAATACCAATATCGCATCACCGTGATGTTTTTCAACCTCACAACGTACAATTCGAAGACACTTTCATAGTATAGGTACTTCCACGAGGCCATGGAACTCTTCCCAAGAAATGACCTTCATCAACTACAATTTTTTATTCAGGACTAAGGAGTGTGATGTTCTGTATACTGATATTACTCTTCTTCATTGCGTTGACCAACTGAAGTTAATTCACTGCTCTTGATAGTCCTGACGTTTCTGAAATGGGAGGATATTGAGCCATCTCGTATTAAAAGCATGATGCACCGTGGTCTCCAGATAACTCTGCAGCTTTTAAGAGACGTTGACACAAAAGCTGTGTCCATATGTATTTCTTCTGTTCTTCATCGCTGATTTTAATTGTCTTTTTTGATCCCATTCTGACATTATTTGCACCATCAGTTTACGGTCGGATTCAAATATCGAAAGCTAGTATTTGAAAATAATAATTTTGAGAGCATGAAATTGAAGGTATATCAATAATATTGAAGTAATTGTGCAATTATATGGTTAAATGAGAGAACCGAACGATTTGAAAGAATATCATCATTGAACACATCACAGGTCAGAAAGTGAAAGTCTCGCCGCAGAGTAAGGGTATGCATCGTTTGTCCTGTCACATCTGGAAAAACATTGTAGTTGACATTTGACCTCAAGTGAAGTCATGTTATCTGACGATCATGATACCAAACTGTATACTGATTAGGTTTGTACGAATGCTGCATCAAAATCTGTTCAAAATCGAGTAGTTCTCTCTATTTTTCGGAACTGCTCAAATAAGGTCAACTCTTGACCTTTGACTGACCTCTCAATTTTCATGCGATTTTCACATTCGTCTTCAATTATTTCGTCATTGTATGGGCTTAACTTGATAACTCCACTCGAATGTTATTGTATTTTCAAGAACCACCTCTGATTTGATGCACACCCAAGGTGACTTGAGTATGAAGCGTTGCCATAGTTGACTGAGCTACGGAGGGCGACTTTCAACATCTCAATTCTGGATCGTATTCAGAATAACGACCAGTATTTAAAAATATGTCATCAAACGCATCTCAGGTCGGAAAGTGATTATCTGGACGCAGAATGAGGGTGTGCATCGTTTGACCTGTCACACTTGAGAAAACATTGTGATTGACCTTTGACCTCGGGTGAGGTGAAGAAGTTTTTTCACGATAATAATACTAGAATATATAATAATATGTGTACCTTGCAAAAAAACCTGTTCAAAATTGAGTAGTTCTATCCGTTTCTCTAAACTGCTCAAATGAGGTCATATTTTGTCCTTCGACTGACCTCTCAATTTTCATGCGATTTTCACAATTTTTCGTTCAATCATTCTGTAATTTTATGGACTTCAATTTATAAACCAACAAAAATATCATTATTGTGCTTAGAAAAAGATATGAATTTCATTTTGATAAAAAAACGTGATTTTTGACCTTTGACCTCGATTTACTCGAAAACGGTTAATGAGATTCTTGGCGATTCCAAGTATATTAATCAGCACATTTTTCTGAATGGAATCCAATCTTAAGACCTCTTGTTGCAATTAATGGTGGGTCGGGCCATTTTTTTAGCTGGAATGATTGGAGTGTATAACCTCGATCAGAAACATCTAATAAAATAACATTTCATCGCATCATTCCAATACCTCATTCATAATTCACAGACACCAATAAATCTTAGTAGTAACACTGCAGTCATTACTATCAATCAGTTAAATCTCTCTG
>OZ023327.1:38514535-38527035 GCA_964007535.1 Brachyptera risi
AGAAGGGAGACGGATGGAGAGGGGTATTTTTTGAGGAGGGGAGGTAAAGGGGTAATAAAGGCAACCCTCTCAGAATTTGGATTTAATTTTCGTAGATGAAATTCAGTTGAAGTGCAACGCGAATCAGTGCCGGTGGCTACATTGACATCTACTACCCAAATATCTCCCACCCCAAATATTAACAAAATTTGCATTTTTTTATCGATACACCCAACCAGTGTTTAATGTGAATTTGAAGTTTTACCATTAAGAAAAACAAACTGTCGAACAATATGGACGTTTAAAGTGGAAAATTTGTTATTCAAATTTATTATTCGTGGAGAAGTACCTGAGATTTTTTCAATTGGAAATATAGGTACATATTTTGGAAACTGTTGTGATTTTAGTGCCTGAGCCATTAGGCCTTTTAACAGTGCATCCATTTATCAATTAAGGCCTACTGATGGACCTATATTTCGCCGGTTTTAATTGTGATCTAGCTGAATGACACAGCCACAGTAGTCAGTGCATATCTCTTCATTCAGGTTTGTTGTGATTGACCAAAGTGACAGTGCGACCTACCACCCGGTGATTTTTGAAAACCACATCACTATCAGTGAGTGCATTAATTGTTGAAGACGTTCACGTGTGACCCTGGTGCCACTTGGTGTAACTTGTTATTCAGCTATTCAAATCAGCATTCTGGTATGTTTACTTTGTATTTTTATTTTATTTTATTGGACGGAAATTCATAAAAATTATTTTACCTCAAAATTTGAATCTATTATCATAATTATACACCATTTCACTCAAATGTAGTATTTAATGCCGTTAATACATAAGGTATACATTTTAAACCCATTTGATTTAGGCCTACGAATATTTCCATATCTTCACTTATAGAATTTTAGGTTATATCTTTGGATGGCGTAAAAATACGATTTGGTACGCAATCAATCGATAAATGGTGTTTTCGAGTCTCGCGCGAACCTTATCATTCTGTCGAGGCATCATATGCACACCTATCGGCGAGCCGCGAGTGGGCCTGCTCATGACCCGACATTTGGGAGAAATACATGGAAATATATTAGTCAAGGATAAATAGTCTGGATTATTTTATTGTACACGTTTTACCGTACAATATTCAATCAATTTTGGTTCTGAAGAAGTCGCGGATGATTTCCATCACCAGAAGATTTAGAGAAGATTTTTCTTTTGTCGTAATTTCGTGTTGCGGTTTTGGCCCCACCGTATCTCGGTCACTGTAAAGGGAGAAGGAAAGATTGGCATTCTGTGCACATACCGGCAATATTAAAATAACTTGGAAGAATGTTAGTAAACATTGCCTCTTCGAGAGGCAATTGCGATTATCATCATATAGGCATATTAATACATTTTTGCACTAAAATAATAAGACAATAATACTGGTCCAATAATTATTTGAAATTTCCGCCACTTTGCATACCTTTGCAGTTGCATCAGGTTTGTACGCACTTAATAATATAACAACGTGATGAAGCCTTCACGATGAGTTCTCTCTAAATTCTTAATATAATATTCAGATTATTACGAAGTTTTTTTTCATATGTATATAAATATATATATAAACACACACACACATATATATGTATATATATATATATATATATATATATATATATATATATATATATATATATATATATATATATATATATATATATAGATATATATATATATATATATATATATATATATATATATATATATATATATATGGAGTTTGCATCTCACTGCGTGCTGGGGTATGTTGATAATTGTTTCTGTGGTGGTTTGAGTTTAGTTGACTAAAGGGGCCTAACTAACGAGTCATGAGCATGTGGGGGTGTGGGGTGTGGGGTATGTTATCATTCATGGTGACTTGAAACCGTTTGAGGCAATTTTATTTCTACGAATACCTAGGTGTTTTCTGACAGTTAGATGACATCAGGCCGATGTGATCAATTCATAATATCGAAACGAATACATGGTCGAATTGGTATCTTAGATTTGTACTTTTCGTTCTCTACAATTTGAATTTTAATCATAACATTTTTGTTGGTTCCAAACTTGATTCATTTCTCCTGAAAGAATTCCTGTGTTCATCTCATTTTGAATTGTTCATCGGAGCAATTTGTAGTTAATATTTGATATTATGCCTAGCGGCTTAGCCCTTCTTACATACTGTTTCAATAAGATATTATAAGAACATCAATTTTTACTAGTAGTTGTAACGTAATTGGTCAATTTGGATCGGTTTGCCCTGACTTTTTAAGGTAAAATAGAATTGCCAATTTCAAGCAAATTACTCTTTTCCGAACCTAATAGAACTTGTATCATAGCTTTGAGATAGCTAATGTGTATACGAATTATTATAAAAAGTCTTTATTGAAGAATAATGATGGCTCTAAAAGAAATGGAGGGAACATAATTTTTTCTCTTTTTTGTTGTTTTTAAATATGTTTACTTTGGGTAAAAATCTTCATTTGGTTTTGATGTGGACAAGTAATTAATCATATAGAGTTCACTCAGGCTATATAAAAGATGGAGAATTGAATTCTTCATTTTTTTTATATATATATATATATATATATATATATATATATATATATATATATATATATATATATATATATAATATATATATATATATATATATATATATATATATATATATATATATATATATATTATATATATATATATATATATATATATATATATATATATATATATATATATATATATATATATATATATATATATATATATATATATACCGGCACAGTAGCTGAGTGGTTAGCTCACTTGCTTCGTGATCCGGGAGGTGAAGGGACATATCGGACCCGGTTCGATCCCCGCCACCGTCCATCTTTACAGGGGTTGTTCGTGGTTTCCCTCTGTAGTCTAGGCTAATGCCGGGATGGTTCCTACAATATAGGCCACGACCGCTTCCTTCCCACTATCCTTCCCACTACCCATAAAAACCTTCATCTCATCATCCCATCATCTCATTAATCATTCATCCGACGCCAATAGATCTTAGTAATCATTACAGTGCGTCGTTAAAACCCAATAAAAAAAAAAATTATATATATATATATATATATATATATATATATATATATATATATATATGTGTCTATATATATATATAAAAATATATATATATATATACATATATATATATATATATATATATATGTGTGTCTATATATATATAAAAAATATATATATATATATATATATATATATATATAGTCCTAGCAAATAATGGGGCCTATTATTTGCTAGGACTATATACCGGTACTTCAAATGAAGATATTATTTGTACTTGATCTAATACATGTCTTATAGTCGTCATGTTCGTTTTCATCATCCCAAATTCCCAATTCTAAATTGTTCGGGTGAGTTCAATTTGGGCCTATGTTTAAACTATAAAGCGGTAACGGTACGAATCAAAATTGAAATAGCTTATTGTAACAAAACAATGCAATTTTTTATAAATACTTGCATTATATTATGATCAGATATAAAACAAACTTTATACGATAATTGAAATTCGAGGAACCACATTTATACGTCATAAAACTAAACTGTTGACGCGTTGAATCATTCAATAATTATTATCTTAAAACTGATATTCCACTTTCCGTTGAAAAATAATGGTCCTAATTTGTCCACTCTATTAATGCCTGATCTACGAAAAGCCGTGTTTCAAATAGTCGCATCCATTATTTTTTATTATTATTATTATTGCCTATTCGTCTGGGTATTTTTTTCAAAGCCGAGCTTGATATTCAGCTATAGACTTCATAATTTGAATCAATTACAGTCTTTCTTGAATTATCATACAGACAACGTTTTGATAAAACGATTAGGGTACGTCTTTTTGAAGCTTGAGGCTCAATCAAAAACTTGATTTTTAATCGATGTTAATGGCGTTTGGTGTGGTGCCGAAAGGAAAACTATTAGGTGTTATAAACCATAATACATGTTGTACTTCTCGACAGTTGCAAAGGGTTCTTTAATGTAATTGCGATCAGGCCTAAATTTTGCCTGCGACCCGACAACTATTACCACCACACGTTTGTGTCTAGGAATAAGAGGACCTTATTCGACGGGTAATCCAGTCTCTACAATGTTTTGCTAAATCACGAAGTCAAGACGACATAGATAACTTTTGAGTCAAATAAAAATTGAATTATACACAATTTCAATGCATTTCGATGTAAAAAAAATGCCCGACCCATAAACCATGTATTTTAATATTTAAAATGGAAACAAAAAAGTGGCACGGGATGGTATCGCACCCGTACCCCAGGCTTGGGAAGCAGTCTTGTTGGGCAATGCGCAAGTAACGGATCTGGTGAAACGCATGGTTATATGTCCATATGACAGATATCGAATTAGTGGTGTCAATTGATAACCACGCCCCTTAGCAAAACGTTGTAGGAGCTAGGATACTGGGATACTCTTATTCGTCGAGTCCAGTGCATTGCACGTATTGAAAACAAAAATACGACGGTGGTTGAATGTATTTAGCGCATTACATTTTGGACCTGAAAGTTGCCACATCAAATCTAATTACCATACACTTTTTTGTTTTTGAAAAACTAAATTTTATAAACGGCGTTTAAAATGTCAGGTCAGGTTTGGCTGCGTTCGATTTGTTCTGGATCATGACTGGAGTAAAACATACCTTATGTTTTACTGCATGTCATCCGATTTATTGAAGATACAAATGTGTATTGGAAATATAGATCTCACTAGTACAAGTTCAACGTACATTTGCGGGACATTTTATTTCTCGGCTAGAGAAAACTGATGTTCAAGTAATTGTTTTCCGTTATAGAAACCATTACATATCCCTGTTTTCACCTTCCCCCTCCACCCAATTTTTTTTGGTTGTGCGTCTTTAAATAATTTCAACATTTTAAATATCCTTTTTAATAAATGAAGAAATTAACTAAATAATTCTCACCATCGCGGTAAAATAGTTTTTTCCTTGTAGTAATACAAGCACATTGTATATTTCCGATGTGACAACACATGCTGTGTTGCTCTTTCAGAGTATAGGCTCATAATTGTAAGAAACAAATGTACATTAAGAGTGCATGGAAGTCGATTTTTAAATAGTGAAATATCAGTTTTTTGGCTATAATTTTCGAATAATGTGAGGTATCAAAATTCTGAAAAAGAGGAAACAGCTATTTTTAATACCTTCAGGATGAAATAAGTTATAACACATCCACTTATATCACCTAATTGTCAAGCGTATCAGCCTGAAAAAATGTTGTTTTTTTAGCTGTATACGCTTGGCAATTATGCGATATGAGCTAAATGGTTATAACTTATACCAACGTGAAGGTATTAGAGGTATCCGTGTTTACTTGGCAATAGAATCTTGATATCTCATACCGTTCAAAAGTTATCACCAAAGAACTGATAATTCGCTAAATCGACTCCCCTGGACTCTTAATCTCCAATCATTACTCATATAATTTACTTAAGTTAATAATGGCACAATCTTATATTTGTAACGAACGAAGCTTATTGATGTTTTCCTGTCTAATTGGTTTATATTTAATGATATCGTTAAGATCATGAGGCAAGAATACAGCACTCTAGCCGATTCCTTGAGTTACTGTGCTGATGCCTTGATTGTACGTGACAATACGTATTGTATTGTTTATGTTCATTTATAGGTAGGCCTACATTATGTCAGTTACAGTTGATACGTTTCTACGATTTTTCTCTATTGATCTATTTTCCAGGCAAAAACGTGAAACAAATTGAGCTCGGGAGATCAAGTTTATAGTGCAGACGCGTGTTTATTGACTGAAAAAACTGCCTTTTGCATACTTGATGAAAGTACATATTCTTATCTTCCATATTTATTAGCCGTGCGATATACTGAACATCTAGATCTGGGTGCGATCATCTTGAATCGGTCGACTACTGTATCGCATCTTTTTTGATTGCCATTTTATCATTCCATTACACCCTCTTTTCAGTTTTTACACACGATCTCAATAACACTTTGAAGTGTTTCTTCCAACTCGTAATTTAGTAATGTTAAGTTTAATGCACATTGTGGCTACATTCAGTTTTTGTTAGAGTTGTATTGATATCATTTTGGAATTGTAGTGTGATTGAACAAACTATGGGATGAAACCTCCGTCTTTTTCTTCTTCTGATTATTATGAATTCTGTATAGCCATTTTTATGAAATAAAATTAGATATACTGATTTTCTCGGATCTCTTGATCTGTATAAACATAGTTTTATCCATCACGTCAACAATCGATTGGAAGTATCTTAGTGTTTGCCAAGATATTTTTATTTTCTGTAAGAATTAGTCCACTTCTCCGTCGTCCATGCCATGTGCTGTAAACTTCAGTACGTAATAATTATTGTAAGTGAATTCTTTTCAATTATTTGTGATTACGTATTTGACCTGCGGAACGTTGCTGTCGTATGATGAAAAAAGTGTGAGACTATAGTCAAGACTTTGCAGAGAATCCAAATGATAATGTCTCGCACCTATGGGTGATTTGTATTGCCACTTGAGCCGGTTACAGGCAACTCTAATCGAGTGTCGGAGATCTTCAGGAAATTTGACCAAAACAGTGAAATTTTTAGAATCCTTTTAATGTTACCAAGGCTGCCTAGAGAGGAATTCCATCAAATTATGTTGATTTATCAGATGAGGACCATTTTACTGAAATATTTTTCGCCTCGCATGTTTATGCGTGTGCTCTTTCCACTAATCATTCGATCAGACCATTTTTCAACCATTTTTTCAATAATTCTCTAGATGAACGTGAAGAAATGTGTGTAAATATTTAACTCACTCATCCGTTTGTACGAGTTGAGTATATGCGAAGACTCAAATTGACCCAATGATGAATATCCAACTGTATTTTTTGTCCGCGCTCCACGGGTCAAACGGGTTAACTAATCAATCCTTTAAGGATTTCATTTATCGCTCTTATACGAACATCTTTCGAGAAATATTCAGGGCTAATAATAACACATTCAAGTTTCATGATAATATTCATAAAACAAGTGGTGACACGAGCAGTATAAATAATGTAACAAGTAGAAAATTTTCACGATTTTGAAGAGAAAAAATACCAATTTGTATTGGTGATAAATGAAGTAATATCTTCCGTGTGTGCATGCCTGGTAATGGTACAAAAAATATATTATTCGATTTAGAAGACTAGAATTTAACAAACAATGCTTCACTTTCTGTAACCTCGCTTATCTATCAACGTGTCAAAACTCAAAACGTGGCCATTTCTTAGTTTAAAATGACATTTCTCATAATTGCTTCACACTACATACGCCTAGACTCGAGAGCAAGCGATAGACAGCTTTATTTCTACAGCTGGCGGCCATGTGTCACCGTCTCAATTACGGCGATCATTTTACTCAATTTGTGAATTTTATTAACTCCAGTAACTATATTCTATTTATATTATCAATTCTCAATTCATTTTCTCATTTCATTTCTCATTTTATCTGTAGGCCTACGTTTTTAAACGAAAAGAACTAATTGTGAAATTGTATTGTACAATAAAACTCGTATAGTTGTATCGTTTATTCAAATGACAGTCCTATTCAGGAGCAATTAAAAATACCAAGTCGTTGTTTACACTCAGTTTACGCTCATCCAACTGGATTGGCATGCCTAACTCCCCGTATAACCTAGCTGTTGGTGGGGTCGTTAAGCAAACACCAAGTGTGTGTATTATAATACCACTAGTTTCTAATCAATCTAATCAAATCCTCATCTACACATAAGTAATAAAATATCATCGTGATACATAGATAAAAAACTTCGTACCGGTACATGAAATACAGCCGAGTTCATCTGGAAGAAATCTGATATTTGAGACGAATCTCTTCTACTACTTCTAGTCCAGGTACCGGTAATGCTTTTGACATTTTCAGGTTTCTATCGCATTTGATTGGATGTTGATATTCTTCTACTAGGTCGTAGCACCCGAAGGAGTGGCGGGTATTACCACAGAAGATGTTGTGTTTTCCACCATGTAAGGAAAGAGTGGGTGTGATCTTTCTTATAAAGCTGCTTTCTGTGAATTCGATAATGTCATTTATACATTCAAATAGTTTGAGATCTCGATTTCTGGTATTTGACTCTCAACATGAATGCAATGAGTTGAGAAAGACATTTTGCGATGATTCATTTCAAAGCACTCGGATTCTCAAATTTCATGCGCTTATAATAGGCCCTACACATCTTGAGCAGAGTGGATAATAAGCCCGATTATCCTTAAGTTATATTAGAATGAAGTGGTTCTGACACCTCTGTCCAAAGTGCTGGGACAAAGTACTTTGCTTTGTTTTCCTTGTATTTCCTCCATTCTTTTATTGGACATCCATAGTGGCAAAAAATATCATTCAATTATATTAACGGTAATTACTGCCGAGTACGATTATTGACACATTCAATTTTTATGACTTATTCGAACTATTAGAACATAAACAAATACACCTTCGTTGTTTGACCTGAATGTTTATACCGATTTATCGAGAGGTCGATAGCCATGCAAGTGGCTTAATATTAAACAAATCAAATGTTTAGTACAACTTTTTTCTCTGAAAACATCAAGTTTATTGAAATAGATAGATAATAATTGTTATTGCTAATTTTCGCTTTAGGTTATGTTTATTTGACGGGTTGATATGGACGCATTCCTATTATGGAAATCCTTTTTAATTTCTCATAAACATTAGAATTAGGCCTAGTTTAATATTTTGACGATGTTGCATACCATACCACTCATGACTTATGATTTCTTCCCGACGACTTGGCCCTCAGTCACACATCTTCACACTCACTCGCGACTCATCCCAAACTACCGCGACCGTTCCCCAATCAACAGCGTTCCCCAATCACTCTCGTTCCCCAAAAACACGCGTTCCCTACTAGCGAGAACACGGCATGCTTTTGAACACTACACATTCTTCTGGCAATTGTATATAGTGTCGACATTATCGACTGAATCGAGGTATATGATATGTATTTAGGAGAAAATTATAAAACCTCAAGAGCAATCATTCGACAAATGAGAGGTACCGGTGTTTTGATCACGGTTTCAGACAAACCTTTTCACTTTGAAAATATCCATCCTAGACCTGATATGTTGATTTTGTATACCGGGTCCAAGAAGTTCAATAGTAAATATTGCACATACTTATGTTATCTATGTACTGTACGTTGTGTTTTAGTTAGCATACATTTTTTTTAAATTATCCTATAGGCATCCATTTTCATTCATGTATTATATAGGCATATAAATAATATTGTTCACCACAGTACCGAGTCAATGAAATGCCCAAATCATATTATTCCCTTCTTCATTTACTTTTTAGGTGTTGATGTATTTTCATCCAAGTGATTCTAGGTCATATGAAAAATCAAATTGCTTATTATAAATGTTACATCATTTTTTGCCAACATTTAGTGTAAGTAATAAACTGCATAAAATACGCTGACCCTACTCGTTTATAAACATACTGTTATTTTTATTACGACTGTGTCCCATTTTCTATATTTTTTTGAAATAATATATGATTTCGTTGCTCTAAACTTGCCTTCTTGACACCTTCAAGCTTTGCTTCTTGAATGAAAATGGTCAAGTAGAAGTTAGACCGGTATATGATGCTCAAGTTATATAGACTATTACCCATCTACAAATGCTACATGTCATGTGACATTTGGGCTTAATGAAATGATTGGGTAATATGCGAATGGCGATTCAAACGTGAAACAGGCACATTGGTTATTATGTGGACTCAAATAATTTGAATAGGTTTATTTGATCGTTATTATATATATGAATTGTCAAGCGAGCAACGGGGCTTCAGTTCGTCCCATTAATTATAGAATGAATACTGATATATGAGATATTTAAACAAATTATCAATAAATAATAGCCATTCAACATTTCAAACTTGAAAAAATGTTATACATATATCTCAGTTGATCCAACTGCATTCGCTTTTCGAATTTCATATTGAATCGAACTAAAATAATATCGGATAATAATGAGGAATATAATAACCATTTCAATTACATTAAATTCATACCTTTTATTTGAAATCAACTTTTTTGTCATATACCGGTAGGCCTATGATCATTGTTTTATCATATTCGATTGATTTCTTTATATTCTATTCAATAAGTTCATATAGTTTCAAGTTATAATTAACGCCTTGCAGAATAGTCTCACTGAGACACGTGGTCGAGTGGTTATAACACTGAACTGTCATTCAGAAGAACGAGGTTCGATTCCTGCCATGGTTGACCATCCTGACAGTGTTTTCCGTGGTTTCCCCTTGTCGTTCAGGTCAGTACTAGGATGGTTCCTCAACAATAGGCCACGACCAACTCCTTCCCACTATCTGAAAAAACACCCGATAGAATAACCTCTCCTCTCATCATCCGGTCATCTCATATATCATTCATTGACGCCAATAGATCTCAGTCATCAGTACAGTGCGTCGTTAAACCCAATATGAATAAAAAATAAATAAATGAAATAGTCTCGAGTGCTAACGCTCTTGTTGTGTGTTTATGTTACCTGAACGTGTCCATAATTGAAAGCATACTGAGCTTTAATATCAAAACGTAAACATACATTTGATGCCAGAAAGAAAAAGTGAATGATTTAAACATAAATAAATGTGGGCCTACGTGTATTATAGCACAACTTGAACGCCTAGGAATAAGATGATTTGTTTCAAAAGGGCAGTACGCATTTAATGTTACAATTAGGAAAATAAATGCAGTTTATTGCCTGTGTATTTATTGCGTATTGCATATGGTTCAGGTCTATTGGCACTGATAGGAATGGATTTTTTTAGAAGGGAAAATAAGGAAACGTACAAATGAATGGATTTTCTATAGCGTAAAATTTGCGTTTTCTATAACTATTATGTAGGCCTATCCTCTTATTCTCGTTGACTCATTATTATTATTTTTTTTTTAATTGCATCGAAACTTGATACAAAATCATTGTTCCCCAATTAAGGCTATGGATGAAAGATGAAAGATAGGATCGTTTGGACGGGGCACCACAAGGGCGATCTTACCATTGTTTATGAAAAAGTGTTCTCATTTCTAAACATTTTGATTTATTTTTAATGAATTATAGAAATCTCTCGACATTTTGTCATTAGAATATTACTCAAATATTCATTTTTCGATTCTCTCATTGAAGTATACTGTATAAATCTAACTATTGTACTGACGTTGTGCGTGTAGAACCAACATAAAAACGAAACATTTATCACCGTTATACTCGTAAAGCTGTGTTTTTCAGGATTATCTGATTTTCCAGCTCAAAGTATGAGAAAAGAAACGCACCTGCATCTTTTAGAAACGTTAAATCCTCAAGGGTTCAGTGAAATTAAGTATTTACCGACATTTTTACAATTATTCAGTTGGTAGGCGACCTTCTTTCGTGAATACAAGTATAGCAGGTATGATTGTTGGGTGCTCAAGTAAATATATAGAAATATCGCACCGCAGTTGATTCGGCATTCGAGCCGATTTCATTCTTCAAGCGTCAGACCTATGATAACTATCTATTATCGTCAAAATGTTTATCCATCGACTCCAAGTACAGCTTGATTCGAGAAACAATTCTCGGCTACGTCATAGCGATCCGTTAGTTTCCAACGAGCAGGCGGCATACGCAAATCAAATCGCTATCATACATGTGTGCTGCGCTCGAAACTGTTCTACCAAACCGGTCCAGAAGAATAGTAAATAATAAATGTATGTATCCTACTTTTCCTTATTGAGAAGAATTCGCTATACGAGATTTTAACATCAATCTTTTGTGACCTCAAAATATAGCAGGAAATCCATTAAATTTGCAAATAATTGCTTTGAATTCCAGCCATTGTTAGAAAATCGCCTAAAAATGTTTCATTCATTAACATTCACAATAGTAGTATCATGTTCTGGCAAATACGAGATTGTATATATTACACGTATGGTGATATTAATTTATGCCTAAAATGTATGCCTCAACTATTGTTGAGTAATAAAATTGTGAGACTGGTGAATGGTGATTATTGAATAAGAACTTTTTTTTTTTCACAAAAGAGACATTACCAAAGCGAATGGTCTCGCTTTGAAATGCATTACGTGTGAAAATTGTTGCAATTAAATATACTCTAGACAGCCTGTCGACGCTGAACTGCGTTAGTGTGTTTGTTCGTTGTCAGGTGTGAGAGCCTGAAGCGTCGCGACGCCTGCCCCTGCGCAACCAGTGCTATAGGAAGGTTCGACTTTTTCAGGTGCACCAACTGACAAAACTCACAGTCGTCGGTTATGTTTCTAGCCTCATTCCTCGAAGTGAATTATGCTGCTGGAAAATACAATTTATATCATTTTTACCTGTTTAATATACTTGTTGATGTTATTTTTTTACCGAACTTTTTTCTGCTGATTGCAT
>OZ023327.1:38532035-38537890 GCA_964007535.1 Brachyptera risi
AAATACAAAAGGCAATTACTTGTCAGAAGTATATTACCTGTTAAATGGCATAAAATATCGAATATAAACAATTTGTTTTGTTGAAAAAACTTTGAGTTCAATTAATTACACTCTTTCTCTCTGTAGTATATATGTAAGCGCTTGTAATCCGTGTTTTTTATGTATAAGTAGTCAAGTTATTCTTGACGTCAAAGCGCATCTGTGACAATAATATCATATAAGTAGTGCGATGGATATTAAATTCGTACTTTTCTTAAAGGACCAACCAAACTTACGACGAAATATAATCAGTGGTGTTCATAAAAATGTATAGAGTGCCTGGCTGTCAAAAACATGTATCATTCATATTCCACAATATATAACCCCGTATAGATGAAAAAACACACATAGCATGCATGATGTTTAATCAAATAATGGCCTGAAGGTTCAAATAAAATATGGGGCCTACCCACTCTGCATAAAGATACATCATTTTGTATACATAATCTTTTTCTAAGTTTTAAATTGATTTTCTTAAGATTTATCAAGAAGTCTGGATAGTTCGTTATTGGAGCCTAAAGATGAAGAATCGTCTCTCGGAACCAGTTGCGTCTTTCTTCGTCGTTTGGTGCGAATCCATTAACTTTTATCACCGTTGTGGTTATATTGTAGGCTTGTGTCACTCGACCATAGGCCTAATAGCAGCATTGTCAAAGTAATCATTAAAAATTCCACCTACATCTAATCTCCAATAAGTTCGATCATAATAATTATTATTGATATATATATATATATATACATATATATATATACATATATATATATATATATATATATATATATATATATATATATATATATATATATATATATATATATATATATATATATATATATATATATTATATATATATATTTATATATATATATATATATATATATATATATATATATATATATATATATATATATTACCTGTCTTTCGGCTTTCATTATCAATTTAATGCGCACTTTGTATGTTTTTCATTATTTATAAAAGTTCTTGTGTCCGTGATTGTGTGTATTGTTATATTTGCAGTACATTTGCAAAGATCTTCGTCCAATGAGGTAACGTCTTCTCCTTCTATATATAGCTTATAGCTATTAAAGTAAGAATCATTAGCGTGCGGTATATCTATTATTGTGAGTTGCTACTGAATCTTGTCTGTTTTATCGCATAAAAGATTGTATTCGAAGTGTGTTTTTCCTGATACTATGCAGAATACGTGTCTGCAATGTAATTTGCCACGGTTCGCACATTTTTCACATAACACCTTTACGAAATGTGTTAAAAACTAATACATTGACACGAAAACACGCTTAGTACTTGACGTTAAACGGACGTCATTTCCGTCAGTTACCCGCACATAAATAGTAGACAATAAGTACACATAATAGATGATTGACTAGCCGAATTGATACTTAAAAGTTGAAACTAATTCTAATTATGTAATTTTGTCACCTTGTTCGTTTTCACGTAACATTTTGAAGTACTCAAGTTGATAATTATCGCATATCTTCATTTTCCCTAACACCATCAAGAGTGATGCTTTATGGACGACTAAACGAGCTCGCGTAGCAAATTCTAAATATTCAGCAATCACTCTATTTAGACCTTTCCTCACCAGCCGGATATTGATGCATATCAATTAGATGTTCGATGATGAGGAGTGATGAGTATTGTTTGCTCAACGACCCCACCAACAGCCAGGGTATTTGGGGGTACGAAAGAGCAGGTGAAACCATGAAGTGAAAAGACATTTACAAAAACCCACATGCCTTATGCGGGACCCAAACCCACGCCTAACATTGACTTGAGTTTCTAAAGTGGTTCCTTAGTTGACTGAGCTACGGAGAGTGTCAAATAAGATATTCATAGTCCTAGACAATTGTATTTAAAAAATAGTAAGTAACATGTCGATGGTGATAGGCCTAAGTCAATTTGTGAAGCCTGTACAGAATGTCTGGAACATTTTTTTATTATATTCTGAAACACACTGTGCGAAGTCATGTTGTTTTATACTAGTGGCTTAAACCAACAGAATTCGACGCCCATTCAAATAGGCCCTAGACATGACTTGTTATTTGTAGTGTAAACACTCGACTTTAACGTTCGCTTTTTGAATTATTAAAATGTGGAAAAATCCTTTCTATGTCGTAACTTTAGACTAACAAAACAATGTGGTGAAAACCTTTTTTTTTGCTCCGACTCGACAATTATACTCTATTTGCATTTGCTTCATGAACGAGGAAGATGGCCTATTTATCGTGAATGTTTTTTTTTCGTCTTTCATATTTGAATTAATCGATGCCTTTTCTTGTTCGACTATGTTGCCAGCTTGTACTTCAGAACCAAAAGCCATTGATAATGTATTTTAATAACAGGAATAAGATCATGATGTATTTTAGAATTTTTTCATTAATTATTCTTGAATCTACAAAAGGTGTTCGCTGGGCTGCTCGGAGATGCGCAGCGCGTTGTACTGTGTACATTATGATCATTAATATACGTTTCAGCTCATTTTTATTATTGGCAAACCTGCCTCGGTACACAGACTGTAAATAAACATTTATTATTTGTTTAACTGTTACTGTATGACCTCCTAAAGAATATTATATTGGTATTTGGTATTAGTATTTTACTAACTTGCTGCATGCTTTTCCCTTTTTTCTTTCATACATTTTATTTGTAAATATTATCAAAACTAGGAATATCTTATTGTTCGAGCTTTGTTGGCTTTTCTTTGACTGCATGTATTTCATCATCTGTGTCACTTTTGTAGGTACTTCAATTCTACTTATGATGTTCATAAAAATGTAATACTGTGACCATAAAACATTGTTTCCGATCTTGTGCATCATATGTCGCCATATCCATTCATCTTCGCCTATATTATTCAATTATTAGCTAACCTACGTTTACTGGGAAATAATCTAACCGTGGGTGAGCTATTGTAGAATATCATTAAATATGTAACATTTCATAGTAAATTACGAAAGATTCCCTTCACGGTAGCCTGAATATAAACGGTTCATATTAAAAACAACAAAACCAGATTTAAGAAAACTCGGATAAAATCTCAACATAATCTAGTTTGACAAACCTCTTGTATTCCATGTGAAAATACATATTTTTTTCCTTGCACATCCTGCATGTGAGCTCGAATAGTAGAAAAGTTCAAATGTGTGAAGTGAACATCCACGCGATAAAAAATAAATTAAACGGAACCTTAAACTATCTAAAAAAAAGTGTAATAAAAAGCGTGTGTGTTGACGAGAAAAACATACGTCTTAAATGTTCTAACATGAGCGGCCGACGATCGAGCAGTAGCTAAGTATAAGCATATACCTCACGCGATCGACTAGGGGATATTTAAAAGTGCAAGCGAATTGGTTTCCCTTAGTGACCACTTCACTACCATGACCACTCATTATAATTAACCGAACGGCTGCCTTTACACTTTTTTATTGCATTTTACCAAGGAATTTACCTCAGGAGTAAACGATCGTGCTACCCCAATTATTCGAGTAGCCCACCGCCCCTAGTTATATAATCAGTGCAAAACCAGTTAATTCATCATTTGCTCCCTACAGAAGTTACAACTGTTGTGTATTTTGCTATACGTAAGTTCGTCACTAAGAATATGCATGGACGTTTCGATTTCAAGAGTTTTTACATGTTTATGTACGAGTTACGTTCAAGTTAGGACTTTTGTTTCAAATTGTCTTCATTTGATAATAATTTGACAGTCAGGGGGTGGGAATAAAAATTGCGACTCAAAATACTGAAATGTGAATGTTTTATTTCATATTATTAATGTTTCGAATGCAAAGAAATGTGATTTGATGACAGGAACTAGTATAGCAAGATTATTTCGAAATATCGTGATATTTCCGTTGTAATTCTCGACAAATAAAATATAAAACAATTTAAAGAGTGATATGCGCCCACATTGCTACACAGGATATTAATTTGTCACTGAAGATAATATCCGGAAATTTTAATTTACAGTATATTCGTTACAAAATACGTGATATCGTAATGAACAAATTAGGAATACTCTCATTATCCTATCCTACATCTACCGAGCAAAGACACCTGTTTATATGATCTTGTTGGTCTCCTCTCTCTAAGGACTCGATTGACTATTCTTCATTAATGCATTGTGAAGTGTGAAAGGGGGGAGTGTGTACCTATTATTTATTTTTCTCCGTGCACGCGCTTGATCGAGGTTAGGCCGTTCCTGCGGCTACATTGTCCCAAGATGTAGTGAACGTTTGCGATCCGTCAATCAGTCTGTGTGCTCTCTCGATCTACTACCGGTGTGCCGCACGGGTGTAGGGATAACGGTGCGGTGTGCCGCATCGGTGTAGGGAGAACGGTGTGATCTTCGGATGACGCTTTATATCAACAGAATCAACAGGTTCTGTTCCCACTTCTCAAACATCACACTTACACACATTGACCACATTTTACCTCGACTACAACGACCATAATGGAATCACGCGGATATTGGCTCATCCAATTATTACCAATTGTTACTAGATTATCTTGTTGAACAAAATTGGTAAGCTAATTCTCAATAAGGCATACTGTTACTCAGTATTCAACAATCAAGTCAAGAATGAACTCATGATTTGTATTTGACTATGTATGGTGTCGATTTGTTATATCATTTTGGTTAATTACTCCGTTACCTGACCCAAAATTTGCTTAGATCGTCACTGGATATCCATGGCCCAGCTTGATCGTAACGCTTTGTGCTGTCACCAGCGTTCACTAGAAGCGTTCGATTACGTTTTAATTACATCGACCACGGAATTTAGATTAAAATCATATTTCAAGCAATATTAAATTAACTACGTGATAAATTATTTCGATTAACGAAAAACGAACAGTTCGTAACACATTATATCATAGATTGAGGCAACAAGATTATTTAGGTTAAATACTAGTCAAATATATGAAAGCAACTAGGATATGGTAAGCGCTGCTACGTCGATCTTGATGTTTTTATTTCGTGTGTTGTCGTTTTTTTTCATTATTTTTATTAATAACTGATTCTATCTTGAGAGTAATGTTATTTTAATGTGGCTAGTTATTAACTCACGATACGGTATGAAAACACAGATTTTAATTCAAATTTGCGCAATAATTTGAGTATTGAAACATTGTGTTGATAGGGCCTAAATGACCCCAAATTGAAAATAACTTCTCACTTTTACGCACCAATATTCGCCTATACAGTCTAATTGATAGTTGAACATAAATATTCACTTTTCTCTTTCAAAAAAAATGAGGACAGATTGCTCGTCATAAAGTTGGGCCTGACGCTCATTAGAAAAGTTATCAAATATTTGGAATTTTATATCCATAAATAATATGTGTTGCCGAGTACCCTACCTAACTTTATATCATATATAGGCTACCAGAGTGTAAATTTAATTATTTACGAAAGGATTTGCTATTCCTTTTACGTAACCATTTTAACCGAAGCGGTATGTTTTGTGGATTTTAAATAAGCCTCCGTTTATTTACTGCTTGGATGAAACTTGTATCGTTCTTTTGCCGCGTTATGTTTGCATAATTATCTTAATTTACTATAAACAAGTGATAGGATTAAGTGCTTTCTAGTATTTTTCAAACATACGAATGGGATGCTGCATTGCCTGTACTGCGCAAACAGTATTGTTACAAGTTATTGTGTATAGGTTGGAACTGAGATGAAAAATGATTAAAGGAACAATAAAAAATGGCATTCAATTGTGGTTTCCATGCAAGATGGGGATGCGCATTTTTTTGAGAATATGATATGGAATTGCTGACGATAGTCGCC
>OZ023327.1:38538090-38550590 GCA_964007535.1 Brachyptera risi
TCTTCAGGACTCGGTCGGTGGTCAGCACTCGAATGAAACTAGAACATTCTGTGCGTCGTCAAGTACTAAAATCGAGAGAATCAGCTATCCAATGATAGTCGTTAGTTTGTTAAAATCGGTGCTGATTCGATCGGGTGATGTTAAACCCCTTCTGATTGGATGAGGGATCTCAGTCAGTCAGGAAAGCTCCTCATGAGCTAGTCGTGTTGTTGATGGTGAGTTGAAACCCGTGCATGTACCCCCTTAACAATCGTCACTTGCAAGGATGTAATATGGTTGTAATTTCTCATCGAAAGATAGATGTGTCAAAGTTATCGTTGTGTGTCAACTGAAAGAAGTCGGATCAGCAGTCTATGTGTGTATAGGCCTATCTATAGTCAGTGAGAATAGTATTCAAGTTGAATCCTCCAGACAAATGTCTTTCTGTAGGGCCTACTTATGCATTGTTAAATAGTGGAGGATTGTTAATATAGTGTGGCAGGCGTTAGCGTTTTTTTTTTTTGGGTGGGGGGGGGGGGTAGGGGATTGCGGGGAAGGAGGTATTTGATTCAGATCGCGGACAACGAACATAAGGGGTACACGAATAGAAGAAAAAGAGAGTCTAGTATTTGTGTTACGAAAGAGCGAGATGGTAAATACGGGGCGTGGTTAGGTTTAAGTAATAAACCACGAGCTCCTCCCTCTCATTGAATTATTCACAGATAGTCAGTGACATGCAATGTGTAGCTCGTAATGATGGGATCGCATCGACTCTGCCAACAATCACATCTGCACATAGGGTGCGAGCTTTCGGACCTTTCATAATGGCCGCCATTATCTAGACCACCTTACGCAAAGCAGCAACTAGACCACCTTACATAGAATTCAGTTTGAGATCGGAATAATGTAGATTCCGATTAATTTATTGTGCTGGTTAGGTGATGAGAGATGAACAAGAATTATATAGCAACCCTTCGACCTCTGAATACTCTTTCTGAGACATATGCCCATTGACGTAATTATCATTCCAGTCCACCCCTCTTTCCCCGCGAGTTAAAAAAAATCCTCTCTCTCCCTCATATGTTCAACTTATTCTTATTCTTCCAATTATTGAGAGACTATTTATATAAATTCAATTCCATTTGTAAATTGATTCAACATCACACAAAATGGATATATTTTCAATTTTACGTCCTCACTTTTGGGCCCCCTTGGTCTCAGGCTCCACGGTCCCATAGATCTACCACTGCATATGCTCCGTAAAACTGAAATTGAATATTATACGTATTAGGTTTGTTGTATCCAATTAATATACACATAAAACAGCATATTTGGGGAAATGGAATAATTATAATCCAGAATGAATGGTCTGGTACGCTGCGCCAAAATAATTCGCATTCTTACATTTCTCATTCGAGAAATAACTTCAGATCAGATACCAGCGATCAATACATACCAACGGCGCAATTCTTTTTTGATTAAATTTTTGTCATCTCAGGTCCACGCCCATTTATTTAATCTTCGCGTAATCGGTTCTGGTTTCACGTCTATGTTATGGTTTACTTGATAACTGACTTGTATATTGGAAACTATATGTTCAATTATAATCATCTCCATTAGCGGGTTCCTGAACCAAAACGGAATCTTTACGAAATGAAAATGAAAATTATACTTTTCCGGCCGTATAAAGTGACCGATCAGGTCACACTAAAATGCATCCTGAAAAAAAAATCATTGGCAGTAGACCTATTCGTACTAGAACTTGCGGATAGTGTATTTACCCACCCCACGTACACATTCTATGAAAACATTATCTGCAAGATGTGCGAAATTTGAACTTTAAAATTCGAAAAAAAAAACATTTTCAGCATGTACCCCACATATTGGGTGTGCCGCATGCCCCGTACACAACTATCTCTCGTGATTTTGTTTCTGTGATGTAACATGTCAAGACGACATTCCGTCCCAAATGATTCAATCGATGTTCTATCTGACTTGATAATAACTTTTCGAATGCATCGCAATCAGAAGTTCACGTTTCAGACTAATCGGTTGAACTGTTTGGTTGTGTATGGAGCGGAAATAGTTGACGGAAATGACGTGTACGAAATGAGCAGGATAGCTATACTTACGTCTACATCAGTGGCCAATCGTATGAATGGAGTAGTAACTTTAGTATGCCTATATTATGTGAGAGATGTATTGGAAAAGGATTTGTTGAAAATGCAAGATCAAACAAGGATATATGTATTATATGGTTCATGATTTTTTTTACTGTATGAAGTAAATCTAATTTTCATAAATACTTGAAATATGAAAATAAATTAAGTTTGTCCTGGCAATATTTGAATTAATTGATAAAACATAAATACAATATTTCAACAATCATAATGATAATAACATAAGGGAAACTCCCATGTTGGTGTGGTGGTTATTGAACCTTCAATTCGGTATCTGTATACTCTCTATATATATAGTGATAAAATGCCACATGCAAGACTCACTGGGAAATGTGATTTCAAATCCCGACTGGAACCTTTCAATTGAAACCAATAAAACACATGTTTAAAGATAGGGTAGTAGAGTAGAACACACCCTCCCCCTACCCGACACTTGGCACCTTTCACGCTGAAACAATCACCCCAGAACTGTTGTTGGGTGAGCCACCCCTTTCCCCTTTCCCCTTTCCCCTTTCCTCTGGCAACAGCCCCTAAATCAGGTCCCCACTCACCATCGCCACTAAGTCAGTGAGTCAGTCGATACGCATGCATAAGGGCGCATTGGTCGAGAGAGAAATGCCTAGTTATACTAACGGGGAGCGAGATTTATTTCCAGATTCCTTGTGGGACTATCATTTATGAAATTATTATGAAAATCATTTGAAGTCTGGTTAGGATGAGTTAGTTTGGTTAGGTTGGGTTGAGTTAGATGAGTTGGTTAGATTCAATTAATTATCATCATCGTGTGGCTTAGATTGTTCCCTCTAGGGTGTACTTCAAAAATCAACACAGTCACACTAAGAAAACTATCTGATTGTTAAGTCCTCTCTTCCAACGAATAATAACGAATAGTATATGAATTAGTATGAGTTTTCTTTGGATGTTGTGCTTGACAACAACAACCGTTTCGCGGATGACTTTCTTTCACGTTTATTTAACATAGGTATGAAGAAAGTTGAGCTTTACAATTACTACGATGATACGTGTTCTATCTCTTGACAAGTTTATATGTGAATAAAAATAAAAACAGTAAAACACGCTTACGTGATTTTATTAAAAGTTATACAAACATCAATGATAAACGCAACAAGATGTATACGATTTTACATGTTCACGCTGTTACTTCGTTATTTCAATACTGAACCCTCTTTCGTCATTATTTTCATCATTTCGGTTACACGTTGAATCGTTCTTCCTTATATCTTCAATTCATTTCGTTTCACTCCTCACTGATATTTACCCTAGAGCTCATTGTATACGTTGATTTCGAGTCACAAATGTATGTAGAGAAGCAAGTGTAAGTGTAAGTGTCTATACATACAAGCCTAATGACTAGGGCTAGGATAATGATCTTTTCAAAAAGTAAAAATATGTATTTAATATGTGCTTGAAATAATGAAAATATGTGCTTAAAATGACAAAATAAGTGCTTAAAAATCATCTCTGTTATTTCCTAGAAACTATTTTGTTGCAATCATTTGTGTATTAAACTATTTAAACTATTATGATGGGAGGACAGTATTTTGCATTGATAAGGGTGGGGGTGGACATAGGGTCTTAATACATTGATTATTTTGTAAAGTATAGTAATTTTTCAATTAGTCATACCTTCTTAGGTCTATTATCCTTAGATTGCACAATATCAATGTACTAGACTATCCACACTTTCAAGTTTTAAAATTTAAAATGCAGAAATATGTATTTATCTATAACAAAAAACCAAAAATATTCGATAATATGTGTTTAAAAAACTAGATCAGCGTGATCACAGAATCATGCTTTGCAAAGCTATATCAACAGGCATCAGATTGAAATACCTATGAAAGATAATTAATCACATTATTATCCCATCTCCAATAATGAGGGATGGTTTTCTTGTCTCCGTATATATGAGTCTATCGAACGCAGGAATGTATATGTAGGCCTACATCTAGGCAGATGGTAGAATAAGTGAGTGTATGCATCATTGGTATGAAGAAGATGAGTGTTGCACAGAACTGGATGAGGGGAGAACGAAGAGGAGGCGGGGGGGAGGGGGGGGGGTGAGATTCGCATATTTGCCATTAAATAAGGTCATATATCATAAAACAGTCAATTTAAATAAGCATACATGATTTACATATTTATTATGGACATAACAAAATAACCAAGACAAATAGAAAATGGATCAAGATATTGATTAATTATCCTATCAATATATAGCAGACAATAGACGTGAACCGAGCTAGAAAGAATATTTGCATAACCAAGTCATTCATAAGTAATTTATAGTCGTTGATGCATTGTAAGAGAATAATTTAAAAATAACGAACACAAATGGGAAAGAAACGAATATTTATTCTGTTCCTAGCGCTAAAAACAGGTAAGAATCAAAATACCAAAAGCAAATGCCTTGAGCTACCGTAAGCACATTTTTCGTGATTTCTCATGACATGGTACATTTATTTTATTCATTTTGGGTATAACGACACTACACTGTATTGACTACTGAGATATATTGGCGTCGTTATATGTTATATGTGTATGGCATACTAATCGTTTGGAATTTGGTGTAGTTTAGTTCAAAGTGTAGATTTTTACGTCGATTGTTGAACCTCCAGCAAACTTGGGCGTCGTTACGAAGGGAACGTTCTTGCCCTCTGATCTACGAGACAACGGCACCTCCACCAGAGAAACTTGGCTCCTCCACCGATATTAATTATTTCCATGTAACGAGTATGCCTCATAGCGTCCCCCCATACACCATTGCACACATTTTCGTGACACCATTGCACCATTTTCTTCTACCTCATGTTTAAAGTTCATACATATCACTGCGATGATAATAACACTAATGTTTGTGTTGTTTTTCTACTTATTGTCAGGATCACAACAATTTGATGTAAGTGTTGTTTTGTATATGTTTCAACGCACGATTCGTGCAAATATTCCTTCTTTATGTTCACATACATAACTTTGTTTTGTATATATATATATATATATATATATATATATATATATATATATATATATATATATATATATATATATATATATATATATATATATATATATATATATAAATATATATATATATATATATATATATATATATATATATATGAATATACATATATATATATATATATATATATATATATATATATATATATATATATATATATATGAATATATATATATATATATATATATATATATATATATATATATATATATATATATATATATGTATACATATATATATATATACATATATATATATATATATATATATATATATATATATATATATATATATATATATATATATAAATATATATTTGATATATATATATATATATATATATATATATATATATATATATATATATATATATGTATATATATATATATATATATATATATATATATATATATATATATATATATATATATATATATATAATATATATATTCGATATATATATATATATATATATATATATATATATATATATATATATATATATATAAATATAACCGTAATTGAAGAGACCAGGGTTTGATTCCCGCCATGGTCCGCCATCCTGACAGGGGTTTTTCGTGGTTTTCCTTCGTCATTCAGGTTCATACTAAGATGGATCCTTAGCAATAGGCCACGACCGACTCCTTCTCACTATTCAAAAAACCTAATAAAATAACCTTTCGTCTCATCACCCCACCAATTCATATATCATTCACCGGCGCCAATAGATCGTAGTCATCAGTAGAGTGCGTTGTTAAACCCGATATTAAAAACTAAGAGTACTTATTTCAATATAAAAGATGAGTTATACCTTAATTCGTTCAATCGTAGGCCAAGATTTTCAACTGGGCGTGCTGCCCACCTAATTACTCTCCCTTTACAGTGTTTTGGCAATTTTCTATGATGGAAATTATAAAAAGAATTAAATTATTTTCATTTATGCATCTCATTTTCATGGGTTTCTGCATACGCATTACCCTTAAATAGGTATCGTGCTTGAACAATAGCGAAACCTATACACAACGGGTTCGGTCTACCCGTATAGGCTATATGCATAACTACCCTTCCAATTCTTTGTCGTTTGATTTGGTTTTGTGTTTCGATTTATATTTCATATTTGAATAAGAATCCCATATATCATTTTACCAAATACCGAATATATTAATTTTTTATTCTAGAGGGTCTTACCCTTTCATTCTAATACCCTTTTTTGGCAGCTCTAGTTTTTTCATATAATTAATGACGCATCGTACCCTATTTTATAAAGAGCGAAAAGATGAGGGATAGAAAATTAGACCGTTCAAATGATATGCAAAACCGTGATAGGATGTTTCAAAATAACGAGTCGTTCCTTTGAAACATTCATTCTATTTTCATCATTCATTTTACAACTGAAGCCACAATAAAGTGGAGCTTTTCAATGTTCCCGAGCAATTCAGATCGATAACTGATTTCAACCGTTTGTATTATTTTTTCAAAATGGATGTAGGCCACTATAGCCACTATAAATCCAGGCATGTCCTTTCTATCATGCGTTGTAAACGATACTTCATTTCAACTCATTGCTGTCCTGTACTAGACTCGACGCTGCACACTGATGTGATGGCCTAGTGTTTACACGTCCCGAGTCTAGACCAATTTTGAGTCGAGACATAGTATACTCAATCAGAGTGAAATTTCTAGACAAGTATATGGGGATATTAATTTTGTATTCCGTTTTCATATGTAAATTCACCGTCACCAGCATTTGTCTACTTCGGTCAGGGTAGGCCCATATATACTGTTCTTTTTTATTCAGAAATCCGTTGTTTTTGTGCTGTCTCTATGTGGGTGCTGGTTCTGACAGAATGCCCACTCATTTTCATGTCACTTACCAAACTGCAGCGCGCCCCTAGGCTGCCTATCTACCATGACCCTCTTATATAGTATACTTCGTCAATCATTTGTCAGATTGAGCTTTTCTTCAAAGATCAGAAAATAGTATAGCACGACGATTTGTTTTGATAATGACCCTACTTTAAATTCTATCTTTATATTTATCTCCAGGTATATTTTATTATTACTATTTAAAAAATGTAAAGAACACTCATTGTTCATGTGCAATACTTATTAGATTTGTGAATATATAGATAGTTTTCGACGTCCAAACTGCTTTTGTGTGGAAATATTCACGTTCAATTAAATAAACTTGCAATTATATGCCAACCTCCGTGGTTCTCGATCTCGGTTGACGTTGAAATATTTTGGCTACAAAACATGAGAAATGTCTGCTTTGCTTTGTGTTTTTTGAGACAACTGTTTGAGAAGCGCTTGTTTGGATTGACACCAGCAGGTGTTGGGTCGGATCACGGCGAAGGTCCATGTCGTTCTGTGGATCTCTCTCTCTCACTCACACACACACACACACACACACACACACACACATACACACACATACACACCAACACAAAACAATTATTAGGCATATAATCCTTTCGCATCAGTAGTAACCGTGCTCTCACCAGCTAAACGATGGTATATTTACTTTATTGAGTATATGTGGTATAGTCGCATGCACAAGCTAGAGGTCTGGCATGCTGTCAAGTATGTTGAATAACGGCATAGCTGTTTGGTGGTGACTGTTATTATAGGTGAGGCTAGGTACAGGCTTAGTTAGTTCATTCAAATCAAGAACTGATGGATTTGCACGTATCGATTAGCACCAAAGATTGTGACCGTGCACGGTGTGCTGGGTATAATGTGTGCCAAAGTATTCATTTAAATATATTACCGATTTGATGGAGATTCGAAAGTTTGTCAACGATGCGTTTTGTCATCGTAACATACATTTTAAGTACCAGTTCCTTCTTTTTCCACTTTTTTCAGTATCTCAATTTGATGTTCGTACGTTTACGGTATATTAAGGACCTATAGATACAAGAAACAACGTGTCACATTTGAGGTTATTTGTGTTTTGTGTCCATGTTGTGTGTGTGTGTGTCTGTGTGTGTGTGTGTTGATGGGATAGTGGGGATTGGGGGTGTTACTCGTAGCTATAGTTGTGCCCATAATCCTTGTAATAGCGTGGAGAGCACACTCTCGTCTGCTTCTCGTGGAACCTATTTGTTATGCTACTGCTTTGAAATCTGACGCCAGACAGACGCGGGTTTGAGTCCCACTGTAGGCAGAGGTTTATGTTAACCTCCTTTCACCTATCATCACTTCGTCGTTTCATTATCACCCGCTCATTTGTACCCCCAAATAAGTAACCTCAGTTGTTGGTGGAGGCAGTAGATAAATATATATATATGAATAAATATATATATAATATATATATATATATATATATATATATATATATATATATATATATATATATATATATATATATATATATATATATATACATATATAAACTTCATGTGGAGATACAACAATTCATTCAAGATGTATTCGATGACCTTTTTATCACACTTCTCTTTCGATAAAATCTCTATCGAAAACAAAAAAGACCCATTATATACCGTCTGTGCGCCTTCAAGGGGATTATCTACTATACACGAGCTTTCAGAAAACTGATTCAAACATGAATCGACACTTCACCTTCGGCATATACTTGCCAAAAGTCCATGTCACACACATCTGATTCATCTTTAGAAGTGAATGAATTATTTTCTTATTTTAAAATTCAATATTTTATTGTGATATTCTGTAAACTAGTCATGTTCACCATATTTAAGCTTTAGTCATGTTTCGTCCAAAAGCTAGTCTGGTCCCGGTCCCGGCTCGCTAATTAACGCCTGTTGGATGAAACGAAGGCGTGATGCACGAATACTCCAGGCATGACTAATCGCACTAATTAAAGATACGCCCCCAAAAACCAATCTATCACATTGTTTATGACCAGACCATAGAACGATTAGAAAAAATCAAATAGATGTTTTTTTTGTACTTCTTACAAATTTATTTGACCTTTTTACCTTCATTAAGTTAACACGATTTTTTAAAATTACTTTTGCTATTGTTCTGGCTGATTTAGCCTTGACTCTTCGCGGGCCCAGCATTCAACTCATGACACTGTAAACCGAACTTTATCTAGTTGGTTTATCTCAGGACTGTTCTCATCCATTTCATTTCACTTCGCCGAGTACAAGCTATAGCAACAAAATCGCCATTAAGAATTAGAATGCATTCAAGCCGCTTGTGACCTGGGTCAACTGAACTTCCACTCGATACTTTTTGACATTTTTGTTTCTATGAAATTGAAGACCACAACTAATGTCTGAACACATTGTCATCTCTAACTTGCGGGTACGACAATTCCATTGATATTTCTCATTTCAAATAAAAGTTGCCACGTCTCGTTTCCGTTTTTATATTCCTCTTTTCATTTGATGAATCTACGGCATATTACTAACTCATACACTCGATTCATAGAGAAATTCGGCTAAATTGTATACGATGTTTGGCTTTGCAAGACAACATTTTTTAAAAATCTCTTACTTCTACATTGTCATTTTGATGCTATTTTATATTCAATTTAATACAGTCAAGTAATTTTGTAAATTACCCACGTTTTCCAGCGAATCACTCCATCATTTTTAATAAAAACTATTGATAATTCATCTCTGACGGAAATAATAAACGTGATTTCCTCCGCAAAACAACTCCTTGTGAACTAATCAAGTGAGTTAGTTTGTTTGTATATTGTCTCAGGAGAATGTAGATAATCATTAAGGTGTAAGTTACTATACACAGCAGCTGATGGCTAATATTACTTCGAATTGTCTGTTTACTCAAAACCAAATGCATTGACCTAAAACTATCATCTTTTATACTCGAATGAGAACAAGACCTTGCTTACACATGTCATTCTACTGTGTCACATAGAACAAATCAGAATTAAATTATTATTAAATAAACATCATTATTTAAAATAACATTATTCATATCTATATTTTATATTTTCTTCGTTATGATTATAACGATTAAATTGTTATTTTAGAGCTTCCTGAACTATACAGGTTTCAATGGAATAGATAGCTCCCAAAGTACGAACAAATATGCCTAATTTTCAACTGCGAATCATCCTTTGATCATTGAGCTTTACATACTTGTTCTACAAGAGATCGAGCTAAAGTGAGCTGAATGGAAAAACTGGAAAACCAAGTATCTGTCGTACATCATATATATATATCCATCTGCGTTATCCTAGCAGCGCTCTATAGCATTAACTCTGCATTACTAATGTCTGAGACGATAAACTACGAGATGATGAACTATGAGATGATAAACTATATGAGATGATGAACTATGACTATGAGATGAAAAGTTACTGTCGTAGTCAATATTTCAATGCTTCATCTGTGAATCTGAAATATTTGTTTTTCGTGAAGCACGCATGAAGTGTGAGTGAAAGTCACCAGTAAATCAAATTAGTAAAATTAAAGTTTCTTGTCGGATCATATTGAAATGTGAGCATATATGCGTACTTTGGAGCGATTGCTATTTGCCACTCACATAATATATCACAGAATATTGTTTTCATGTAATCACTATGCAAAATAGACACGGTCAATATTTGTTAACGGGGACCATCAGGTTTGAAAGACGAGGTTTTTCTGCCATTAAAACAATTAGCGTTAATTACAAGCAATATGGCATAATCGTGGTCATTTAGTTAACACAATTATACAAACTTGGTTTTCCATCTATGTACACACACATACATTTATACATAAATGTATATATATATATATATATATATATATATATATATATATATATATATATATATATATATATATATATATTTATATATATATATATATATATATATATATATATATATATATATATATATATTCATATATATATATATATATATATATATATATATATATATATATATATATATATATATATAGAGGTATAGTATATAGAGGTCCTGGGTTCAAGTCTCAGAATGATCACATTTTTATGATTTGACAAAAACGTTCATATATATATATATATATATATATATATATATATATATATATATATATATATATGAACGTTTTTGTCAAATCATAAAAATGTGACCATTCTGAGACTTGAACCCAGGACCTCTTGGTTTGTATCCAAAGCTCTAACCAACTGAGCCAAATAGCCACTGAGATTCAAGTCGAATAATTTCAAGTCGAAAACGTTCATACATATCGTTAATGGATCGCATCCATGAAGAAATTTTGTACAATACAAATCCTAAGCCTAGATAATGGTTGAAAGAGAAACATAAGGGCCTGTGGTAGCGTGCAATCGTTACACCTTGGAACCTGTTGATCTGTAAAGACACAGCCCATTGGAGTCGTTTCTCAAATTTGACTTGTCATTTAAATGTGTCGATTATTCGACTTGAATCTCAGTGGATATTTGGCTCAGTTGATTAGAGCTTTGGGTACAAACCAAGAGGTCCTGGGTTCAAGTCTCAGAATGGTAACATTTTTATGATTTGACAAAAACGTTCATACATATCGTTAATAGATCGCATTCATGAAGAAATGTTGTACAATATATATATATATATATATGTATATATATATATATATATATATATATATATATATATATATATATATATATATATATATATATATATATATTCATATATATATGTATATGTATATATATATATATATATATATATATATATATATATATATATATATATATATATATATATATATATATATATATATATATATATATATATATATATATATATATATATATTATATATATATATATATATAGATATAGATATAGATATATATATATATATATATATATATATATATATATATATATATATATATATATATATATATATATATATATATATATATATATATATATATATATATATGATACATTTATGTTTTTATGAGCAGTATCATTCTTAGATTTGTTTTTGGCTGTGTATATGTGGTTCTGAGAGCGGACCAAGTATGTATTGTATACACGTTTCTAGCTAATGCCATCATTAATTAATGTTATATTCTGTGAGCTAGGTACTTGGGGTAGTAGAATGCAAGAGAAATGATTAACTGGGCAATAACAGTGTCGCAGGTATACTCTCACAACGGTAATTTACGATTGTTACCAGTGCTACATAAAACGTATCTTGAGTGTAGAAACGTTTGAGGGCCATAAAAAAGCGACCATTGTTGATTCAACCTTTCTGCACGCTGTACGCAATTAATCCCAATAGACGCCACATGATGGGATTCTGCACGTTTAGACGTGGTCCAGTTCAAATCTTTGGAAAAACTGAAATA
>OZ023327.1:38558090-38563090 GCA_964007535.1 Brachyptera risi
CCAACAAATACCCAATCATCCTGAAGTACAGTGTATTCTTCTGAAACGTGTTAGTAAATTGTGAATTCAACATGGTTAATTTACGTTTCATTATATGAACTGTTCAAACTGAGATATTTAATGTATGGAATATTGTCAATATAAGTCGTAACCAATCTTGTATCTACATAATGTTGAAAATTATTCTAATGAGCGTACATTTCTTGTTGTTGCTTTACCATTTCATAGAACCCATGACCTTCAATATTTGCACACCGGTATGCGAATGAAATTTCAATAAGTACACCTTTTTACGAACTAATGACCCCTGCCAAAATAAAAGTAATTGTATGCAAAGGTAAACTATTGAGTCGTAATGGATTTGCATAGAGAAATTTGCCCTTTCAATAATATGAGCTTACGCCTGAATTGAATTAACTTTTTTTTATTTTATTTTATAAGTTTAGATCCGTGATAAAGTGAGTCAACAATGACATATAATTTTTATAAATAAATTATTCATGAACTTTCATGTTTTCGTTATCTTAATATTCAAATAATATGTCCAAAAAAAAGCTTTGTGTTAATCCGGCTTTAAATTAGACCCCTGTGTCCTTTCTCCATAAAGGTCTTTGTGAGTTAGATTATCACATCTTCACCCTCCAACCTATTTATAACACGGTAGACTTCCCGAGATATTGACAAAACATGGACTTTGGCAGTTAGCAAAAGTGGATATATAAGTCGACTCCAAGCATTTATTGTTTTATATTGTGAATCTTTATCTTCAAAACATGAGCGTGGGTTTGAATCCCGCATAAAGCAGGGTTTCCAGTTCCGATTTTTTTTGTCGTCCGACACGATATCGGTACGATTTCTGGCAGGTCTGTGTCCACTTTGCTTTTACCGTGACGTTTTCGTGACGTCATAAGTCATAACCATAGCCTTCCTCGCTTTTCACGGTTGTTCGATATAAATCCTAACAAACGCAAGCAATCGAAGCACAATCGCAGTGTAACTTCCGGTAAAATCGTATTTTCGGCCGACGAAAGTTGAAGTTGAGTCGATAATCACGACACCGAATCGGTACCGAATCGGTGTCGTGAACCGCCATGTTGTTTGGGTGAATACTGGCTTGTGATTGGTCAGTAGAAAAAACGTGTCGGACGAAAAAAAAAAAATCGTAACTGGAAACCCAGCTTAAGGCATCTATTTATTATAGTTCGTATATCAAATGATTCACTGTCGTCAATATCATTAACACATTCTTACCCCTTAATTTAACCCCGTCGTTGATAGATAGTTAAAAAAACAATAGTAATAATAATATGCACATCAGTATAACTTGGGTTCATAAAGGAATAATTTCCAATTGGCCTACGGCCTACTTGATAATACGGCCATAAAGTATACTGAACACTCTGAACTAATACGTTATCTGCTAAAATAAAATAAATGAAATGATTATTTTTACCGTGCGAACGTCATTCAAGATTTATTGCAAGTACTCAATGAATGTTCAATGATTCTACCATATGTACTGTTGCGGTCACAAAAAGTGGTGATCAAGCTACATTAAAAAATTAAAATATATATCCTGAAAAAAATATACTGTGCGTATACACACTCCAGAAATATTAGCGGTTAAATGAGCGTAGATTTTATTAAATTCGAAATTTCAATTTCGTGAAAGGAACATTTCGTGTAATCGGAAGTGTCCCATATATTGATATATTCTGAATCTCTGTGCCCACTGGCCAGTCTCGTCAATCTCAAAGTTTTTACAAAAACTATGGCTTATTCATCACAACCATTTTGAATTAATATATTTATTTATCAAGTACTCTTTCTGTAAAAGTTCTGATCCTCGTAATTTACATTTCATACAAAAACAATGGAAAGAAACAGATTTTTACATCTTCAGTCCTTACCGCCCCACTTGACGTAAGCTCCACCATGATGAAGCTACATAGGCCTATATATATATATATATATATATATATATATATATATATATATATATATATATATATATATATATATATATATATATATATATATACATATATATGTATAAATATATATATATATATATATATATATATATATATATATATATATATATATATATATATATATATATATGTGTGTATTTATATAGGTATATATATATATATATATATATATATATATATATATATATATATATATATATTTATACTGTATATAAATTACATATACTGTATTTAAATTTATGGTCGACTAAAATTCTTGGTTTGCTTTATGAATACCATCTCGCATAACTTACAAGATATGTGATCTTACCTGAGTTCTGCTGGGCCAGAACGAACGTCATACCGCGTCTATCTCCATTATATACACACCCTGTATATAGGCCTCGATGAATCTAATTACACCGTCGAGGTGCTAAAAGTGTTGTACCATAGTTCCTTATAAGAAGAAATATCTACATGTACGTCCACACTTGGAAAACAATTGCATTATTATACGATTGTCGAATCCACTTGCTTTAATATTAATGTAACTCCTCGCCGTATAGATATATGTGTAACAACTTAATGGCAGGGCCTGTTTCCAAATAGAGATGCTATTTGCAACTATATATTAGAGCAGATGCCCTCTTTCTACATATTTAGATTCGTTGAATATGGACTGATATGTGCTAGACCATTGCCTGTACCATATTAACCATGAAAACTGATTGATACTTAGGTATATCTACACTTACTTTGTGTTGAATGCCTATACGCTCAGGTGTAGACGAACTTGAATAATATGCTAATAGTTTTTAGTGTAGGCCTACTATTTTATATTAGTGACTCTGTCATAGCTCGCTTCATTGTTGTTGAGTGGACGGTTTCCTGTATTGTAATTTTCAATTAAGCGTGATTGAAAAATAACTACATTTTTCAAATTATATCATGTAACAGTTTCGTCGATTCGAAAAGCTTGCTCTAAGCTTGGTTATATTTCTTGTCTCTGTAAATCTGTAGAATGCTGTCATAAGTTGCTAACTACTTTAAATATACATTTTCACTTGTTTATATTATTCTTATGATCATTTTTTTTCACAAATAAACTGTCGCGAAACTAATTTATAATACGAGCGTGTTACTCTTCATTTCATTGGTCATCATTTTGTTACGATCAATTTTATGTTCACAATTTGGCAAGCACATTGAAATTTGTGTAGGTGATTATTGATGTAGAGCTTCAATTAGAGACGCGGCCTAGGTTTCGAATGGATTAGAATTCAAATGAACTGACATAGAATATCTTTATAATAATGCATGCTGTAACGAAAATGATATAGGCTTACATAGTATAATCGCCTGTTTTGCGAAGTCAACTCTACATGCTTTTTCCCAAGGTTCTTTATATTCTTCATACTGTTTTACATGTGGCATAATAATAGGTCTGGTGTATTAGGTGTTAACAGCAATTTACATTAATCTAACGTAGAACAATATCTTACAAGATGGTGTGACATGTTTAATATTTTCAAAAGACATCTTGCCATGTACCGAATATGGAATATGAAAGTCCTATTGTTCCCTTTTTAAAAACAATTCCATTATGTACTTTCACCCATTGTTTTTCAATACGAACTAATCGCATAAGACATTCCTCAATGCTGCCTGCTTAGACGTGTGTTTTTATTAAATACGTATCTAAAAGTTAACCGCGGGTAAACAAATTATATTGTTGAGAGGTCAAGCGCATACGAACGCGCTTTTCCATGTAAAACAATATTAATAGTTTACCTTAATTGAATCGGAGGTTCCACTCCTAAACACGTTCAATCCCTACTCTCTTCTCACAGCATTTCGTCCGTACAAGCAGATACGCTCTTTCATCAGATGAAACAGGGCATAGGACTATCATTTGGTGGGGAAACAACACAGACGGAGACACATTATAAGGATTACTGCACGTTATACGTGTATTTGATTTCTATATTGAAGAATATTTAAAATACTGAAATACCTTGAGTCAGATGTAATTAGGTCTCAACTTATGACAGATTTTAGTACCAGCGAGGCAGTGACAATCGATGCAAATTGCAATATTCTTTTCAAATTCAGGATGATGAATGAGCCACTATTTTCTTCGTCAATTTGTATCTGCAAGAATACTTTTTTCAATTCTCAGTTTTCAGTTCTTGAATCTATTCCACACGAAGTTTCTGTTGAATCGTGTGTTGGGGGGGGGGGGGGGGGGGGTGAAGTTGTGTTTACATACACGAGAACCCGGTAGCAAATACGAAGATAAAAGATCTTCTGTAAAGTTGACACTTGACAGAATGACAGCTAGAAATTATTATTATTCACACTCTTAGACGTATATATGTGTTTTTATCTTTATTTCTAATCGGTCTTAACCCACATTGACTTCGGTTACACAGAAACAAGTGTATAATATAAATGTTGACAATCAGCTTTCCAAATCCTTTGAACAAAAAAGAAGCAAAATATTCTCTGATCTACTTTATTGATGGTGTTTGTTTGTTTGTTTGTTTGTCTGTAGTTTGTTGTCGGCGTCGTGACGGGTTGATGTTGACGATGGAAGCGGCGCGTCGTGGTGCCGAGCTCGACTCTTGATGCCGTGGTAATTGCTCGAGGCTGTGGCGCTTGAGGTTTGGGGACCTGACCATGTCTACCCTGACCTCCCCGGGCCTCGTGTCCCCGCCGGCAGTGGCGTACACCATGGAGGCGTTGTGTCGGAAGCAGCCCGAGGAGCAGAAACCGACTCGGGCGCAGAGTCCGATAGGTGAGATTGGTTTGAGTTTGGCAGACATTGTATATATAGGGGTACGTAAAGACGTACGTACGTAAATGGTTTCCAAATGCTCTTTCGAAAAATTGCGATGAAGATATGTGAGAAATTTTGTGAAGAGATGAATCTATTTCCAGATCCATTCAAATTAAATGTCTACTTTTCTATATTCAACCATTTTTTTTAATCATTTGAAAGTATTTTTGAAATTTTCGATTTCTCTC
>OZ023327.1:38568090-38591561 GCA_964007535.1 Brachyptera risi
ATCGTATATCAACTAATGTTCAGCCGCTTCCCATGTACAAAGGCATATGCGGAGTTGAAGTACATCATACACATTTTTTTTTTGTATTTTATTATATATATAATCGAATTTGAACGTTCATGAAAAAAAATTGAGAAGTAGTGAATGCATTCTTCATAACTGAGCTAAATTGATAGTGATATTTTCATACAGTGATATTCCGTCCTGAACATTATTGAAATATATTTGGAGAGTCATCAAATATACCTGAATTATAGCTAATCCATATAGGCCTACCTACGTATTATCACGAATCTTACAGGTACATATTATATATTATTACATTTTGAGACCTGAGTTGGCCTATAGGCCTAATAGGGGGAGAGGTCAGACAATTATACTGATTCACACTATAATTACGAGGAATGGGCTAAATGTTTCGTACAATTCATAGGTTATCGCGACATTTCTTCAAAATTGGGAATTATATATTATCGTCCTAATCGAAACTCACCCAACAGCTATATTCATTTATTTGTCAGCACACTTATTTCACGAAGGAAAAGTTGTAACTTTTCATTACTCTTCATTTCATTCACTTAAATTACGCGCACCCTTATGATCTATTGGCTTTGGGAAATGATGATTGAGATGATGGGAAGATGAGATGAAACGTTATTTCATCATGGGTTCTGGATAGTGGAAAGGAAGCTCTTTCTGTGGTGGCCTGGCGTCAAGACAAAGAAGGCAAACCACGATGCATCGCAGTCAGGATGTTCGACTTTGGCAGGAATCGAACCCCGGGTATCCTGAATCACTGTTCATGGTACGAACTACACGTTCACCCGTCTTAGTTTTTTCATTGTTGTTTTAGCCGTCTGCATCATTGGTTCCCTGGGTAACTACCCTATACCCAGCTGGAACCCTAATTTCTACCTAGATCAAGATAACACATAGAATATTTATCTGAGATAAAATGGCATGTAATACAAATTATCCAGATAAATATCAACACACACACACACACATATATATATATATATATATATATAATATATAAAACTGACAGATAATCGAAAAATTTCACGTCAAATCCGCCAATTTGTGTAATTTAACATTCTTTTTGGATGTATAAGTTATTTCCGCTCGTCTTAACCTGTGGAACAATCAATCAAAAAGGCGATAATTTATTCACCGAAATCGCTGCTCAGTAGACTTACTTCTGACATTCATTATCATCATAATTGAATGATTGAGGTAAAGTTAGAAACAATGGTAATGCCATAGGCATAGAATATCGTCGAAAAAACGACATATTCATTATTGGAATCCGTAATCTGTTGTCTCACAAAATTATGAAGGACAATTATTTTTAAAGAAGAAGATGATCTATTCATTTTTCATCTGGATGGAGATAGAAGATGGGGGAAATTTATATGGACATACTATCTAGATAATAAGATCTCGATAAGTAACACTCTAAATAGTGTTGAACGCACACATAGTACTTACTCTACGTTATGTTTCGATCGCACATGCCAAATGCCACCCTCCTCACGAAACAGTAACTGACACCATCTATTTCTTTCGGTTGTTGCAGGTCGGACAATGGAGGACACCACGTCACCACCGGTGGCACAAAATGGCGACTATGATGGATCCGTCACATCCGGTGACAAACAAGACGAACTGTCAGCAAACGAAGATCACAACAATTACGACAATATCATAGAACGTGATTACGATGACGAGCTCTCCGATTCAGACGACGAAGACGACCTAATCATAGGGGACCACGCTAGTTTAGATGTGACAATGGCCACAGAAACAACAGAAACCTCATCAATCCTGATGAGTACAGATAAACCAAAACGAAATAAACGTAAGAACTTTAAGCCTCGTAATATTTCCTACGCAGAAGATGAATCGGGTAATAACCATCGCCAAAATGATAGAGACAATTGTGAGAGTGATATAGATATGGATGTAGATGATAACAGTAGAGAAATCGAAAGATTTCACAAGCCATTAGACTTAAGTGATAGCACGACATTACCAACCGCACCTAAACGACGTCGTAAACCCGTAACGGCGCCTCAACGACGCCTCAATTATATCTCAAATAACGGCAACGGTAACGGTGGTGTGCCAATGGATCTCAGTTGTTCGCGTAATTCTTCATTCAATGACGAAGCATGCGTGGCCGACGACGAAAACGAATCGGGTGACGATCGGAGTGAATCAGGTGGTGAGACGCAGAGTTCGTTTCAAATCAGAAACAGTTCGAGTGAGTTTTCACGCTATCATGACAATAGTAACGGTTTCGTACCAGCAGGACACCGTGACAGTTTAGGAGATAGATTTTATGGTTTAAACAATGAACGCCGTTCACCCGTTAATGTTGCGACGGCCATGTTCAACGCGAGAGGTGGTTTTCCACGCTTTTTATCACCTGAACAGTTGAACGCTTATCAACATATGCCCGGTACGGATGCATCTGCCATGAAAGAATACGCGGAGAACACGATGAAGGAATTGCTCAGTATCTATGGCCTTAGTGGGGGCGATATGGCGGAAAATATCACCAAGAACGTGCCTATGGCGAACTTCTCTTCTGGTAAGTTTGGCACACACGAACTTTAACCTTTCTTAGTGTTGAGAGTCATTCTGCATTCAGTGCATCGTGTCACACTATAGTTGTAGTCGAAGTCCCGATTTTTGCATACTGTACTATCATCTGAAGTGTAGGGGATGATGAAAATAACTGTGATTCTATATAAGGTATTTATTGGTTGAGTCTACCCGTTGTGAGGTCGATCTTGACGCTAGATGGTGTTATCTAGTGTTGTAGAGAGTAGACGATCATGACTGCAACTGAAGAGTGTTGTCCACAATGAGACTGACAGAAGTGCCACCCAGGGGCAACATCGATCTCACAGCAAATCCAGATAAATTCAATTCCCCATACCCTAATGCCTAATATAACTCGTACCAACAAAAAGCATAAATATAATCACATATTTTCAAATGATAACTCGCGTTTTATTATTGCGACCATCTTCCTTGAAAAATCTCTTGTCAATCGATGTTTGAGTTGCTGAAATGTCAGGATTTATTTTCACCTGGCGAGGACATGTCGTGTGGCGCTCGCCTATCATACCTCAGCTTCGAGTCGGTGATATTCTAACAACATCAATGTGGTGTTCGCTATACACACCTAGCTGGTCTCCCATGTTTGACGTTCCCCCATTTTAATTGCTGGTGAAGAATGACTGTTAACCGAGTACTGATCAAGTATTCTGCTCAGTGTTGCTGATGTTTCCGGCCGCAGTTTGAGACCGAGGGATTCGCGTCGTTGGCCAATCGTAGGCAGTTAATGCACTCTTGTGTGTGCATTATACGCATACAGGCATCTCGCATGCAGGGTTATTACACTTGGGCTAGACTTTGTGAACACCTCGAAAATTAAAATATGTTCTTTTGACAGCAAAAACTATATCTAATTTTTCAGAAGACAAAAGGGGCATAATTTTAAAATACAATTTCTAAAGAATAAGAATTTGATTAATGAGTTCACATTTATAACACATGGTAATATTTCTCTTTGGACTAAAAAAAAGGCCTGAAGGGGTCAATTTCAAGATGGCTTGATGGCCTAGCAGGGGGCTTCCACAGATATGGCGCCGATATCCTGCTGCGCGCGCAGCCGCGACCGCAGCACCAGCGTGCGCAGAACAATAGAGTCAGCAACTATTCTAATCAACCTCTACTCCTCAGTCCTCACCATCAGATCGTTCTTTTGTAAGCGACCCGCAGGCGAACTTTGTTGCTTTTTCGAATCCTTTTTATTTGAGAAACATATGAATATACTTGTAATACTCTTCTAGTAATTAAAAACGAAAATAAGAAAAATAGAAAAGAAAATGAGAAAAATGACATGAAGGGTGATAGGTCTAATGTAGGGTCTACGGCGAAGAAAAAAAAAGAAACGTCTTCCCGCTCCCGACCCCTCCCCCGGCTTAGACCTATGAAATAAATCAATCTTAGGACAACCATATTAAAATTGATAATTAAAATAGATGACTTGTTCAAATTATTATTATTAAAAATCCATTCAAGGAAATGTGTTCGTCTGACTTCCATAAATGTATTCGTCATTACTCATCAGTATTCGGTGGAAATTTGATTTAATGATGGAGCGAATGTATAAACTGCTACGTTGAAAGGATTGCGATATTGTCTTAATAGCTTGACGTGTATAAGAGCCCCTTATACCCCTGGTCACTCTCCGCACCCCATTTGTTTGTAGGATTATAGTTGTGTTCGTCTGTCATGAACTGAAAAGAACTAGAGTACATTTTAAGGGGGTGGAGCAACTTGAGTTCAACTCCGTGCAGGATGCGCCGTTGTTCAGTTCAACTTGGTGTACGTGAACTAACAATTACAGACGAACAGCCACCACCCACCGCGTACCCCAAACTACTTGCCGCGAATTCAAAATATGTTTCAACTTTCAATTAATTTCTACGCTCATGATATAAAGAAAAATGACAATATTGGTCGAAACAAAAATATTCATCCAAAAGCATTTATATAATATTTAAAAGGTGATAGAAAAGTAGCATGACGAGAGAATCGCCAGTAAGCTACTTGACACCCGGAATATTCGAACAATATTGTTTTGAGAGCACTGTTGATAAACTAAATAAAAGTAACCTCATAAAACTAATGAACTAAACTGATATAATAATTACCAAATATCTCATGGATGATTGATGAACTGATAAAACTAACATTTAGAGCTAAACAATATCCCGTTTTCATCAGTGCGTACGTAAAACGTGAATAGCATCCACAGATACATCCATGTTGCGCGCGTAAAATCTGCTTACACTACTTTACACCACCTGTACGTACAGGGGTAACTTTTCTTACACTTTTTTACACCAACTTACTCTAGTTCACCGTGCGTCGACAAACGAACAGCCGAGTGCAAGCTGCACTATTCTGCCCCGAGTCAGACGAACGGCCACCGACCGATCGGTGTAAGTTGGTGCAGGTTCGTGCAAAATAGTGCAGACAGACGAACACAACTTATATAAAAGATTGCAACTACCGGTACATTATTTGTCTGAAGTAACATGCAATATTGGAACTTCTTCTGAATATACTTTATACTTTATACTTATATATATATATATATATATATATATATATATATATATATATATATATATATATATATATATATATATATATATATATATATATATATATATATATAAATATATATACTATACTCACTATACTATACTTATATTATATATACTTCGTATATACTATAACATTCTTATTTTATGAACCGTTTGGCCCCGTCAGTACTCGTGAATTGTCGAATATTTATACTGATCTACTTGTAATCATGTCATTCAAGCGACAGTGAGTTCACCTGTGATCTCTAGGAGAACAATATGTGGGATCGACGATTTGTTAAGTGCCGATGACATGCGTTTTCCACTTGAGAAACTCCCCTTAAATGCATGGGCCCAAAGCGGGTTTACCCTGCCCTTTATGATAGGAAGAAAAGTCGGTATGATACTTTTTTCAACAATGCCTAAGCTCAGTGATACCTTCTCAAATATCCAAAACAAAATTCCCCCTCCCGAAAATGGGGTCTATTTTTCATCCTAACAGTTGAAATGAAGCGTATCCCCCTTCAACCTTATTCAAAAACGATTTTTTGGGGTGAAAAAGGTACCACGGTTTCCCTAATTCTGGAAAAACATACAAGTGGGGTGAAAAGTTGTCTCCAACCCCCTCGAAAATGTGACCCCATTGTTCACGCTCGCTTAAATCACAATGGTAATTGAGTACAACTACCCTGTATTTAAGGGTGTCAAATTCTACCGTCTAGTGTCGAGCTATTTAGGGGTTGAAATTGCCACATATTAACTCTTAAACCGAGCAACCCCCGAAACGCCTAAACCAACCTGCTTCAGCCATAGAAACCTGTGGACCGATTTCTCTTTCATTTTTTTAGGGAAACAAAACAAAAAAAACGTAAATCTGTTCCAATTTTACTGCATGGGAATTTTTTTCACGGTTATCTTTCAACAATGGCTATTTCGTAAATTGTATGAAAAGAGTATTTCATCGCAGTTAATACGGACGATTGGAGAGCTACTGCCGATGCTGACTCTATCTTGCGGTAACGGATAACTTAGGCGTCGCCCTTCACAATTTCAACCCCTTTCTCTCGCCTTCAAAACACATACCGAATAAAATAGGCGGTCATTCTTTTACGTTCAATACAATTCTATAGACGTACTGTTACGGGATCCTAAATACCATGCGAATAGAGTGAAATCAGACCTTCTTCAAGTGGTTCAAAGTTCAAACTGAACTTGATGATAATAACCGTAACGGAAAAAAGTAAAAACCGTATAATATAACGTCTATAACCCTATTTTTTCTCGAAATTATATCAAGACTCGTGGAGAATTTCCAACATTTATTATAGATCCATTTCTCCGATCTTTTGTGATATTTAAATGGAATGACAGATATTATTAATACTGCAGAAATGTCATCATCAACCAGATTATCGATTGGAACATCGTATTAATTATTAATACCATAATAATATGATAACAATTGATATGGAAAAAAAAGATGAAATAATAATATAATAACTGATAATTTTGTGTGTTGACACGAGACAAGTGTAATGTGTATGACGTGTACCATGTGATCTTGTCACCTGTCACCACCCCAGTGAACTCTGCTTGTAGGTGCACAAAAGTGCGACAAAGTTGGGTCGAGTGCAAGAAGATTAGCTGAAACTCGACACGCATCAGGATTCAGAGATTAGGAAGAAAATACATTCAAGAAGCTCGATCTACTTGACATTTTGTTGTCGCTAGCCATTCATGTCATATGCATATTACCTACATGTGAGGCAGTACGCGCTGCATCGGGCACATGTGCTGTAGAAGTTGGAGCCAGCTGCTGCACTTCTGAGCCATAACAAAGGTTTCACGCGTTTCGACCGGTGTCCCAGTCTCATGTTCAGTGCAGACTAAGACAGAGGAGACCCGCCATTAGAATACTTGTGGCTTAGCCAATCAGACGGTGCGGGTTTAACCCATTCTTGGTCATCTTTTAAAGTGTTGCTGTCGTGGTTTACCACAGTTTTCGGACAGGAATGGAATGTTCTGGATAATAAGCAATGGCCGCAAATTGCATCTTCAAATCAACTTATGCTCCGTCTGTTATACACTGGACAATGATCACAGCTCATGTTGAGTTGCCACGGTCATGTGGTGTAGTCAATATTCTCAAATACAGGCAATTAATTCTTGGGTGATAATAGAGCGATTATTATTTGTACATTGTATTGACTCGGAACAATGATGTATTGCTAGCATAACTATTAACTATACTTACATGGACTACATGGACAGTTCTCATGTTTTATCAATTTTCAATATATTATCATTATTATTATTATTATCATTTTTTTTTATAATGCATGAACAATATTTTTTTCATACAGTGATTCCTCCAATAATTCAGCTATGCCACGCTAATTGGTGTAGATTCGTTTGGACTGGAGGTCATTTATTATTCAATTACAATATAAAATGATTGAAACAAACATAAAAAATTGCCGTTTCATTTGGCAGGCTTCGAATCATTCGGTTCTTGAAGTTGAAAGCGTCATAAAAAGTCTGCAGAATAACTTGTTTTATAAATTAATGTGTTCTCCATCTCTCATCCAGTCAAATATGAAATGGGATACCAGAAGAGGCTCGCGGATTAGCTGAAGGCATAAATTATTCGCTGTTTTATTTGTATTATTTAAAAAAATATAAGTAAGTAAGACACATTTGATACTCTCTAGTTTTCTTGATTGATCGAGTGCTCATGGTTTTGTAGAAAATAAAAACTTCATAGATAACGGGAGAAACGAAAAAGTGAATAAATTGAAGCAAGTTTAGTTAAAAGCCCAATTGCCAGCTGATGATGATAGAGATAAAATTAAACTATCACTGCTTTCTATCAACATAGCACTTTGGAGCACAGAGCCAGTCTGTTTCAGCCTGTTTCAAATAAAGAGCCAACTCTTAGTAATGGGTGAAATATTATTACACTAAACTTTACATAGGCCTACTCATTTCTCACAATCTACTATATCGTATGGACTAAAGTAGTTTTGGTATAAAAAATGTAAATTACTTCACAATTAATTGAAGTAGGCTTCTCTATGACTGTAGTTAATAAAGTATAGTAATTAGAATTAGAATTATAGCTATAATATTCTATGTTGTAATGACTAATGACCTAAGCACCATAATGCTACAAGTTGAAAATGAGCGTTAAAATAGTGTATCAAATGGAAAGAAAGAGGAACACAATTCTTCTCAGCCTATAGAGAAGGCAACAAACACTATCTTTTTGATATCTATATGTGCTCAAATCAATATTCTATTATTTCAAGTTTGTTCAAATTGTCAAGAGTGTTCAATCTTTATCTTTAGGAAACTGTCTATCAACCGGTGCTAATAATTTCAGTGCAATAATTAGTCAGCAGAAATACCTTCAGGGCTGAGGCAGTTGACACGATCTAAAAATGAGAAATAAGTTGACTACTTCTGAGAAGTAAATATATTTCGTTTCAACTAATTCAGCACAATGAAATTGAATTGATACTCGACTTAAAAAAATAAGAACATAAAATAATGTGTCCTGTCTTTTCTGCGTACCGGAAATTTACAAGAAACGCTCGAACTGTTCGTGTAGAAATTTTTCAAAAATAGTTGTAAAAATTCAACATTCTTAGTTGATTATAATTTTCATAAGTTTTCAAGTTTGGTTAATGTTGCAGTTTGCAAAATGAATCAAAATGTCTTCGGATTTCAAATAAATCAGTAGCAATAAAACGAAGAGACTTACAAAAATACAAAATACTATCTCTGAGAGCTGGCCCAAGTATGACGATTAACTGTGACAAGTTTCTACTAGTTTTACAAATCTTCTGTTTAATTTGTATACATGTAAAGAGTGTTTCTAACAGATTTGCTAGTACACAGATGAAGCACGACAATTTTTTCATTTTCAATTTTTTTCACCGTGTGAATAGCCTTACCACATGTAGGCCTACTTATGGATAAACATGTACAGTACATTTACAGTACTTACTTTCATAGGATAAAGACTGCGTATAATTGGCATGAAGAGAACTCAACCAATGATGCGGGTCTGCCTGACACATTATAGGTAGGCTACTCCCTACAAGATGATGATGGACCCTTTCGTCAATATTGCTACATCAATGATCAATTATGCTAATAGAAAATGTTCGTATATTCGTATTGAAAATATTCATCTGCGTAACAATATGTTTTACTTTGGTATGGTATGTTATAGACGATAATAGGCCTACAAAGTATAGCACGTAACATATTTTAATGGTTAAAAGCCGATTATTATTTTGTTGTACTTGTACTTTTGTTGTTGTACTTTGTAGATTTGTCAACTCGTTATAAACTTGATACATTTATAAAAAGGATTCAAAAGTTGAACCAAGGAGTGCGTCTGGAGTAGAAATGTTTGATGACAAAAGTCTGAGGCTTATATTATATTATTTTGATTTCCTGCTTGTCATACGGGTACTACTTAGGCCTATTATGTACATCGTGTCGGTGTTTGTTATTCTAATGTAATAACATGGCCGTGGTGATTGGTGATGTACTGGTGATTATTATTTCTTTGTTCTGTTACAATTATTCGGTAACGTTATTGTACTTTTCAGTTCAGGCAATGTAACCGCTAATCATTAATATTCTGATGGAAAAAAACCTGACCAAATTGTTATTTTAGCACTAGAGCTTGCATTGCGACTACAATATGTGGTATTGTATGTCTCTGAAAAAAAAATCCTTCACTTCTGTATAAACTTTCTTATAGATGTTTTGAACATTTGCTATATTTTATTCATTTATTTTATATTTTATGTAATTATAAGTATTTTATTAACTGGTGAGTTATCGCTGTAGAATACACCTTCCATCCAGTAAATTTTAACGGATCATCATTATTGTTAAACAAGGCAATTCTTTAACGACATTTTGTCACAAAATACCATCAAGTCACTGTATTTGTTATTTTTATGGTGTCGTCAAACATGAGATAAAAGCTTTATAATGTTGAACAGGTCGTTTCCTCCACAAATCTTCAACAGCTTGGTAGATTATTATTCCGATTGTGTAAGTTAATAATTGACTCTGAAGTTGTAAAAGTTATTTTCGACACCAAATCGTACAAGTTTGTTTCGTCTCGTGATGTGGGCACACCTCGGGGTGAATTGCAGGTAATGGGAGACTTTGCATAATATATAACCACGTTTCAAACACTTTTAATCTGCATACAAATAACAAGGAGTATATCTTAAAAAACGCCTACATTAAAACTAAAGGAGAGAAAACAACACCTGCCTGTTCAGGAATGGAATCTTGGTGTTATTATTTAAGTAAAACAGCGATCGAGGACATTATGATTCTGAGTGGAACAGTATTGCTGATAGACAGAAGTGTGCTTCCGATCACATTCTAGACCAGTGGACAGAATCGACAATCAGTTGTAACCAACTCATCAATCCCCTCACACCTGAGTGTTCAGGCCTAGACGAAGTTGAATGGAAGTTGAGTGACATTATTGGAGTTTACCGAGAAGATGGAATTATTACGTGTCGATAGGATAGGGATTCGAGGAATAAAAGCTGACCTAATGAACTGGCGGCGCAGCTGAGCTCATCACTCGTAGAACCTATGTACTTGACTAGAAAAACGAACTAACCATGTATCTACAAAATAATTCTGTGAGTTTTATGTAGGCTTTATAGATATATATTTAGGCTAAGCTTGGTGAAAAAAGTAAGTACAAAATAACCAGATTGGTTCTAAGCAAACAACCGAACAAATTGAATTAAAATGTTATAGTTTACGCTGAAAAATGATTTTTTCTATTTTTAATGAACAATAATAATATTAATTATTTTGACATGTGTATAGTATGCGAAACTAACTACAATCATGTACTCAAACGCATAGAATAGAAGTTTGAAATTTTTTTGGTAAGCCCAAGCAAACTATGTGATGAATAATTATTTAATCACTTGAAGAGGGTTCAGAAAAATATTCAAATTGAATGAAATTAATCGGTCAACGTTTTCACCTTATTTCGCATTCAAATTTGGTGGGCACTCATCATAATTGCTGATCTTGTGATAGTTGTGTGGATCACTATATGAAACAAATATGATTGACAGGTTTGTACAACCTTTCCAAACCTAGTTTGGCTTTCATTTGACCAGAACCAGTTGTGTCATAAACAACAGTAGGCTGCCGTCTCGTGCCTGCATTGTAATTATCACTCCATATAATGATCAACACCCCGCCATGTGCGGGGCTATATTATACTCGATTGCACGGCTTGCATATAGATAGACAGAATAAAGAGAAATTGCCTATATTGTAAGATATAGGAACAGGGAAGTGAAACGTTCGAAAAACTAGAAGCCGTATTCATAGCAATCGATCGATTTCAAGGGGAACTCAAACATCGAATTCACTCGGTGGTCACATTTTTTTTCTAAATGTATGTCGAACGTGTATTATAACACCGTATTCGTATTTTTGAATACTATATGTAAACCTATTACTGCGAGAGAAGGATTCGAATGATGTATAAAGTGCCTTTGATGTAATCACTCCAGTAATGTATACCACTAAATAGATTAACAAAACAATTGCATTTGCAATATACATCTAGAAATTGACTTACCATATACTACGCGTTATTCACTTCTTTATAATATTTCAAGCCGACAGTTGACTTGCTGCATTATCATATATATATATATATATATATATATATATATATATATATATATATATATATATATATATATATATATATATATATATATATTTATTTATATAAATATATATGTATATATATATATATATATATATATATATATATATATATATATATATATATATATATATATATATATACATTGTTTCTAAATTTCTTCATTTTCGTTCGGTATCTCCCACCCTCCTTGAACCCCTTACTCATTAATCCCAGCATCTGGCTTGCATGCCCGATGGGAATTTGCTCTCTGGCAGAGAGACGCTTCAGCTGACCTCAACAAACTTCTGAGAGCAACAAATCGTCAAGAGCTGATGAACATAATAACCGCGGCTCGCAAGTTTTTACGGCTACTTTACGATATTACCATATTTCTATTATGACTTATAACAGAATAGTGGAATACCTGGGGCTAAAAGGCGTTTATTCGTTTCATTTCCACCATAGTTTACCCCGCTTTGACAGCTAAATAACTTGTTTTACTGATTTATACAGGGTATATAAAGTACAAACTCACAATAGCTTTATATAGTTATTATAAATACTAGTTGGCCAAGTTTACGTCGATATAGGCAAACAAGAATGAGCTATAAAAACAATAAGATGGTTGTATCTCCTGGGGTAATTGTGGTTTAACACTACATTAACTATATCAGTTATTGAAAGTGACGAGTCGTAAATTGAAAAACGTAACGATGAAATTTGTACAGAATCTGCACGTTTCGAGTGAAAAAATATAGTTGAGTGAACAGGAATCGAACCCAACGAGTCCTATTCCTACATTGGTGGCTCGGTGGCTCGGTGCCAGCAATAAAAGTGAGAATTCTTTGCAGACAATCTGCAATATGCACTTATTTCCAACAGTGTTGTTGTCAAGTTCATGTACAGGAAATAATATGCTATACATAAGTTCTTAACAATGTTTCTGTCATTCTTTAATAACTATATTGTCTTGTTATTTTGAAAATCTATCACGATTCTATTGTTTTATTGAGTTAAACTCCGCCCCGACTTGCCAATTCATAGAACTTACAAGATATTTTCACGTATTTTTTTCCTATCCTCTCTTTTTGAATTGTTCTTTATTATTATTAAATCGTTGCAAACAATAAAACAGTCTGTTGAAGGAATTTGACCCTTTGAACTTGCCGGAAAACAAATTAAGAGTTGAAAATTCTTTAAATAGAGGTCGTATGAAGTCAAGGAGTGGCCATATTTCTGTTTGAAACAGCATTACCCATTAGCCACCTTGCTATTTATTGGCATTTCTCTCATTGCATTTGGGAATACTTGATTGCGTCGCTGATTCACTCGAGCTTGGCCCGGTCTGGCCTCTTCGGGCCGATAGAAGTATACTGTCTGTATTCACAGAACAAGAACAACCTACGATAAAAATGACTCTTATTCTTTATGTGTGTATACCTAATGAATTAACACCTTTCAAGAAACACGCAAGCCATTTAGATAATAGCCTAATTTCAAATATGACAGTATTCTTTATTGCAAATCTTGAGGGGGCCTATAACTAAACACATTTGAATGAGAAATACACAAGTATAAAAAATATTTGCTCTTGTATTTATCATTTGCCGTTATTTCCGAGTTATTCGTGTTGAAATAATTATATTCAATTGAAATACTTACAGCTATGCAGTGATGCCACTGAAGCTACAGTGTTTGAAGACCCATTCCATGCAATTAGGCGACGGCGAAAAGGATGTGTGAGCTATGAATATGAAGAATCTTGAAATCGAAATGACGATACTGAAATAATATTATGCCTTTTTTCAAATGAATCTTTTCAACTCATCAACAAAGTAGAATATACAGACAGTCTGAAATCGGTTTATATATATATATATATATATATATATATATATATATATATATATATATTTATATATATATATATATATATATATATATATATATTATAGGCCTATATATATATATATATATATATATATATATATATATATATATTATAGGCCCATATATATATATATATATATATATATATATATATATATATATATATATAAATTTATATATATATATATATATATATATATATATATATATATATATATATATATATATATATATATGTGTATATATAGGTATATATATTTTTTTTAATTTTTTTTTTTCACTGTATATTACTTTTCATTTTTCAAACTTTCAGTTGACATGTACGTGTATGTGTGTATGTGGGACCTTCTTTCCCACTATATAGTTCCTCACAAGCGATATGTCGTGTGAATTGTGATGGTTATTTCAATGATTTTTTATATTTATGAAGATACATTGCCTAAACATATTCCTCGAGGCATTCGATTTGCTCTCTTCATTATTCTCTGAAAAAATTCAGTTTTTGTTCATAAAAAAAAAACTAACAATAATTGTCAGAATTAATTAATTCACTAGATGATATTTAAATACAAAAATATGACATCATTCAAGTTGTACTGACTCACCATCCAGCTATGGAGGCATATCTTTTTTCTGTATTGATCACAGAAATAAATAAATTGTAATCTTCTATTAAAACTCCATGCGTCGGTCTACAAATTGAAGAGTGATTCAAAGAGACTGGTTTCAATAGTTCGTATACATGCATTATACCTCTCCAGTGATCCTTAAATATTTATGTATGAATTTCTCTCTCTGCTTTTCATACCATTACGATGCAAAAATCTGATTCTCTTGCTCGGTATAATATGAACTTTACCTTCTTCATCCAATCTTTATCCATACCTCATCTCTCTCCCACACACTTTTATCTACCAATCTATCATTAACTCTTCTTTCCCCTTCCCTTTTCTGGTCGCCACCCGTTACCCCTCCCTGCAAACACGCTCATTATAAACTATAGTAGATCTCTGATCTCCACAGCTATCGCCGTATGTATCTACATTCTACATGGTGAAGAAGAGTTATTGTTTCTATTATCTCCTAAGGCCTTAGACAAATGGAAATGCCCGTTCTCTTCATGCTTCGCATAGTATTCATTGAGTTCTCAAAATAGATCGCTGTGGCTATTCCTATTAAATTGACAAGCTCAGGTCAAGTCGCCTTGCTAGATTGTGGAAATGTAATTTTGGGTAAAGCTGTTCGATTCTTGCTCTCGCCTTGTGGACCGTGGTTCTCACCCGACTTCTATGTATGATTGCTAGATGTGATGTGTGTTTTGGAAAGGGACGGCAATTAAAAACAACTGAAACAATATAACATTCCATATCGCTTCCTTTTGATTTTATATTTCAATCATTACTCAGCCTGCCCGAAAGGAAATATGTAGGCAGCTATGACTTAAAACTGTTGTTTCGAAGCTAGTATATCCACTATATAAAACAACAGCACCGAAGATTGGACCTATATAGTATGTCGATAATGTTTTGCTATTAATGGATAATTAATTAATACATCCCCACATCAATTTCCCAACATATGAAAAAATACCCATAAATACCACAGATGAGAATTGGTAATATAATTATTAAAACTAATGAGTAGCATTTTGATGTTTCTTCTGATTAACATTATCAGTTATATGCATACAGATCATCACTTCAGAGAAGGTATGACTATATTATTCGGTTAGGTTTTCCTTTCCAAATATATAGAAGAGAAGACGAAATGAAACTATCTGGTCATGCAACTAAACCATCATTATTAGTTCTATCGTTTTTGAACACTTGTTCTTGATTTAGTACCACAGAAAATGTCTATATCTTATAGTTATCCTCTAGTGAAATATAACGAAGCCCGGGTGAATCTTCTCTGGTTTTATCTAAGATTCTGTATGAACGTGGAGGTATATCGAAAGAAAGGAAGGGGTTTAAAATTCTTCACGAGAAAGACCACTTAAATGAAACGAAGGAAGAATCAAGAGACTAATATTTAAACAATAAAAAACGAAAACAAGAAAATCATTTCAACTCATTCCTCAATTTGAAAAGGTTATAAGAAAAAAAAGTAAGAACCTTGACTTTCCTAAAGCTTGTCATCAATCCAGTATTATAAAACTTGTATTGATGTCAGATTCTGTTATAAAGAAATGATATAATATATTAGGGCGGACGTAAAAGGAAATTCCAACAAAACCATAGGGTCTCTTTTGGTATCCACATTCACACAAAACGAGTTTCTGAATTTTAATTAATCCTTGTACAAAATTAACATTTTTGTTTTCTATTTTCTAATAATAAAAAAATGTTGGACGTATTTTGATGACGTGCTTCCCCATTTTTCTCATTTTTTAATCTCTTTGACCGCCTCGCCCCCTGCGCTTCACCCCCACCCTTTCTCGACGCACCCCACCAAAACCCCTAAATCCATTCTCACTCGCCCAATCGTAACTCACGGACGTCAAAATATGCAAATTTGAACGCGAGTTTTCGAAAAAGTCATTACCTGTGCTTCCCCTTGCATCACGCAACCCGCTCGACATTCTCTGTGAGCAAATAGCGCGCGCAATCGTCCGTTTCATAATCAGTACAACGGTGAGCTCACGCGCTTTGCGTGTGTGTTGCATGTTGCACTACTAGACTCGTAGACTCTTTGATTTGGGCTGAAGAGGGCATACAGTCGCGGCTTACGCTCAGTGTGATTTGTGACCGAGTTGTAGACTACAGCCACCCCGTGCTTTCGGTGGAAATATACAAATAATTATAATTAATTATTACTAGATTACTTCATTGTGTCCAATACCTAGTCACTAAGATGGAGATTAAACCATCATTAAGTACAGACTTGCATTAGCTATAGGGGTAGCCAAGGCAATTGAATTAGTATAGTCCTACTGAGAGAAAAGGATTTATTTGAAATACATGTATAGGGTGTATCGAAAGGTGAACTGTGAATAGCTCATCTTTGTATTTGTTCTTCATTCTATAATCCGTGCAACTTGACTGAATGCGCCCACTATGCTAGGGGTGATGTCTGCTCATTCGTGGATCTGGCAGCTTTGTAATGCATAGATTTACGACTTTGTTATATGCAGAAAGATCTCGCCGTCGGTGGGGTCGTGAAAGAAAATTTAAAAAATCCCATTTCACATTCGTTTTAAAACATTTTTCATCTTTCATCGTGAAAGTACATATAAGCTCTAGTCTCTGCTATTCAATAATATAAATGTTCACTTTGTCTATTATTATTGCCCCCAGATAATATAATGCAGCCTCGTACCAAAAGCCCAGTCTGAAAGTTATAGTTGGGCTTACTCCCAATTGCACTTTTATATTTCCTGTATTACATTTATTAAAATAATAATAAAAAAAAATGTTAAGCCCTTCCTTTCGATGTTCCACCCACAATAGACCAACCAGATGGTCTGTGAGAGCAGTTTGGTAGCCTGCAGCGTAGCGCCTCTCCTCCCCCCCTCTTTTCCCTTCATCTAAAAGTTCTAGCGTGGCCTGGCCTGGTCTCCTTACTTTAATCAGGATATAAGCACTAGAAAATCTCACCAAATAAAAGGGGTTAGCCAAAAAGGGGATACAGATTTTTATTATTTTCGTTAGAGTGAGAGTTAATTATTAGGGTGGGAAGCTCGGCTAAGCGAGGTACACAAACTAGAGAACGAACCACTAGATCTATTTTACTCGTTTCGAAATGTCTAGTTTCCGATAAATATAAGGGGCATTAATGTATCGACAGAATGAAATTAATTAATGTATAGTAATCATTTATCATGTTATGGATTTTTACTCTTTTCCGCATGATCAATGTGATGACACCGATTATTTGATTTTTGAAAATGGAAATTCCAATCGAATTTAGCCCCGGTATAAAGTATTGAGTGCACTTTTGTAGTTTTGAGTTTAATAGATGAATGGAATTTTCACAAGTACTCATTCTGTTTTGATATTGACTGTCTTGTAAAGCGCATGTGTGGTTGTTTTATTCGTGTTTACATAACCAATTCTCACATCGTCAAAAAACGCAGGGGCTCTTGTACAAAAAGCTACGCCAGCTGTCTTGTTTGATGGCCCTACTTTTTTATTACAGCAAGTTTACGCATTTCCAAGTGTAGTCTGTGTATTATTTCGTCTTCAATTACGAAATTAATTATTTGTTTTGAATGAAAAAAATAATGCGATGAAGTGATAAATATAATTTGTATAATATGTGTGTATATGATATGTTTATCTTGATCAATAATCTTAAGAGCCTCAATAATGTGGAAACATGTGAAAAATGAAAGAACTGAATTATAAATTCATTAAATCAATGCTTTGCCGTGTTTCACTTTTCTTTTTGTTTTGATTTACTGAAAACAACTATTATTCCTTTTCTTTCTTTTTAGAATGAAAAAAGGTTATCGTGCCAAATGTAATACGTGATTGCCTATAATTGAGGTATTTAGGATGTAGTGAACATTAGCAGTCACTTCTCGAACGTTTTAATAGTACACGTGATTTTTCACAATATTCGATGTTTGAAAATTTTCTAATTAATTTTGATTAAATTTTGTTTGAATAGAACTACCTTCGATAGCAGATTTATTTATGAATGTCTATACATGTGAAAATATAGACAGATCAATTGGATATGATATTGGCTTGCTGTCAACTGGAATGAAAATCTATAAATCTCTACATCGTAACCCCGGCCGGCACCGGAGGTGGATACGGTAGGCCTACGATGTACCATCAAGTAGTTTCAGTTTAATGCAGGTAACCGATTTCTGAATGTCAACAGCTGTAATCTGTTGGCCTGTATATACCCAGATCTCAAGCTTTCAGTGGAACGTCATTTTGTCGCTTTTTGTCGCTATATACAGTGTATTATCCAAATATTCACACTATTTGGTTTATTGATTGAAATTATCACCATAATTGTTTCATATATATTTATAATATGTATATTGTATATATATATATATATATATATATATATATATATATATATATATATATATATATATATATATATAAATATATATATATATATATATATATATATATATATATATATATATATAAATATATATATATATATATATATATATATATATATATATATAATGCACACACATATATTTATATATATATATATATATATATATATATATATATATATATATATATATATATATATATATATATATATATATATATATATAGCCACCCTCGGTAGCTCGGTCAGCTGAGGCACCGCTCCAGAAACTGAAGTCACCGTTGGGCGTGGGTTCGAGTCCCGCATAAGGCATGGGTTTTTGTAAACGTCCTCTCACTTATTATCACTTCATAATTTCATATTTACCTGCTCATTCGTACCCCCGTATAACCTATCTGTTGGTGGGTCGTTTAAACAAACAATAATCTAATTATATATATATACAGTGTTTGATAAGGTCAACTATCGGGCACTTCCTCGCAAGGTCAGCATGAAGTAGTTCTTCAAACAAAAACGATAAAGCTATGAAAGGTGAAAGGACGTTGACAACAACTCATGTCTCATGCGGAAATCGAACCCTCGCCCGACTCGACTTGATTCACTAAAACGATGTCTTGTCAGAGTTTGCCTCTGGGGACAGCCACTTTATACTCAACCCTATCATGAGCGAGACAAAGTAAACAATCTCTCTTAATTTCTAGTATTCCATAACTTGAGTGTTTCTGCTTCATCTTCTCCACGTCTGCGTTCTATGAGACGTATCATTGTGCATCCCCATGAACTCTTCTCAGACCCAGGAGAAGGAAGGGGGGGGGGGGGGGAGAGAGCATGAGGTGGCTTCTTTTAGGGGATGACATTTGAGGCTGCATTTTGCCGTGCACACGAGACCAATACTACCCTACTTACAACCACAATAACAGGTCAAATGGAGGTCACACAGCTTTGTGGCTTTTCAAAAGACCTTGCCTAAAAGCTACATCAGGCGCACACACTTAATAGGATTAGAACGACACTTCTTTGTATTGCGTTTACGACGTTTTCTTGACAAAGTATATATTTCTTGTGTGGCAATTATTTATTGCTATTTTAGCTTTTGATATAAAATATAAAATGTACAATTCTCTCTCTTTATATAAACGATCCAGGAAATGAATTATCCGACATGTATGTGTTTCTTCATTTTCGCCTCGAAAGAATTTCAAGTGATTGTGTGTTATAGTTGTAGCAAAGGAATTTCAGCACAGCATGGCCCAGCTATGGTTATCTCGAATCGGGTAAACTTTGTTTTACGAATTGTTCCTGATGAATGAATGAAAGTATGGCTTTAAGGCACATCGACAGCGAGGCCATTTAGCATCTGATGTTCATGATGATATTCAGCTATTGTACTCTTCACAACTCCAACAGCAACTAGACTTTTTGGGGGTACGAATGAGCATAATTATATGGATGATTACAAAAACTCATACCTTATGTAGTTATGCGGGACTTGAACCTACGCCCGACTTCACTTTCGTTTCTAACGTAGACCCTTAACTGACTAGGCCAGAAGAGCATCCAAACCAAACTAAACTTCTTGCTTTTATATCTGATTTGAGAATTACTGACTTGAGAAATTACAATCGTGTAATCGTGTATTCTTGACACCTATAGTGGTTGCATGGTTGCAGTACAAATTCGTTACATTGCGTATGTAAATGTATAGCCAATACTTCAACTTTCTCGTGTTTATAACCACACGTACATTACCAAAAACTGGAAATACATAGGATGATCGCCCTTAATGTTCCAACCACATAGCCAACTTTGGTCGGTGTCGCCCCTGTTGTCGGTAATGTCATGTTGGTCGTATCCTTGCACACTTGGCCCACGGAAAGACTGACTTTGCGCACCGCTATCATCTATATCACGCTTGGGGCGATTCCGAAGAGACTTCATTGGACAAAAATTACACATTAACCGTAGTCAAAACACCAATGATACTCTGAAAGGTGTTAAAAAACCAGTTTTCGTTAATAGCTTTATTGTAAAACGTGGCCGATTACACTGACACCCAGAATATTATAGACTTGTATAGCAGGACTTTCTGGCGATTAGTAACTTCCGTTCATCATAAAGCCAGAAAAAGCTATTTATATTCCAATTATTGGTAGATAGCACAACGTTGTAATGTGTGCCTGCCTGATAGTTTTAAAATGTGCTGGTGTTATTTTATTGAGGAAACGCTCGAAATTAAATTAAGATTTGTGTTTGATTAACTCGTAATTTAAGTTGTTTTGAATTATTAAGATACGTTAAAAGCTAATTATGTTTTTCTAGTGAATTAATTTGCTTATTCTACAACGTGAATGGTAATCGACGCGAGCATGGCTCAAGTGAATCATCCCCTTAGAGCAAGGCTTGAGAGTGAAGGCAATTATAGGGCTGCTGCTATGACGGTTCAAGTCCCGGTGGCGGGCCAGTGTTCTCTCCACACTCAGTTAGCCGTTTGTAGCTTCTGTCTTTGACACCTATCTGAATAATTCTCGCCTCAGACTTACACAGCATGCGTCGTCATTATTGGTTTTATTTTTTAGCAGATTTCTATTGGTCGCGAGAGCACACTAAACTATTGATTGATATTAGTTTAGAAAGTGACGTTGGCCTGACTTTCTTCCAATAATTGAAACAATAACTTATCAATCGAATATGAATAACTTTCATCATAGAACTATCATTGAATTATTTATTTGTTTGAAGAATTGCAATTAATCGAAGTTGGATCGTCCTTCGATAGATTGTCGTGCGATCATTTATTTCCTGCTATTTGTGATACCGAGCAACGTGTCTAGAAACTGTTCAGTTTCACCTATTTTTTATTGAAACGTCACCCATTGGAATGTCTTGCGCCTGAGGCTAGGCCGAGGCACACCATACACTTTATATCTAGGAAACGACCTAACTGTGACTTGCCTAATAAAGGTACAGTGGATGGATGGAATTATTTACACCATCGTTAGGTATTTATGTATTTAATTGAATGTTATAGTGAGTATATGAATAAATAAATATATATATGTATATATATATATATATATATATATATATATATATATATATATATATATATATATATACATATATATATATATATACATATATATATATATATATATATATATATATATATATATATATATACATATATATATATATATATATATATATATATATATATATATATATATATATATATATATACATATATATATATATATATATATATATATATATATATATATATATATATATATATATATATATATATATATATATATATATATATATATTCTGGAGGTTGTGAGCTTTGTAAAGAATAATTTTTATATATTTGAGAGGAAAGAATACCATGTACATGACACCAGATTTAAAATTGTGCCTAAGATTGAAAAACATCGCACCGCCCTCTATGAGACCGGATTAATCCACAATGGTGTGAAATTTTTTAACAAGCTTCCTGACCATTTGAAATGTATAAATGATAAAAGACGTTTCCGTTCAGAAGTAAAATGTTTTCTCATAAATAAAGAATTTTATAATATAGACAATTTTCACTGTGAAACAACTTGAACCCATGTATTATGACGAAACATAACATTACCAATGTATACTGTGGAAAATAAATTATTATTATTATTATTATTATTATTATATATATATATATATATATATATATATATATATATATATATATATATATATATATATAAATATCTATATCTATATATATATATACATATATATATATATATATATATATATATATATAAATATATATATATATATATATATATATATATATATATATATATATACATATATATATATATATATATATATATATATATATATATATATATATATATATATATAATATTTATATATATATATATATATATATATATATATATATATATATATATACATATATATATATATATATATATATATATATATATATATATATATATATATATATATATATATATATATTATATATATATATATATATATATATATATATATATATATATATATATATAAATATATATATATATATATATATATATATATATATATATGTATATATATATATATATATATATATATATATATATATATATATATATATATATATATATATATATATATATATATATATATATATATATATATATATATATATATATATATATATATATATATATATATATATATATATATATATATATATATATATATATATATATATAGATATATTCATATATACACACATAAGTTATATGTGTGTATCGACCATGGTTGAAAAGATGGAATAACTCGATCGCATTGTGCTTATTTCTTAGTGTAAATCACTCGAAGAGATAGGCAGGCATTTTAGCCTGGGCTCGGGCTCGATGAATGAAATGTCAAATATGGGAGGGGTGTGGGAGGGGGGAGCGAGGAGAAGGACAATGACCTGGCACCAAGTTCAAATCCTAGCACAATAATTATTGATATAATCCCCAAATATGTAAATGTTGTAGACAGTTTATAAATACAGTGGTGACCAGAATTCGCACGGCATTGATTGTTCCAATAGTTTCAGTCATATTGTGCAGCCTAATTTTTACTTC
>OZ023327.1:38591761-38613259 GCA_964007535.1 Brachyptera risi
TATATATATATATATTATATAATATATATATATATATATATATATTATATATATATATATGTGTGTGTGTGTGTATATTCATGAAGGCTCAAATGACTCAAACCAGGAAAATAATTGAATTTAGAGGTATTTTAGTCGTTTTTACAGCACTACTGCTATTCAATTAATCTGGAGCCTTCTATTACTAAAAACTCAAGTGTTGCTTTCATAATTTTGAATCTTGTAAGCATTCGAATATTTTCGTCATTGAAAAGCAGGCTTAGTGCTGTTGACATATTGGACACATATCCAGTTATTCAAAAACAACTAGTTAAGTTCATCTAAATATAATTATTTACATTATATAATATATATATATATATATATATATATATATATATATATATATATATATATATATATATATATATATATATATATATATATATATATATATATATATATATATATATATATATATATAACAATAATTCAAACGGAAAATTCATTTATTTTGTCAAAATTAATTGCGGTAGACAATCGGCTGTAATTGGTATCCTATCTCCATCTCAATGTATAGATTTGCTAATGAGCAGTGGAGTTGAATTATTCTAGTAGGCCTACCTAAATTAGTCAACTTTCTACATCCAATGGTGTGTTCTAGTACCTATTTATCACAGCTGATTTTTGACTCATTAACATTGATTGGTGATAATTGGGGGGGAGAGAAATAGTATAAAGCTTTGGTTGGTAGATGAGCGAATTTCTCAATTTTTACCTTGTCAAAGTTATTCAATAAAATATGTGTTTGGTTGGGTTTTAGACTTTCATGTGTGGACACCAGCTAGCTATAGAACCGGAGGTAGGGCTAAATATAGTGTTACTCCTAATCCGATTTATACAAGTACAATACCAAGTGAAGAATTTTTATTGTACTCGTTTCAAACACGCCGAGTCGGAAGTAACTGAATAAAACGTGTTGATAATTAACTGTCGAAACACAAGGTCTGTTAATAATAGACTGATCGCGATATAAAAAGCACAACAAATTTCAAAATTCGAATAAATACTATTATACGTTGTGACACTTGAACGATTATTGCTACTCTATTTCGAAATGAAAACTAATCCAAGCTCGTCGATCGTCAGCGGATTACGTGGCCCTGAGGACATTTTTTTCATCAAAGCTCAATTTTGTCATGTACTACTTATACGCTGGCAGCTGTTAGGGACAAAACCGACTTTTGCTAATCCGAATTATTAATCCAAACCAGTTCCACTCAAAACGAGAGAGATGGCAGTGGTCCGTCGACTATCGAGCTCGAGGCAGTCGAATGCGGAAAACCAGGCTAGCTGGCCTACGTCGAGAGATATTGGGGCCAAGAAATGCGCATTTTACACTACTCCTAGCTTCAATCCCCGGCGGAGACAAAACTGCCATATACCAACGGTACGATTGCTCAAACAGTCAGCATGAGAATACTCTCTCATCTCTTTATTATTAGTGTGATGATACGCACAGGTTGTCATCGTAGATGGCTAAATTGGGCGGTGGTGATCATGCTATACCGACATTATAGTAACGGTTTCTTCCCCCTCCCTAGCAAGCACTACGTATCTGACCACGTGGACGGCAGACTCGGTTCACCATATGTCAGCAGTATCAGCGACAGAATTGACAACGATTTGACAGAAACGGAAACGATGAATGGTGATACTGAGCGATTGCTACACGAATAAGCGAACACGACATTGAAAACGCGGCATTCACTAGTTGTTACAGATGAGTTGGAATCTGCTGGTCATTCACCTTTCACAATTAATCGCGTTTATGTGCACTTGACTAATTTGAAATGTAGCAGTATTGTAACATAACAAAGTTGTAGCAATAAAGTTTATTTCAGTCAATTGAAACTAGCTAAATCCATTTCATATGAGACTTGATAAAAACTCATACGTGGCCTAATCTACATTCCATTCACCTCTCTTGACAAAAAATCCCAATTAAATTATAAAATACCCCAAGCAATAGCTAGCGAACATAAATAACGAACTACTTATACGCTTACTAATAAAAGTAACGTTCTACCCATTTCATCCCCTAGATGTGCCTCTACATATCAAGGTCATAGGCTAGCTAGGTATACGACAAGCACAGCTGGGATGAGAGCTGTATTAGAAAACAACACACAATCTGTTCCAACATGTCGCACAAAAAATAGAAATATATTCTTACCAGGGCCTCTTTCCGGATAGTCCACCGACTGTTGCTTGGAGTTAAGCTTTTTACCGTGGTAACCCATTGGGAACAAGAAAATTGATTCAGGAGATACAAAATAGCACGACGTGCTCTGACGCGAAACTTTTTCTACGTGCGAATGATCGACGTTACAAACTCCCAAGAGAAATCGAACTAGGTACACGAAAACCTGCTCAGCCTTTTCCCTCTCACTATGTTAAAAACGATTAGGTGGCGACCTCTAGCAGCCAATCTTGTGCTAAGTCTAGTTGGGAGAAACGCAAGCACCGCAGCAGCTCAAGACAACGGACACGGATGAGAGCGGTTCACTAGACAACAAGTGGCAGACGTCTGAAGACTCTGCAGGGTTAATTTCATTATTGTGTTGCTCCAGGGCGAGATTATTAGTGCCCGGGTCTTAGAAGTCAGGTTATCAAACCATATACTATTGATTTCATCATTTGTTTCGATTGGCTGAGCACAACAACGTTGACGTACGTAGGTGTACCACCATTTAAACCCGGGTATTAAGAACAGTTTTATCAACCAACACAATAATCAAAACCTATGAATGTCTGATCAGTCAAAGTAATGATTTGGAAATTGGGATGAAAACGCTGTTATTTTACGATAACCAACAAGCCTATTTGTAGAGATATGTCTTACTAATCAATAGGCCTACATAACAAAATATAGATACAAGTAATCCATAAATCTACACAAGGATTCAATCACGCTGCTGCCATGCCATTGGTATTGGCACATTAGTGATAGGTTGTTGATCATTTGCCATACATATACCTATCGAAGTGGCTAGTAGTAGGGCCGGAAGGTTTTATAATAGTCTTGGTCGAGACTAAATTAGTTCACCCTGTTAGTTCTGTTGGATTGGTTTAGGTTAGTTTGGATAAGTTCGGTTGATCAAGTTGGTTGGGTTGGGTTATAATTACGGTTAATTTGAGACGAGAGGCTACCACACTGAACCGTCATTTGATTCCCACCACAGTCGACCACCCTGACAGGGTTTTTTTCGTGGATTTCCTGTCGTTCAGGTCAATACTGGGATGGTTCCTTAAAAACAGACCACAACCGACTCCTTCAACTATCCGCCCCCCAAAACGTAATGCAATAACATTTTTCCTCATCATCCAATCATCTCATATATCATTCACCGACGCCAATAGATCGTAGTCAGTACACAGCGTCGTAAAAACCAATAAAAATAAAAGGATGCGTGCAACAACTACGTTCGCACGTTGCAATACACCGGGACGCCTGAAGTGCGTATACCGGAATAAATTCAACTCGATGTCACACGACCGAGTTGACTTTATTGCGATATATGTCTCTTCAGCGCCCCCCTATGCACCGATGGTCCCATGATGAGGATGTTTGCCACGTTACCATAGCAATTAGAAAACTTTGGGGCAAACAACCTTACATGGAAGTTGTGATTTCAGGACACCACTCGGGGGGACATAATTGTCCGCATATTACAACAATGCGTTACTTGAGACAAGATGGCTTGCATCACAATTAGGGTTGCCATTCCAAGACCCGCGTCCCGACAAGACATCAAGCGGGACACTTTTGTCTCACTTGGTCGCGTAATTTATGAAGTATCATTTTTTCGCGCCTCGTGCTTGTCAAATAACTCGCGTCCTGAAAAATTTCAACAAGCTACGCTCTTGAAACTATGATAACATTCCAACGAGGGTTAACTAGTAAATTTGTTGTATGCCTGATTTCAGATTTCAGGGAGATTTAAGAAAGATTTCATGACAAGTGTACACCAGATTTCAGGACTTGTTAACCCCTCGCATTCCAAATGATTTGGAAATGGTTTCAGATTTAAAATTATTGTGTAACCTATTTAAATGACCTTCCTTGAATTGTATCAATATGCAGGACAAAATATTGTCTTCTGCTTGTTCAATCATAATTGGATGTCGAACATGTTTGATTGATACTGCGTTTCTTCTTGCATTATTTGGTATCATTATTCTATTGCCTTCTAGTCATTGAGCATTGAGAATGTGGCCGCTCTGAGGGGATCGCTGCGTGGGGTTATTATTTTATACTTCACTTCCAAAGAACTAGATGTCACGCTTAAATATATATGGTAATGGTGCCACCCCTAATCACAACTCGAGTTCAACCCAGTTTGCCTGACAAACGAGTGGATTAAGGTGAATGCGGAACATGTCAGCCTCTACGATCATATGGGTGAATGCGGTGCACCCATGACGGGGAATGCGCAGGCGCCGGTCGTCGCAGGCAATACCACCCCTATTGAATATTTCACCCAGGGGGAGGGTGGAAAATGGCCAGACAAAGAAAACGAACCAATAGATCTATCCTGATGAAACAATTTAGCACCAGTGCCGTTCACCTATAATTAGTACGTATAAGGCCGACCGGCACCACCACCTATATAGGTAGCAGGCTCGAACAAGCGACTGTTCATCTAATTTCCTCATCAATCAAATAACGATTACTCAAAATTATCTAGCAGACACACACACAGTCACGAACACAGTCAAATGTAGGCCTACAAGGGATGAATACAATAATTAACGACTACTTACATTCTGCTTTCGTTAACACCATGATGAAGTTCGGTAATCCAGATTCGTTCGGAATGATTAAAAAACAAATGAGCCGAGAACAATAATTCAAAAACTGTTCACGTTTTTTTCTCGCTAAAAAAAATCGAATTTGTCTGTGAAACTAGGATTTATTGAGAATATCTAGGGACGTAAGACTAACCCCGCATCAAGTTAGCCAAAGTCCCCACACACACTGAAAACTGTCTCAGCTCGAGCTTGCCCGCTGGCACATGTCCCTGATGCTAAATATAAGGCCGAGCAGAGTACTGGAAACTGACTGGGATCCCCTTCCTTCTTTCAGCTAGCTGCTACCTCGGACATTCTCGCTACACTAAACTGCATTTCAGACCAACATAGTAGCGAGTCGGACAAAGGGAGGGTGGGTGCACAGCAGGGAGAAACGAACAGCAGCGACATATCGATCTGGGGAAACCCTTCATACACACACATTCTTGATGAATCAGGGGTGTTTTTTTTGTCACCTTATTTTGTTGCTTGAAATGCGCGTCACAGACGGGTACCAATGGCCTAGATTGGATTTCCGACAAGGATCGAACCTTCCTGAATAAAAATTAATGAAATAAATGATAGCGAATGAATTTCAGCTGAAGGAAATCGAAAATTGAAATCCCATGTTCGACAGATTAAAACCAGAGCGCCCCCCCCCCCCCCCCCCCTTCTACATCAATAAATGATAGAAAGGACCACCTTAAAATAAACCAAAACTATGCATCTATGTTATCGCCAAATGCCCTCTCAACAAGAGGCCAAGTGCATGTTGTTGGCTCACGTTGGGATGAAAAGCAGTAGTACTAGCTGGGATCAATACGATGGTACCGCGATGGTTGGTCTCAGCAAGCAGCACTGGTCGTGCCTATAGACACGGTGGATGTGTGTGTGTGTGTGTGACTCATGAACAGCTGACTGCCGACCTCGGTGACTAACTGCAGCCAGATACACGCTGACAAATGCAACCGATCAATGCCGAGTAGCCTGTCAGTCTGGCGATATCAGAGGCGCCATTCGGGTCACGTGTACGATGGTCGATGGGGGGTACGATGGATGCATATTGCATTAGTCTGTCACGTATCGCCAGTATCACAGGCGTCAATTCAGAGTATTTACCTGAAATTATTTCACATTGGGCTTAACGACGCACTGTAATGGTAACTAAGATCTATTGATTTCAGTGAATGAGACGACAATGGGCAGACGAGATGAAACGACGAGACGAGATAGAGTATTTTGAGTAAAAAAGCAAACGGTCGTGGCCTGTTGTCAAGGGGAACAATTAATCCCAGTATTCATCTTAATGACGGGAAATCCACGGGAACACCTGTCAGGATGGTCGGCCATGGTGGGAATCGAACCCCGGTCTCCCGAATAACGCTTTAGGGTGCTATGGCCACTTGTCCACCCATCTCAGTGGGGTACTATACATATAGCCAGGCTCATGACGGAGGTACGATATACACGTAGTCGGTCAGTATCACAGGTGCCATCAAGTCGCATGCATGAACGGTGGTCCAAGTGTGGAAGTGCGATGACATACATGCTCATGCCTCCCACACCAACATACGTCTCTCCTCAGAGATACTTTCACCAATTCGTCATAGTGCAAAAACTGACGAGTCTACGACGAAATGAAATCAACTACGGACAGATTATTTATTATTAAAAAATCGGTCTTCACGAAATCTATCTGCAACTTTAAGGATTTAACGCTTTTGAACGACGCAGTTGCGTTTATCGTGAACCGCGCCCTGAAAAATCACAATATCTTGGAATTGAAAGAATTTGTGTAGTGGTATATTTTATACACCACACAGCTATACAAATATAAGTAATTTATTTATATTGGATTTAACGACGCACTGTACTGATAACTACGACCTACTGGTGTCGGCGAATGAGATGAAAGGTTATTTTATTCGGTGTGTTTAGATAGTGGGAAGGAGTCGGAACGACTGAGGGAAACCACGAAAAACACCTGTCAGGATGATCGACCATGGCGGGAATCAAACTCGTCACCTAAATGACGGTTCAGTGGGCTAGCCACTCGTCTAAGTACAAATATAAGCAATATTAGTGTTAAATTTGTTGGTGACGACCTCTTACTTTAGTAGACACAAACGCACCGAAACGACAATTGTCGCAAATTGTACATAGATTTACGATGTTGCAGAATGTAGAGCCATAAAAAATAATGCGAGATTCTTTTTTTCCCACAACATCCAAATTAGACTATTATGCAACTCCCTAACATCCCTAATTGAAGCACATAGGACTGCAATCAAATTGAAAGTAAAATACTTGTTTCCTCTGTATCCCTATACTTTGGAAAGAATAATGTTACAATGTTGTGATAGGTATCTAAGCATATCGTCATCGTTGTTTTTAATTAAAGCAGGAGGTCTTATGAGAAATAGAGGGACGGTAAGCCTACGGTTTGCGGTTTAGAAGTGATCGACGATTGTTATATAAGCATTAACCACAGTTCTATTTTTAGACACATTCGGTCCAGAAAATGTCCAAAAACGGTCTTCTTGATCATAATATGTCATTAAAATTCACATTGAAGAATCTTAAAATTCAATGTGGCTCTGATTTTGACGTCACCAAGTGGGTAATTGTCTTGATGCTTATATAACTCGAACACGAATAAGAAAATATTGAAACCAAACTTCATGTGGTGCTAAACGTAGTCATATTCTGGTCAAGGTTCTGTTCTGCTCAGTTCTGTTGGCAGAGATTTCGAGCAGAGAGTGTATAGGATTTTCTGTCATTCAAAATAAGGCTGACAATTGGATGAGACATTATCAATTCGAGACATAATTAGAAGAAGCAGCGATCGTAAGCAGTGCAGTCTTCAATTCAACGGCCTTCAAACCGTGTACATATTACGGTTGAAACAATGTTATTTGTCTTCTCACTGTAAATATTCAAGCTTTGGGGCGGAGATTGATAAATGAGTATTAGGACCTGATAAGCATTTAAAAACACAATTATTAGGGACATGCAGATAGCGTATAAGATTCAAGCGTTGAAGCGTTTTTGTAAATAATTAGAATGCGATATTACCGTCCTAAAATTACAAGAAAAACGTACAAGCGCGGATCTTCAATTCAACCCATTTTTTAATTGAAATGAGCTGAAATTTTGGGCAAATCTCGCCATCTACATAGATACTCTGATTTTTAGATATTTTTTACAATACAGTACATGGTAGAAAGTAAATGTTATGGAAGAATTAGCCTAGTCGACAGGTACGAGTGATGGGAAGAGAAATGGGGTTAGCGTGCTGTTATACAACTTACCCTTCGGGTGAAGCCTTTCTGGGTTAAACCAGGCATCTGGAATAGAAGAAAGAAGGAAACAAGTTAGCCGTGGACGACAGTTGTTAAAAAGAAGTGGAAGAGAGTAAGAGAGCATGGTAGCCGATCTTTTAAATTTATTTTTCGACTCTCATGCTCGTAAATATTAGTAGTCACTAGTAAGCGAAGAAAGAGAGAAAGGATGTACGAAAGTAAGAAACACAAGACACCAGAATAGCTAAGATACCGATACTAAGGTGACCCCTCTCGGGGGCGACGGAGGTCCAACATTATTGAGGGGTCAAGATTGATCAAGTCGTAGACAATAGTGTAAGGCAGTGGGCCATACTGACGTGACTTCACGGAGATTCAGGAAATTGATAAGGGAGCGCAATTGATTGATAATTGAAAGTGTCAGATGTTTGATTTTTATTCAAATATGAAGAAAGTTGTAAAAATAATAAAATACACATTATGATTGTTGACACACGTTGACAAAAGAGAATATGTTAATTGTGTTAATAACTCTTGCAATTGAATTATACACATACATATATATATATATATATATATATATATATATATATATATATATATATATATATATATATATATATATATATATACATATACATATATATATATATATATATATATATATATATATATATATAAATATATTTATATATATATATTCAATATTTATTATAATTCATTTATTCCATCAGTTTAATTGAGAGTACCAAATCACACTTTAAATAAATGATATCAATTTGAATCATCAATTGTATCGAGGGGTCAGTGGTTATATTTAGTTGGGCCTATAACATGATTATTGAGGGGTCAGCCGAATCCTCTGACCCCCCGAGGTACCGTACTGGAAGATGTAAAGCTACAGAAAATCGGTAATATAGGCCTAAGGCAATAGCTACCAAGTATCATTAAACCACAGGTTTTGCATATCTCCTTACTACAACATGCACAGACAAAGGAGAATGCAGGGATCCAAATTTGTAAAAGCATATTGTAATTTTAAGAAACTTGTAATCTGAATGGAGCACTAAACAGAATTGATTCGTCTTCTGATAGTCTATGGTGCGACTACAACATTTTGTGTACACTGTATTCTCACTGTATCAAGTATCTACACAACTTTATACTATCTACACATGTTAATGATTCCAAAGCGGCTATCATCAATTAAAACACTTGATTCGAAAGAAAGTTTTGAAACTATAACCTCTTTGTTGTGATATCATCGAAGTGGCTATTTAACGGACAGGGAGTAAGTTCTAGATTGGTTTTAATTAGGATTAAATTAGTTCAGGATGTTTGCTTATTTGATTCAGGTTAGTTTATTGGTTGGTTGGTTTGTTTGTTTGATTGGGGCTGGTTGTGTTGACCAAGTACTAGATTAGGTTTATTTAGGTAAGTTTATGCTGCGCTCAAAAACAACAATGAACGCTAATAGATCGTAGCCATCAGTATAGTGCGTCGTTAAAACCCAATAAATAAATTGAAAAAAAAAATGTCCGCAAAGGGTGGCATATAGACCGATGGTTCGAAGAATAGCAGCTGCCGTATAATATGCCCAGTGCAAATATGCCTAGGCCTAACAAGCTAAAAGTATGTAGGCTAATATCTAAACTCTGGCATGCCAGTAAGCAGTGTTGGACCTCGACTGTTTGCCGCTTGCCAAATGGACAACTGGAGATTTACAAAATGCTCTTGCTGCTTTAAAAGTTGGTCGGTCCCAGCGGCTAGTTTGCACAAAGTTTCAAAAGGTAGCTTGAAAATGAGTTTAAAATCCCTCGTTGTACATTTTGAAACAACGTACATAATGGAAAAGCGTCACGCAGACTGGGGCGTACTGCCATTCTAACCGAGGCTCAAGAAAATGAATTGAAATTTGGATCCTAAGACTTGTTGACATTTAGGCGTACCATTGATGTCCAAAGTTTACGTCGCTCAGTGTTTCGAGCGCAACAATCTTTTCAAAACTTTAATCCTGACAGTAAGTTAGCTGGCTGAGGTTGGTTCCATCTTTTCATGAAACGTTACCCAAACTTATCAAATTTCAATTTCTGAACACTGAAAGGGCACAGAAGCTGAAGCCAGTAATCGTAAATGATTATTCCGATGAGCTCTTGAGCAGCATTGAAGAAAGCTCGATTTGTTCAGCTAACCTGAAAAAACCTATAACATGGATGGAAAGGGTTGTGTCAGGCTTTTAATCCATTATTATCAGCAAACCACTCGCATTGCGTGGTGCAAAACGAGTTCACCTCGTTGCTTCAGAGCACGCAGGAAATGTGACGGTTTTAGGTCCAGTATTACCAAGTCCAGTTAGTATTTATCTGAGAGTTGGCGAAAACAAATACCACAGGTAACCATGGTGATAACAAGTTTGAACTGTCAGATAAAGGCTAACTAGACTTGGTAATACCGAGCCTTAGTAGGTTGCGGAAAAGCTCTGGGTAAATGAATGCTATGCCACCAATGATTGTGTTCAAAGGGATATGAATGAAACCCGAATAGAGAGACAATAAATATGACGCCTAGAACCAAAGGTCAGTATGACCACCAATAATTTCCAGCATTTCAAACAGCCAGGATGTGTGTTATTAATGGTTGATGGGGATGCAAGTCATCTCCATATTTCCATGGCAGAAAAGGTAGGTATACGATGTATTCTGCTTGCCGAGCAACACTACGAATGAACTCCAGCCCTTGGATAAATCTGTATTTCGATCTTTAGAACTCTACTAGGACTACGAATTACTGGTATATCGGAATCATAATTCTGACTGAAGTTCAATAAAAGAATATTTCGGCCACATATCTACTCCTGTGCGGGAAAATGGCATGCTGCCATCCAACGTGATGAATGGATTTCGAGCCACAGCAGGTACGTTCACGTCTAGATTGTAGGTCATCAACATTTCAATCTATTCAAACAACTTTTCTCAGGTCTATAGCAAATATAATTTTACGAGCAGCTTGGGCCTACCCTCAAAAGCTTCGCGCTAAATTTTGTTTCATGCATTTCCAGTTAATTTCAAGGAGGAAAATGTGATGAATTATTAATAAATAATTAATTCTATTCAATTTGTATCAATTGATGATTTGATCATTTTCTTTCTATACCGATATGAAGGTATTCCCATTGGACTGCTGCATAATTTCCAAGAATGCTTTCGTTCCAAGCTACGTTTCGATAAGTCCAATTTCGCAATGGAGGTGACCATTAAGCACGGTACACACGAACGATTACAGTTGCCCCAATCGCCAACTGGCGTGGGCAACTAACCTGAAATTGTTCGTGTGTACATGCCATCAATTCGATCGCTGTATAAATTCGATACGCAAGTTGACGATCCGATTCGGTCAGCCATGTTAGTTGGCGATTGGGGCAACTGTAATCGTCCGTGTGTACCGTGCTTTAGAGCCAAAGTCATGAGCTCAAGTGATGAAGATAAGGACAACGTGCCACTTTTCAAATTTGCGACCAATTGAAGACCAGGCCGTATTTCTGTCTCTCGGTAAACTCTCATCAAACTGCAACGACAGTGACAACCAACCACAATGTTGTACTCGTACAAACAAGTCCTCTTATTACTGAATCTTCAAACATTTACGGGTCCACAAGGTGCACCGAGTAGGGAATCTTTCAATTATAAGGCTCAGACCTTAAACACAGAACTTTTTGATGAACGAGAAAAGTCGAAAGTAAAACCTACGAAAAAGGTGCGACAAAAGGGCTTGCCATCTTCTTCCAAATGACAAAAAAGGCTAGGCGTGGGAAATTGTGAGTCCTGGCTGTGCGATATATACGGTGGAGACAGAAGGGCCGTCATGCTTAGTACAATGAGGAATGCATGTTTCAATCAGGATGATATGGACTTATTTACCTGTCCAGATTGTGTAGACTATTACATTTATGGTGTGTGCCTATGGCAAAAATCTATGACAGCTCATTTTTAATTTAATTTTGATATTGCGCATTCAGTAGCCTATTAGAAGTGTTCATCGCAATCATCATTAAGTAGGCCTACAACAATAAACGTAAAGAATTGAAAAAAAAATGTATATATATATATATATATATATATATATATAGGCCTATATAATTATACAAGTAAATAATATCAGATGGGCCTTATTTGTACGGTTGTACCCCATACCAAGTACGTAATTTCTATATAAACGTCACTATTAGGAAAGCAACACGAATTAAGCAGGGTTTCCAGTTCCGATTTTTTTTTGTCGTCCGACACGATATCAGTACGATTTTTGTCATACCTGTTTCCATTTCGCTGCACCGTAACGTTTCCGTGACGTCATAGCTTTAGCCTTCATTACCTTTCAACTCACAGGCTTCTTCAAATGTGAGGAATGTGAGTGTAACTTCCGGTAAAATCGTAGATTCGGCCGATGAAAGTTGGAGTTGAGTCAATAATCACGACACCGAATCGGTACCGAAACGGTGTCGTTAACCACCATGTTGTTTAGGTGAATACTGGCTTGTGATTGGCCATCTGGGAAAATCGTGTCGGATGACAAGAAAAAATCGGAACTGGAAACCCTGCTAGACTTCATAAAATTCATGAAACTTCGTAAATTATTATGAAATAATAATGTACCAGTACAGGCAAAATTGAGTTATTTTTGTATATGTCCGAAAATTTCAACGTGACCAAAATATTTTACCACTATCGTGACCATTATGAGCAAGGGGGCAAGGGAGAAGGAAGTCCTACTGCCCTTTAGCCTACCGTAAGGTGGCCGGCCTCAAGTCACCTATAGAGCAGACAGTTTAGTTTTAACAGGAATAGAAGAACCGAATCGATCCGACCAGACAGCACGTTGTCGCAGACAGCACACCTGATGCCAGTTTAGAACGCCATGCGCCGTTTTTGACACGGGTAGTGGCCTCATCGAATGAAATCAGTCATTCGATGAGTCACAGTCACATCGAATTGCTTTCCGTAACCCACGAAATGATATCATGTGGGCAGGCCGTATTAGCCGTAGCCCAAGAGATGGTGAAAACAAATGGCATGGGCAACCATGGTGAGAACAGCTTAAACTTACTCCCACGTTGGTACAGTTGACACACTGAGAGAATAGGATTCGTGCAGCCACCACAAGAAAACTGCATCGATATAGAAAAATGAGATATTTCACAAATTCACTCGTTAATGGTTGTTTTTAATAATCATAATGAATAAAAATGAATACATTTGCAATATCAAAATGTATCCTGTGCACTTGAGCGAAAGGAACTTCGAAAATACGGGTATGTTTTATTTGTGTTTCATCGTTTTTCTGTAAGATGGTTGGTGGTTCTGTTAACCATACAGGTTCGGGAACAAGCAATGTGTCTATGTGAATCCGCTAAAAACAATGTTAATTGTGTATTAACATATCTGGGCCTATATATTATCTATATACGGCTATATCTATATATTATCATATATTAACGGCTATATCTATATATAGCCATGTATATTAGATTCAAAAAATCAGAAGAGCCGCTATTGGTGTGTAGCATGCTCAGCTGATTTTAGTGTCGTCATGTTGAAAATTATTCAGTGCACCAAAGTGATACCAGGATGCGCCACGGTAGGAATCCTATTCTCTCAGTGCGTCAACTGTAATTCCTGCATTCAGGACGTCAGTCCAGCCTTGAACTTGACTGTCGTCGTGGGCAGTCCGAGCCGCGCATAAAGCACGAGTTTGTGTCCACACCATTCACCTATCAGCTCATTCGTACCACCAAATAATCCATCGTTGTTGGTAGGGTCGTTTAGCAAAAAATGAAAAAAAAAAAACATTCGGCAATCGAGAACCCTACAAAAAATTGAGAGTAGGCCTAATAACTCATCAAGAGATTTATTATAGCAAACAAGTCACTTTGTGTGTAGCGTTAACGTTCTTTAATTTTACAATACTGAATGAAGTACGATTCGATTTTGTTCAAATAATAATTCTCTCATGTCTTCCCACTAATAAGAGTTATCGATCTGCGGGTACGCCAAATCGTTCCTAGAATACTTGTAGTCACAAAAGTAGGTGCAAATCACCCATGCGCTAGAAATGTGGGATAGGGCGACGATCGATCGGAACAATCTTTCGTCAATATAAGTAGACAGTTTCGTATTATTCGAGTCCCTTCTACGTAAGGTACTACAAGAAGCAAATGAGTTTGTGCAAGAGATGAAAATGTTCTAATGTTTCTGCTAATCATGATAATGAGTCACAAGTCACAACTGACATGTATGTGTACGGCAGGAAATCAGACACGAACGTTGCAACACATGCTGTTTGTTCTGTGTGCACAAGAGACCTTCCCGCCAACACAACACTCTAGGAAGTAATTATATGCTTGAATAACAAAAATCATCACTTTTGATGTAAAGTCCCAAATTTGGATAATGTAAATTTTATACGTCTCGTTCATTAGTACCGAGTGCCCGGTATTTCAGTAGGATTTATATGACCACTTGCGAAAATGTGTAGCCGAGGCCCCATTATCCGAATAGCTTCATTAATATTCTTTCTAGGCGATAAAAAAAAGTGTGACATACAATCACAGTACAGGTACAGCATTATGCTGTACACGTCAAGGCAACGTGTTAAGGAGGATATCAGCATATTTTATGATTGAAGTCACCAAGCAAGAACGGAAACACTAATCACTTCGAAGATAACTACGTCACATTATCTTGTTATATACATCCAACCATATTACACAAGATTAACAATCAGAACTCACTGAGGGTCGTAGTTGTCAGGTATACGTCATATGATCATTGGTCTGCAACAGCTCGACAACATTGATGGTTCGAATAAATTATAATAAAAATAAAAATTATTATTATTTTAACGCATTGATAAGCATAGTGTGATACTGTTATCGTCAAACATAATTAGTAAATTATATATATTATAATATTACCGCTACTAGTAGTTTAAAAGCAGTAGTTGAGCACGTTGTAATAACAGCCCACACCTACATGGCAATTTTAGAAGATATATCATAATTATATAAACAATAAACAGAGCTGGTAGCGAGCGTTTTGGGAAAGGAGATTCAGGAGATTCAATAAGGTCGACTACTCAAGGGGGTGGTAATTTGATTTGTCGATGTTACACGATGAGGAAATATCAAATTATCACCATTTTTAAAAAATGATCGTGGGTTGAGTTAGTTGATTAGGTTGGACAAAATATTGTTATTTTCCTGCTGATAAGGACAAATTCATTTTCAACGTTGTAGTATGTACCTTTGGACGTATTACAAATGTATTGGCTGGAAATGATGATGTTGGCCCACCAAACTTCTACACGTGTACGAAACTCGAGCTGTTCTGGAGAAAAATGTAGCAATATTCAATTCCGCCAAAGACGCAACAATTGAATTGATTGCCTGCTAATAACAAAATGTGTAACATTCGTTACCACAGCCCAATAAAGCGATCAGAAAGAACAGAAGACTGAAATAGTTGTAACAAATCTGGGGATATTGTTGACCAGAAGGTTTATTCAACAGTCAAAACTCCAAACAAGATGAAGTCTAGAAACAGAAATATCAATTCCTGCAATTATGAAATTGAATCAGATTGTTCATAAATTCTACAGGCCTACATTATAATGACATTACAATTGCACCACCGAATTTATTTTTTCCAATCAATAAGTGAATTTGAGGTAATGAGGTAAAATAGCTTTGGAATGTGCCGACAAGGTGAAAATTTGAAATATATACACACACACACACACACACACACATATATATATATATATATATATATATATATATATATATATATATATATATATATATATATATATATATATATATATATATATATATATATATATATATATATATATATATATATATATATATATATATATATATATATATATATATATATATATATATATATATAATATATATATATATGTGTGTGTGTATATATTTCAAATTTTCACCTTGTCGGCACATTACAAAGCTATTTTACCTCATTACCTCAAATTCACTTATTGATTCACTTATTGATTGGAAAAAATAAATTCGGTGGTGCAATCGTAATGTCATTATAATGTAGGCCTGTAGAATTTATGAACAATCTGATTTAATTTCATAATTGCAGGAATTGATATTTCTGTTTCTAGACTTCATCTTGTTTGGAAGTTTTTCATTTCATTTCATTTCATTTATTTATTAATCCATGTTGATCGTTGCATATAAATGTGCGAACAATATATGGCAAGTCATTAATATACAGCAGTTTAAAAATAATAGCAGAGTAAGTGTTATTTTTTATAAATACCTAACACATACACATTGTCCAATAAATAAAAATCACAATAATAAGATAAAATAATTAACTATACATGAATATGAATATAAAAATACTAGTGATTCAATAGTGTTATTAATGGTAAACTCAACAAGTATAGGCCTTAATCAATCTTGAAGGAATGACAACAATAAAAACAAATATTAATAATACATTTCATTTTAATATAGGCCTAAGAATACATGGATAAATCATCCAAGAAAGCTAATAATTCATGAGTCAGAAATTCTAAAAGCTTTAACAACATCTATGATCACATCCCAAAAAATATTCTTCAACACTGTAGAGTGATTTTTTTATTACAAATTGTTTGAGGGTAATTTTGAAAGCCTGTAATGACGCGATTGATTTTATACACGCTGGAAGAGCGTTATATAACAATATACTCTCATATTTTGTGTCCTGTTGGAACAAGGTCGTTTTGTGTGAGATACCACGCAATGCATTCTTGTTTCTTGTATCATGTTGATGGATATCTGCATTGGTAACAGCGGATGATGAATGTTTCTTGAGTTGAATTATGAGTTCATATATATATAAGCTAGGCAAAGTCATTACACACAAAATTTTGAAAATCCTTCTACAAGAATGGGATTTACATTTCGTAAAAATTATTCGTAAAACTGTTTTCTGTATTTTAAATATCTTGATACTACATGATTGACTGCCCCAAAAAATGATGCCATAACGTAAATGGGACTCAAAATAACCATGATAAATGGGCTTGATCAAAATAGGATTGAATTTCTGTCTTAGAATACGGATTGCAAAACATGACTTACTTAGGCTCTTTGTCAGACTATTTATAAGTTCATGCCAATCAAGATGTTTGTCAATTTGAACACCTAAAAATGTTGTAACATTGACAGCTTCAATAGAATATGTATGATTCACAACCGGATGATTGTTTACTAGTTTAGTGTGGTTCCATTTATTACTAAAAATCATTAAATTAGTTTTCGCATTATTTAGTACCGGTACTAACTTATTTACTTCAAACCAAAGGTTGATCTGCTCAATTGCCAAGTTCATATTATCAGTGGCTTTTTCCACGCTATCAGCAGATATAACAACGGTGGTGTCATCAGCACAGATTGTGAGTTTATTATCAGGTATATTAATGTTTAGATCATTCATGTACAATATGATTAGTAATGGTCCAAGAACTGACCCCTGTGGAACCCCGCATCGAATATAACCTTTCTCTGATTGAGATACTAGTGTTGGGCCATCATCCGTATAATAATTCATTTCTACCATTTGTTGCCTATTTGTTATGTAAGATTTGATCAAATCATTCGCTACACCTCTGATCCCCATCTTGTCTAATTTCAATAAGAGTAAGTTGTGGTCTAGACAGTCGAATGCTTTCTGTAGATCACAGTACAAACCAAAAACACTCATCATCGATAGATTCCAAAATATATGATGATGTTTCATTAATTGCTGTGGTAGTAGACATGTGACGCCTGAAGCCAAATTGATTTTTATTAAATGTACCACATTTATCCAAAAAACTAGTGATTCTATTCTTAATAACGTTTTCGCATATTTTGGAAAAAACCGTGAGCATGGATAGAGGCCTGTAATTATTCATATCCCTTCTGTCACCTCTATCTTTATACACACGTTTTACAATAGCAACTTTCAAGTAATCCGGGAATATTCCCTTTTCCATTGATGCATTGATTAAATCCCTGAGTACGTCAACAATAGAGAGTATACAGTATGTAATAACAGTCGACTTAACTCCATCTAAACCAGTGGCATTACTGTTTTTTACTGAACCCACTATCTTGATTAATTCAACATTGGTCACAGGAGTTAAGAATATGGAATTAGTTGACCTGTCTATTCTATCCATGATGTCACCAGTTTGAATCCTAGACACAGCTATGTGACTGGTAATTTCCAGGGGGATTGACAGATAATATTCATTAAAAGCATTAGCCATTACAGTAGGATCTTTGATTACAACATTATTGAGCTTCAATTCAGTATTAACCCTCTCTATAGAAGAAGTGTTACCAACCTGCTCGCGTACTATATTCCACAGCATTTTGGGTTTATTAAATGCATTTTTTACTAAACTTGCATAATATTGATTTTTAGCCACAATTATATTATCCTTGTGCTTCTTAAGACATTCTTTATATTTCCTGTTTAGCTCCTCAGTTTTGTAAATTTTCATATCTAAAAACATATTTTTTATATTAATACTGTCACTTCTAATTTTACTTGTAATCCAATTGTTATTGATCAAACTTGATTCAGTTTTCTTTGGTTTAGATTTGACTAGTGAAAATGATTCATTATACTGTTTAACGAAGACATATATGAAATAATTGAAGTTCACATTAACATCCTTGTCATTGGTTATCTCAGTCCAACTTTGTTCCATTAGACAATAATTGAAATTCAGTTGATTAATCTCATTAACTTTTCTATACCAATACTCAGGTTGAGCATTTTCATTAAACCCATCTCTAGTAGGACTGACTATTTCATCAAGATCAATACTTATTAATTGTGCACAATGATCTGATATAGCCGTATCATACACAGTTGTATTAAAAGATTTATCGTTCAAGTTTGTAAGTATATTATCAATTGTTGTTGAAGAATTAATTGTTACCCGCGTATGATCATGTACAGTAGCAGTTATGTCAAAAGAACTAATAATTGTACTTAATTCTATTAAATAATTATCCTACCATTAAAATCAATATTGAAGTCACCTAGTATCACAATTTTACCATTTTCTTTGGAAAGAATTGATAATATAATGTCAAGTTTATGCATAAATGACCCCATATCACCTGAGGGTGACTTATAGACCACCATAATGATGACTTTTTTCGAGATGCTGTATTTATAGTGCGTCAATTCAATTATAGAGCTCTCAAACTCTTGTTCCACATTATGTATACCTGTACCAAACTCATTTCTTATTTTAGCACTATGGTCCTCCCCTGAGGTAAATGATAGTACCGCCTCCCCTTTTATTTTTACGACAGAAACAGTCAATCATGTTATAATTATTAAATCTAAAAAGTTCAATCTCTTGCTCAAGCAGCCAAGTCTCACTATAAGTTATCACATCCATCAAATCACTGACTGTACAAACATTGTCTTTAACGTCAATATTCAGATTTACCTCAAGCTGATTGTACTTTGCCCTGAGGCTTCTCACGTTTTGGTGACTTATTTTGAATGTATTTACAACCTGATTACATTTCGGGTCAACGACTGCTGCTATGTCATCCTGAATAACTGGGTCAGTGGGACTAGATACAAGGTTGTTCACATTATTAACTAGAACTGCTTTGTTGTTGTGAACATCCCTAGACTCTTCCTCCCCATTCTTATCTAGTTTTTTGTTTTCAAGTTATCAACAATGAATTCCATAATAAGGTCTCCCAAGATTATTCCACCTCGAAGATTAAGATGCACTCCAGCAGCGGATTCATTTTCTGAAATTCTACTATTTGCATCCAAAAAGCACGCTCCTTTTTGACTACACATCCATTGAATGCTTTCATTGAACTTATCGATAGTTGAAGAGTAGATATCATCACGATATATAAGTCCATTGATAATCCACTTTGAACGTGGATATTTGATCGACACCTCATCAATTAATCCTCCTAGTTCCGCCATTAGATGCCGATCACTTCTCCTGTTGATATTGTTAGTACCGGCGTGTACAACAATCAATTCTGGTTCTCCATTCTCTTCTGTTCTACGCAGTAGAATGTTCTTCACTTCGTTCACTCGTATACCTGGATGCACATGAACTTCACAGCCATTGTGTTTACACACCTCACTTGCGCCCCGAATCATGGAGTCGCCTAATACCAACACTTTTCCCTCGAGTATTTCACCAATTTTATTTGGACTGTCCGCGTCTCCCGTTTCCAGTTGACGATCTTCAGTATGCATTTTCCCTCCAAGTATTCTTTCAAATTTAGCTACTTTTATTTTGTTCTCTATAACTTGCAGATCTTTTTTTCCCTGTACCAGTGAACGACGATCTGCTTCTCTTACATCACTACTGCCCTGAAGTGGCTCAATCTCGCGCTCGAATGGCAAACTATTTATCACTGTCAAGAGTCGTTGAACTTCCTGATCTTTGGCTTTCAATTTATCCAAAAGATCATTTATTTTGTCCTTCAATAAACTATTAATGTCTACTTGATCTATAACACGGTTCCTTCTTTCTTCCAGTAATAAGTCCTTACCTTGTAGAACAGATTGCAATAGTTCAATCTCTTTCCTCATAACGTCACACGAACACACAATAGGCCTTGGCCCAGACGAATGCTGAGTCAAGTCCACACCACATTTTGATAGTTCTCTTTCAATTATGATCTAGAGGTCACTTCGAAGATCATCTTTCTTCCCACTTTTGGTTATGCCGAACTTTTCACAGTCCTTCCTTAATTCAGCCGCTCCCAATTCAGATAATTTGTCTAATACATCTTGGAGCTCTGTTTTCGCGTACACTACACTGTCCGCCATCTTGATATGTATCAAACAAATTTTGACTGTTGAATAAACCTTCTGGTCAACAATATCCCCAGATTTATATATATATATATATATATATATATATATATATATATATATATATATATATATATATATATATATATATATATATATATATATATATATATATATATATATATATATATATATATATATATATATATATATATATATATATATATATATATATATATATATATATATATGGATATATGCATATATATATATTAAAGAAGACTAGTAAAGAAGATATCCATTAGATTTATATATTTTCGTTGAAAATAGTAATCAAGTTTTATTTTTTCTCTCGAATATTGTAATTTGACCATGATGATGCCCAGACAAATCTGGGCGAAACGTCGGTCACTTATAAAAGAAGATATCCATGAATATACCCAAAATGTGTCATTATTCAATATATATGTATATATGTA
>OZ023327.1:38615959-38640333 GCA_964007535.1 Brachyptera risi
CAATATGCTAGCAACGGTCTACTATAAGGTACCGTAAAACTATACCGGCTTAAGAATACGGACTGTAGAATATTCTTGTAGCACTAAATTCACTGACACGCCCCCTATTTATTTATTTCATTTTGATTCTGTTGAACAACCCCACCAACAGCTACGAGGGTACAAATAGCCACACACAATAATTTCAATGCTTATTTTTATTTTATTACACATCAAATCACACTTCATAGGCCTACAAAATTCTCAAAAGTATTTGAGCATCCAGTGAGAATATGTTGTAGGGGAGCAAATTAAATTACATGTAGTAACCGGTCTTTTGAGGACTAAAAAAATCATCAATATCAAGTGGAAGATATCAACATTCGTGTGTTTTGTTTACTCTTAATACCAATGCTGATAATGTCCGGATATATATCACAGAAACGGTTTTTACTTATGTGTTCCGGACTTTCGGAACTGAAAGACTGTTATCTGCGGCGGAAAGTTATGGTCACCAACAGCGCAGTCCTGGTGTAAAAGTTCATTGGTTTTAAATAATTAAAATGGGGTGGTAAGGCCCGGTATTACGATCGAGGATTAAACATGAGTTATCTAGTTTGTTTCGGAATTATCTGTTTCGCCGTATTACGATCGAGATTAACTTAGAATTCTTGAGATCAAGTTAATATTACTGTGGCAACCATAACTACTGCTTTTGATGCGAATTAAAGATAACTCAGAAGTAACTCACCAATTTCACAGAAAATTAAATGGCCGCCGAAAATATTTCACCTGCTTGATTAAATCTCTTTCAAAGATTAATCTTATTCCAAACGTGAAAATGTGGAATATGGTATACACACTCACTTTAATATTACCCACAATTGTTTAGCTATCAACCACAATGTCATTATTTCGTATGTAACATTGGTTTCATAACCTCAAAATTATACACTAGGCCCTAGGCCTGGCCGAGCTTAATGCTCATCAAAATCTAGGTTTACTATTATAATTATATTCAGGGCCTACGGCCTGGTTCTAATGTATTATTTAAATAAGATGTACCTAGATTACCCGCGCGATACAATAGGTCTTGGGCAAGGACTTCTCATGTCTAGGCAATTCTGTTAGTTTGGTCTGTACTAGACCCTAGTCAATGCCTAGGCCTACTTTCATTTCAAAAGTTATCTCCTTATCAATAAACAAATACAAATAATCTGTGTCCTAGGACCAAGTATGGAATAAAGTTCCACATTCTTCATTCTATTTCCCGGACCTGTATGTCTAGGCCTAGCTTAGATGCCTAGGTATATACTGGTAGGGCCTAGGTAGGCCATAAAACTAAACTCAGTGCTAGGGCCTACTTGGTTCATCAACTATGTAAGACACCCTTGACCTAGGGCATCGAGTGTAGTGTAATACCATTGAGTATAAATGTTGATAAGATAAACTTGTGGGAATTATGAATCGTTGAGAGGTTATAGTTAGGTTGCCTGCAGGGCTGGCTCGTGATGTTTTTGTGCCCTGGGTAGGGCGGATCCAGGTCACATTCATGGAAGGGGGAGAGGGGGAAGGGGCGATTTCAGTTTGGAAAAAAGTACTATAAGAACGGCTGTGTGCAACGACCCGTTATCGCGAAGCCGGCGACCAACGGGGGGCAAGGGTTGGATTTGGTTTGATGCGATGCCGTGCGCGGTGTGGCGCGGAGAGGTGCGCTGCGCGACGTGATGGGCTGGGTTGGATTGAATTGGGTAGGGTTGGGTTCGATGGGGTTCGATCACTAATTTTTGCGCCCCTTGAAATGTTGCGCCCTGGGCAACCGCCCAGGTCGCCTAGCCCATGGGCCGGCCCTGGTTGACTGGTTACTTGAGAATCCAAAACAGCAATCAGTCCCCTACAACCTCGATGCTTAGGGCCACTGGGTAATTATATCCGAGGGCTTACCTGGTTCATGTCCAGGTCTATATCATAATTCCTCTATAGACAGATTTCAAAATTCCCCCAAATTTGCTACCTTTCATAACATGATTCCAAACCATCAAGCTCAATGCCGGTAGTATGCATGATCGCCCATTTTCCAATTCTCCTATCGCGAACGTTTATACGATCTACCTCATCATAACATACTTTTTTATGCGTAAGTGATTGAATAGGCCTAGTCTTCCTTTTTCCAATAGAATGTATAGGTTTCGATAGAAGGTATAGGTTTCTAATAGAATGTATAGGTTTCTTTCTAGTCAGAAAGGTAGTGGCAGGGAGTTGCCAACTTTAGTTGATCAGGTAGGGAATGAGTGGAAAACGGACATAGGGAAGGCAGCAGCTTTAAATAGATTCTATGGGGAAGTGTTCAATGCGAATGGAATTATGGGGGAGGAGGAAGCAATAGAGGGGGATGGGGAGGAGGTTCTGCTTACAGAGAGAGAAGTGTGGAATGTATTAAGGAAACTTAAAAGTGGGAAGTCGCCAGGCATAGATGGGGTGCAAAGCGATCTACTGAAATTAGCGGGTAGGGGAGTTGTAGGTTATTTGCTAAGGTTGTTTCAAGCTTCACTCACAGCAGGTAGAGTACCGCAAGTTTGGAAAAAAGCGGAGGTGGTTCCAATTTCAAAGGGAGGGCAAAGGGGTAGGGTAGACAACTACAGGGGAATTAGTTTAACATCGCATGTGTGTAAGATAATGGAAAGGGTGGTTATAAAGAGAGTAGTGGAGAAGGTAGATGAAAGAAGGAGTATTTCAGAAGTGCAGCATGGGTTTAGGAAGGGTTATTCATGTGAGACGCAGTTGTTAGGTTTTGCAGAAGAGTTGGCTGGGGTAGTTGATAGGGGGGGACGTGTTGATGCAGTGTTTTTAGATTTCAAGAAGGCTTTTGATAAGGTAGATCACAATATATTATTAGGGAAGTTAAAAATGTCCGTTGGGAATGCTGGGTTGGTTAATTGGATTGGAAACTTTCTTCAGGATAGAGTGCAAAGAGTTCGGGTGGGTTCAGAGGTTTCAAGTGAGACTAAGGTTACGTCAGGAGTTCCACAGGGTAGTGTGTTGGGTCCCTTATTGTTTGATTTATATATAGATGATCTGACTAGTGTTGTAGATTCGAAAATGAGGTTATTTGCAGATGATTGTATGTTATATAGGGAAATCATTACAGAGGAGGATGTAGTAGCTCTTCAGGTAGATTTAGCGGCAATTAATCGTTGGGTTCAGTCAAACAAGATGGGGTTGAATACAGGAAAGTGCAAGTTAGTCACATTCGGTAAGAGAAACATAAGGACAGATGTAGTGTATGAGGTAGGAGGGAAGACGCTGGAGTTGGTGGAAAACTACAAGTATTTGGGGGTGGTATTTGATAGGCGTCTAGGGTGGGGGAGTCAGATTGAGAGAATAGTAAAAAAGAGTATAAATGCACTAAACTTTGTAATGAGGCAACTTAGGGGGGCAGGTATGGAGATTAAGGAAAAAGCATATTTCTCGTTAGTGCGTCCCATGGTAGAATATGCTAGTTCAGTTTGGGATCCTTATAGATTAGGTGAGATAAGGGATGTGGAAAGGGTTCAAAGGATTGCTGTGAGAAGGGTTACAGGTAGGGTTAGGAGGTGGAAATGGGATGAGAATGAAAGGGGGGAGAGGGTAAGAATGTTGGAGAGTCCAACTGAGATGATGAGAGACCTGGGGTGGCAGAAATTGGAAATACGGAGGAAGGAGGATCGTTTATGTAATTTCTTCAGGGTAATGGAGGGAGAGGGGGGGTGGGGGGAGCTGCATGAGTTGATAAAAAGAAATAAGTCAGGGTATGGAGGTAGGCGGGGTCATGATAGAGCGGTAGTCATAAAGGGGGCTACATTAGATGTCGGTAAATTCTCTTTCTTAAATAGGACAGGTAGGGACTGGAATGGGCTTAGTAGAAATGTTTTTGAAGGGGATGAAATCAGGTTAAAGTTATTCCGTCAGAGGGTTAAGGAGATGGTGGGATAGGGGTACTTAGGGAACTTGCCACCGCGCATTTATGTGCATTTGCAAGAGTTAAATAATAATAATAATAATAAAAATAACCTGCATAGCCCTCAGGGGCGGCTCGTGTGTAAGTACTGCTGAAAGGCAGCACTCCCTACAATTTTTCAAATTCATCCCAAGTAGAACAACGACGGCGGAACAACGGTGGCCCGCCTCTCCCAGCCGACGCGGCTCAACGTTGTTTTCCAACTTCGGATTTCAGGAGTTAAGACAAGAGAAACGGAGTTGTAACGACGGCGGTACCCGCCACTAATCCGCCCCTAAACCAGCGTTGGTCCAACGTTGTGAGCCTCTGCCATTCCACCTTCTACCATCGCCTGATCCGCCACAGAACCACTGCTTTCCCGGCTTCCATCCTCCTGCAATACGCGTCTAATACACCACCAAAACGCCACAAATCCGCTGCTATTCCACCTTGTTCCATCGCCTGATCCGTCACAGAACCACTGCTTTCCCAGCTTCCATCCTCCCGCGATACGTGTCTAATACGCCACAAATCCGCTGCTATTCCGCCTTCTTCCGTCGCCTGATTCGCCACAGAACCACTGCTTTTCCGGCTTTCATCCTTCTGCAATACGCGTCTAATACACCACCAAAACGCCACAAATCCGCTGCTATTCCGCCTTCTTCCATCGCCTGATCCGCCACAGAACCACTGCTTTCCCCGCTTTCATCCTCCTGCGATTTGCGTCTAATACACCATCAAAACGCCACAAATCCTCTGCTATTCCACCTTCCTCCATCGCCTAATCCGCCACAGAACCACTGCTTTCCCGGCTTTCATCCTCCTGCGATACGTGTCTAATACGCCACCAAAACGCTACAAATCCGCTGCTATTCCGCCTTCTTCCATCGCCTGATCCGCCACAGAAGCACTGCTTTCCCGGCTTCCATCCTCCTGCGATACGCGTCTGATACACCACCAAAACGCTACAAATCCACTGCTATTCCACCTTCTTCCATCGCCTGATTCGTCACAGAACCACTGCTGCCCCGGCTTCCATCCTCCTGCGATACGCGTAAAAACCAGGACTTATCCTCCGTTCATCCTCTTTTCGAACGCTGCAAATCCACTGCTATTCCCCCTTCTACCATCCCCTAATACGCCACAAAAACTATTGATTTACCTGCTATTGTCCTCCTCCAAGACGGGTCTGAATCAACACTTATCCTTCGTCTATCCTCCTCCAAAAACGCTACAAACCCGCTGAAATTCCTCCTTTCACTATCCCCTAATACGGCATAAAATCACTGCTTCTCCTGATTTTGCTCACTTTCAAAACGCGTTCAAACCAACCCCAATCCATTGTCGAATCCTCCTCCAGAACGCTTTGAAACCACTGCAATTCCTTTTTTTGAAATCCTGTAATACACCATAAGATCACTCCTCTCCAGCGTTATTCCTCTTCAAAATCCTAGCTCCTCACTCCTCTCCCATTCAGTTATCGTGTATTACACCTATTAACATCGCTTTTAATTTATGTTAGTAAATATAAATATAAAGTGATGTTGAAGCGTGTTATATGATACTGAATGAGGAAGGGGTGTGAAGCTGGAGTTTTGAAGAGGAATAACGCTGGAGAGGAGTGATCTTATGGTGTATTACAGGATTTCAGAAGGAGGAATCAAAGTGGTTTTGTAGAGTTTTAGAGTAAGATTCTACAGAGAATTAGCTCTGATTCAGACGCGTACTAAAGAAGGGCAAAAACAGGAAAAGTAGTGATTTTCTGGCGTATTGGTGGATAGTGAAAGGAGGCATTTCAGCGAGCTTGTAGCGTTTTGGAGGAGGATAGACGGAGGAGAGGATAAGTGTTGGTTCAGACCCGTATTGGAGGAGGACAATAGCAGGTGAATAAGTGGTTCTGTGGCAAATCAGAGGAGGATTACAGAAGGGATAAAAGATTCAATATTGTGACGACTCTGAATTATCTTAGATTACAACCCTGATATTGTATTGCGAAGGTAATGAGGGAAAGCAACAGAGATGTAAATGTTAGGAATAGGTGAAAGGATTTGATGTTCGAAACAAATGAAGTCGATCATCAAACCTTCGAAGGAACATTTATTCATTGGAAGGCAATTTAGATTATAAAAACCGAGAATGGTTAATTGAGCAAATAGAACATGGATCACTGTTTGTCTTGGCAGAGGTATATTTTGCAGCCAACAGCTAGAGCAATACTATCTGTAAAATACATACAGGACATACATACAGCTACTGTGATACATTAAATTCAAGTTATTTCCAAAACTTCGCGCCTGTCCAGTGGTACTGAAGTGACGAGATACAAACCCAGGACTAGTGCAACTCCAGCTGCCTTTCCGGAAGTGACCCGATGAAGTCCACTACCGAAAACACGTCCATTAGTGTTCATAATTTGTCCAAGAGAATGATGAAATCCAGAGTGACACGCAAATGTACATCACCTGGTTCAGGAACGGACTGGGAGAGAAGGGCCCAGGAAAGCACTAAAAATAAGGCCACGAGGGAAATAAATTAGCATTGATGAATTTTTGCCGGAATTGTACGGCTGAGCAACAAAATTACATTTTTGAAAAAAATCCATAAACGATAATCTGTGGAGGTGCATATGGGAAATTAATCAAGGTACATAATGCTTCAGCCATCACTTTCACACAAAAAAATGTATTAGAGTTTCTGAAAAATATAAAGTAATGATTTAATACTCAATCTGTCTACTCATGTCTCCATAGCTATACATATCTGACATTGGCGGTTTCCAACGTCGGTCCAACGATGGATTACATGCGGCTGCCAAGTCTGTTTGAGAGGCGGATTTGGTACGGTCTCCAACGTCGGTCCAACGGTGTATTACATGCGGCTGCCGCGTCTGTTTGAGAGGTGGATTCGATACGGTTTCTAACGTCGGTCCAAGGGTGGTTTTCACGTGGAGTACGCTGTCTCATAAGAGTTGTTTTTATTCAGTAGACAGGTCGAGTATCAAATCATCATTTCAAATTGTTATCAAATTATCCTAGAATATATAGGCCTATGAATCAGATGTGATGGAATTAGGATGATAGACCTTCCTCATGAAATTGAGATAGGCCCATCGTTTTTAGGCCTATTCCTGAGTATTTATGCCTGAATCATAGTAACACGGTTGCACTGTTTCATCATCCCGGTAAGTCACGTGAACCGAACAGGAACAGTTGTGAATTATCTGACTCACCGGGATGGAAAAAATCATGTCGCCATGTTTAATTTATTAAAATATGAATCCATTCTGATATGGCATGGCACTCCGTAGGCGTGGTACGGCGAAGAGAAGCCCATGACTATCGAACAGTAGGCAAGTATAGACCTATTCATCCGAGGTTAGCTACGTTACCTACATGCCCAATTTACAATGTTCGCAATTGTATTGGAGTAGGCCTATATCAAGTTCAACTGCAAGTTCATCTAATAGAACGAAACAAGATACATGCTATACATATGATCAATTACCTGATAAGTCTGATGCACGAGCAGCCGGCCAAACAAATCCGAACCGAAGCGTCTCCGGGTAGCTAGGCACACACAGCTGTATTCTCAACCGCCAAAAGTGCACTGCCTTCTAGAGCGGAGCGTCTGGGCGGTTGTTTTGAAATTTGAATTCACTTTTACCGTGAATAATCAGGCCTGCTTTCATGAAGTTTTCTAGGATAGCAAGGACAATCATATATGACATGAATGTTCTTGTTGTATTTGACCATAATATTATGCGTGATTGCAATCTTGAAGAATGGAACGGGAAATATGCATTAAATACGAACAATTACTTGAAGATATTCGAGTCAATGTGCAAGCAGCCCACTTCAACCGAACCACCATTACTGAAATTACTATATACGATATTTTTCCACGTTTGTGAACAGTGTTCACAGCTTAGAATACAATATATCAGAATGATGTTGAAATATCACTCTCAATAACTTTTCTTGTTGTGGAAATCGCAAGTATTTCAACGTTGAATGAAGGGTGGTGCACGGTTAAGATCCAACTCTCATTTGGGAACAGGGTAGTCCGCGTGAAAACCACCGTTGGACTGACGTTGGAGAACTCATCAAATCCACCTCTCAAACAGACGCGGAAGCCGCATGTAATCCAACGTTGGACCGACGTTGCAAACCGAACCTAATCCATCTCTCAAACAGACGCGGTAGCCGCATGTAATCCAACGTTGGATCGACGTTGGAAACCGTATCAAATCCACCTCTCGAACAGACGCGGCAGCCGCATGTAATCCAACGTTGGACCGACGTTGGGAACCGTATCGAATCCACCTCTCGAACAGACGCGACAGCCGCATGTAATCCAACGTTGGACCGACGTTGGGAACCGTATCGAATCCACCTCTCGAACAGACGCGACAGCCGCATGTAATCCAACGTTGGACCGACGTTGGAAACCGTATCAAATCCACCTCTCAAACAGACGCGGCAGCCGCATGTAATCCAACGTTGGACCGACTCCGTCAATGACACGTGATACACGGGATGTTTTCTCCGGTGGGGACCCACGTAGTACCGACGCTGGACCGCCGTTGGAAATCGCCGTGAAATGATCCACCGCCAACCTCCCCCATTCCAACGTTGGACCAACGGCGACGTTCTTCTTGGGATGCTATTTCTTAAATGAATTCATCTTGAATAAATAATTTGTTTTCACATTTTTTTTATTCAATCAGTTCCCTTTTCATGTACTGTACCAATATGTCATATTTTCAATCTATTTCTCTTTATTATTCCATGTAATTTTTATACTGATTGCTATCCTGTTTTATAATATAGTCAGGGACCAATAAAGGTTTTTTCTTCTTCGACGCCGTGAAGAATGTTTCTTTCAGTGCAAATGCCGTTCTCTTTCAAAAATTACCGCGCACTCGGTGGGCTACAATAATTCCACACACCCTCCCTTCTGACATGTGATGACCTTTCACTGCCTACGGTTTAGATGTGGTATTGTGTATTATTAGTCAGTCTGGCTCTGAGAGGGTAACAGTTTACTTGTGTGTTGTGTCACAATGCCGAAACGAAAATGCTTCTATCAAGAGAAATATTCTGCCGAGTGGAATTTGTTTAAACGAGGAAGATATGAGGCCCAAGTAGAACAACGACGGCGGAACAACGGTGGCCCGCCTCTCCCAGCCGACGCGGCTCAACGTTGTTTTCCAACTTCGGATTTCAGGAGTTAAGACAAGAGAAACGGAGTTGTAACGACGGCGGTAACCGCCACTAATCCGCCCCTAAACCAGCGTTGGTCCAACGTTGTGAGCCTCTGCCATTCCACCTTCTACCATCGCCTGATCCGCCACAGAACCACTGCTTTCCCGGCTTCCATCCTCCTGCGATACGTGTCTAATACGCCACCAAAACGCCACAAATCCGCTGCTATTCCGCCTTCCTTCGTCGCCTGATCCGCCACAGAACCACTGCTTCTCCAGCTTTCATCCTTCTGCAATACGCGTCTAATACACCACCAAAACGCCACAAATCCGCTGCTATCCCACCTTCTTCCATCGCCTGATCCGCCACAGAACCACTGCTTTTCCGGCTTTCATCATCCTGCGATACGTGTCTAATACGCCACCAAAACGCCACAAATCCGCTGCTATTCCGCCTTCTTCCATCGCCTGATCCGCCACAGAACCACTGCTTTCCCGGCTTCCATCCTCCTGCGATACGTGTCTTATACGCCATCAAAACGCCACAAATCCGCTGCTATTCCGCCTTCTTCCATCGCCTGATCCGCCACAGAACCACTGCTTATGCGGCTTTCATCCTTCTGCAATACGCGTCTAATACACCACCAAAACGCCACAAATCCGCTGCTATCCCACCTTCTTCCATCGCCTGATCCGCCACAGAACCACTGCTTTTCCGGCTTTCATCATCCTGCGATACGTGTCTAATACGCCACCAAAACGCCACAAATCCGCTGCTATTCCGCCTTCTTCCATCGCCTGATCCGCCACAGAACCACTGCTTTCCCCGCTTCCATTCTCCTGCGATTTGCGTCTAATACACCATAAAAACGCCACAAATCCGCTGCTATTCCACCTTCCTCCATCGCCTAATTCGCCACAGAACCACTGCTTTCCCGGCTTTCATCCTCCTGCGATACGTGTCTAATACGCCACCAAAACGCTACAAATCCGCTGCTATTCCGCCTTCTTCCATCGCCTGATCCGCCACAGAAGCACTGCTTTCCCGGCATCCATCATCCTTCCATCCAACTTCGCGCCTGTCCAGTGGTACTGAAGTGACGAGATACAAACCCAGGACTAGTGCAATTCCAGCTGCCTTTCCGGAAGTGACCCGATGAAGTCCACTACCGAAAACACGTCCATTCGTGTTCATAATTTGTCCAAGAGAATGATGAAATCCAGAGTGACACGCAAATGTACATCACCTGGTTCAGGAACGGACTGGGAGAGAAGGGCCCAGGAAAGCACTAAAAATAAGGCCACGAGGGAAATAAATCAGCATTGATGAATTTTTGCCGGAATTGTACGGCTGAGCAACAAAATTACATTTTTGAAAAAAATCCATAAACGATAATCTGTGGAGGTGCATATGGGAAATTAATCAAGGTAAATAATGCTTCAGCCATCACTTTCACACACAAAAAATGTATTAGAGTTTCTGAAAAATATAAAGTAATGATTAAATACTCAATCTGTCTGCTCATGTCTCCATAGCTACATATCTGACATTGGCGGTTTCCAACGTCAGTCCAACGGTGTATTACATGCGGCTGCCGCGTCTGTTTGAGAGGTGGATTTGGTACGGTCTCCAACGTCGGTCCAACGGTGTATTACATGCGGCTGCCGCGTCTGTTTGAGAGGTGGATTTGATACGGTTTTCGACGTCGGTCCAACGGTGTATTACATGCGGCTGCCGCGTCTGTTTGAGAGGTGGATTTGGTACGGTCTCCAACGTCGGTCCAACGGTGTATTACATGCGGCTGCCGCGTCTGTTTGAGAGGTGGATTCGATACGGTTTTCGACGTCGGTCCAACGGTGTATTACATGCGGCTGCCGCGTCTGTTTGAGAGTGGATTCGATACGGTTTTCGACGTCGGTCCAAGGGTGGTTTTCACGTGGAGTACGCTGTCTCATAAGAGTTGTATTTATTCAGTAGACAGGTCGAGTATCAAATCATCATTTCATACTGTTATCAAATTATCCTAGAATATATAGGCCTATGAATCAGATGTGATGGAATTAGGATGATAGACCTTCCTCAAGAAATTGAGATAGGCCCATCGTTTTTAGGCCTATTCCTAAGTATTTATGCCTGAATCATAGTAACACGGTTGCACTGTATCATCATCCCGGTAAGTCACGTGAACCGAACAGGAACAGTTGTGAATTATCTGACTCACCGGGATGGAAAAAATCATGTCGCCATGTTTAATCTATTAGAATATGAATCCATTCTGATATGGCATGGCACTCCGTAGGCGTGGTACGGCGAAGAGAAGCCCATGACTATCGGACAGTAGGCAAGTATAGACCTATTCATCCGAGGTTAGCTACGTTACCTACATGCCCAATTTACAATGTTCGCAATTGTATTGGAGTAGGCCTATATCAAGTTCAACTGTAAGTTCATCTAATAGAACAAAACAAGATACATGCTATACATATGATCAATTACCTGATAAGTCTGATGCACGAGCAGCCGGCCAAACAAATCCGAACCGAAGCGTCTCCGGGTAGCTAGACACACAGAGCTGTATTCTCAACCGCCAAAAGTGCACTGCCTTCTAGAGCGGAGCGTCTGGGCGGTTGTTTTGAAATTTGAATTCACTTTTACCGTAAATAATTAGGCCTGCTTTCATGAGGTTTTCTAGGATAGCTAGGACAATCATATATGACATGAATGTTCTTGTTGTATTTGACCATAATATTATGCGTGATTGCAATCTTGAAGAATGGAATGGGAAATATGCCTTAAATACGATCGATTACTTGAAGATATTCGAGTCAATGTGCAAGCAGCCCACTTCAACCGAACAACCATTACTAAAATTACTATGAACGATATTTTTCAACGTTTGTGAACAGTGTTCACAGCTAAAATACAATATATCAGAATAATGTTGAAATATCACTCTCAATAACTTTTCTTGTTGTGGAAACCGCAAGTATTTCAACGTTGAATGGAAGGTGGTGCACGGTTAAGATCCAACTCTCATTTGGGAACAGCGTAGTCCGCGTGAAAACCACCGGTGGACTGACGTTGGAAAACTCATCAAATCAACCTCTCAAACAGACGCGGAAGCCGCATGTAATCCAACGTTGGACCGACGTTAAAATCCGTACCAAATCCACCTCTCAAACAGACGCGAGAGCCGCATGTGATCCAATGTGGGACTGACGTTAAAATCCGTACCAAATCCACCTCTCAAACAGACGCGAAAACCGCATGTGATCCAACGTTGGAACGACGTTGGAAACCGTACCAAATCAACATCTCAAACAGACGCGAAAGCCGCATGTGATCCAACGTTGGACCGACGTTGGGAACCGTAATGAATCCACCTCTCAAACAGACACGGCAACCGCATGCAATCCAACGTTGGACCGACGTTGGGAACCGTATCGAATCCACCTCTCGAACAAACGCGACAGCCGCATGTAATCCAACGTTGGACCAACGTTGAAAACCGTATCGAATCCACCTCTCGAACAGACGCGACAGCCGCATGTAATCCAACGTTGGACCAACGTTGAAAACCGTATCGAATCCACCTCTCCAACAGACGCGACAGCCGCATGTAATCCAACGTTGGACCGACGTTGGAAACCGTATCAAATCCACCTCTCAAACAGACGTGGCAGCCGCATGTAATCCAACGTTGGACCGACGTTGGAAACCGTATCAAATCCACCTCTCAAACAGACGCGACAGCCGCATGTAATCCACCGTTGGACCGACGTTGGAAACCGTATCGAATCCACCTCTCGAACAGACGCGACAGCCGCATGTAATCCAACGTTGGACCAACGTTGAAAACCGTATCGAATCCACCTCTCCAACAGACGCGACAGCCGCATGTAATCCAACGTTGGACCGACGTTGGAAACCGTATCAAATCCACCTCTCAAACAGACGTGGCAGCCGCATGTAATCCAACGTTGGACCGACGTTGGAAACCGTATCAAATCCACCTCTCAAACAGACGCGACAGCCGCATGTAATCCACCGTTGGACCGACGTTGGAAACCGTATCGAATCCACCTCTCAAACAGACGCGGCAGCCGCATGTAATCCAACGTTGGACCGACTCCGTCAACGACACGTGATACACGGGATGTTTTCCCCGGTGGGGACCCACGTAGTACCGACGCTGGACCGCCGTTGGAAATCGCCGTGAAATGATCCACCGCCAACCTCCCCCATTCCAACGTTGGACCAACGGCGACGTTCTTCTTGGGGAGGATCAACAACCAACTACAAATTTTCATGCACAGAGATTTACAATTATGTACTTGAAAAAAAAAAAAGATTTCCCTTATCAATGTCGTCCAACAAATACAAGGCATGAACTCAAGATTAAGAAACTGCGCCAACAGCAATCATTACATGAATGTACATACGACAGAAGTTTTTAATACGGTAATAAATAATTCTTAAATGAAACAGTAGGCCTATAATAAAACACATAAAGATCTCTAGGCTTACATAAGAAAATAATAATGTATTTATTTATGATTCACACCGTGCTCCAAAGCAACTAAAATTCATTAAACCATCGTTCCCAAACAAAATTCCCTGCGGGGCTAATGTTGGGGGGCCTTGCCCCCCAACCCCCCGCGGGTCACCGGCTTTGCGGATGTTTCTTTCAAGTGTTTCGTTGTCCCGGATTTTATTTCCCACAATCTGGTCACCCTAAATACAGCTTCATAAAAAGTATTATCAAAATTAACGTAATTATTCATTGTTGAACGCCCGCGGCTTCAAATGCATCAAAATATCTACACGCCGCTGAGCACCTGCAAGCGAGCGGGATGCAACTGTTGATACACGTTCCGGGACTGCACCCGTTGCAGTGCATGATTCCCGATAGCTGGCCGAAGGATGAGGGTAAAGATGGCGCATGGAGAGGGGAGGGGGAGCTCGTGACTTTAGCCTGTACGACGTACTGCATGAGGAACAACACCCAGCATGAACTTCTCCAAACACTGCGAGATACCGTGCACTTCTTGCTCGCGCGGCCGGGTGTTTCGAGCCGATTGACAAGTTTCATCACTGCAATTACCAAGTTCTATATATTTTACACCCAATTGAGTTGATTTTTTCATCATAGTCTCACATTACCCACAGAAAAATGTAAAAAATACATGATTGCATATTTTTTTTTCAAATTGAAAGTTGAAACATGTATATTTTTTATTGACATGGAGACACTTTTTCTAGAAAACGGCCCGAGATGAGTTGAGTAAGTTTTCCATGGACGCGAATTTCGCGTCGCGTAGCGAAAGCGAATTCGCTTACCGAAAACGCGTCGCCATTTTAAATTCGCGTGGTGGTGCGACTTCTAGCGGTAAACTGGTGAGGTACAGTTCGGCCGAGTTCAGCACTCCATCGGTAGAATTTCAAAGCTCAATCAACCTCGTTTTTGCGGGAAAATGAGTTGTTGCGATTGGCTGTCACACTTTTGAGTTTGGAGATCGAGTTTCGATAAATCGATATCTCGCCGGATGCAGTACGCGATCCTGGGATATTTATTAGGAACCCTAGCCTACTTCCGGCGAAATCGCTCAGCGTATGCGAAAATATTGAATTTTGTTCAACTTTCGTCGCTCGTGTCACAGTCGTCACCGATTGGCCGAATTTTCAAAATGTCTGCCAAAAGTTCGCAACGCAAATTCGCTTTCGCTAAGCGACGCGAAATTCGCGTCCATGGAAATCCACCTTTAGGCGTTTTTTTTCTCTTGAAGGAATTACAAATAAATTATTCTCACACATATTTTCTGATCCAAGTTATTCGATAATTTTTCTATTCCACAATTATTTCAGCATGCTGTTTTCAAGATTCAGTGATAATAATGCACAACTTAATTTATTATCCAGTTCATGAAAAACACAGACAAAAAATGTGAAGATACATTTTATTCACTTTTTCATTCCAGAATATGTTGAAAAAAGATGCCAAGGAAACGGCCATCAAACTTTACACTTTACAGTACCGGTATTCCGTTCTGAAGCGATTTTGGTTCGCCACTAGATGATTCAATATAAAGATATACCAGTGGATTAATTCACATTATTTCTTCAGTATCCCCAAGAAGAGAACTGAAATAAATTAATCGAACCAAAAGAGAAGGTAAATTCCAACAAATGGACATATTATCAGTGGTGTCCTTACTTAATAGTCGGGATAGTTTCGTACTAAGCTTTTGGCGGATGGCATTACGTATAGTGTCACGCTGAGAAATCATGGCCGAGTTATAGTCCCACTAATCATGTGGATCGATTGAATTATAGAACTTTTCATTACATAAAACATGATCTTTAAATTATATTTTCCAAATTAATACATCAAAATATTTAAGTTTTGGCAGCATTAAATTCAAGATATCTTTTTTCAATAAATCTGCAAGGACAATTTCAAAAGATTATGATTGAGTTATGAAGATGAATAATGTTGAGATCTGAATATAGATGTTAAATGAGAAAATTGTGTCTATGAGGGTCAAATATTTTGCACCAAAAAAATATTTGAAAAATAGAATATTGTCAAAAAATATTCCCTATTGTTCTGTGGCTTTGTACCTTTGTATATTTTTTTTTCTTCTTTATATTGGGTTTCAACGACGCACTGTAATGATTACTAAGATCTATTGGCGTCCGATGAATGATTAATGAGATGATGGGATGATGAGATGAAGGTTTTTATAGGTGGTGGGAAGGATAGTGGGAAGGAAGCAGTCGTGGCCTACATTGTGGGAACCATCCCAGCATTAGCCTAGACTACAAAGGGAAACCACAAAATCCCTGTAAAGATGGACGGTGGCGGGGATCGAACCGGGTCCGATATGTCCCTTCACCTCCCGGATCACACGAAGCAAGTGAGCTAACCACTCAGCTACTGTGCCGGTACCTTTGTATATTATTTTTTTTTACAAACTGCAGTACTCCCTATTGTTAAAGTCACCAGCCGCCACTGCTATATATCGTATATATACTAGGCCCTATGTTATGTGTTAAGAGTTAAGACTGATTTACTGTTCAGTAAATTTTTCCAACACCAACGTTTGGAAAAAGTTTTGATTGGTTACACACTCTCTTATATGTATACCACATTCCCACGTACAAAAGAGAACATAAAAACGAAGCCCGATTTTGTTCGTCAAGTGAAATGAAGTCTTGGCTCCATGGAATAAAAAAATCGACAACAATAATCTGTTGGTGGGGCATTTAACAAGCAATAGTCAATCAATCAGTATGGTTGAATGTATCATTTCATTTTGTCATGACTCACTTGCAACTCATTGTCACTAAAAACTAGGAATACTCAACATGATAAACTATGTGTTTGTTGCATGTAAGAAGAGCGATCTACACACAAAAATGTATTTTTCTCATCATGTGACAACTGATTGTGAAAGTTTGGTAGCGTATTTGCAATTACTGCCTCAATATGCATGAGAGTGACATCGCTCATCCAATAATTGAATTCGGAAATGCCTAGACTGAAATCTTTAATTTTTCATAAGACTTTGTCGTACTCTACAACAATCAGTGTAGTAGTAGTATAGTAGATATTCATTCTATGCTATTTTTTTTACATAGGCCTACATACATGGTTACAAAAAATGACATAAGATTGGATAATAAAACAAAGTGTTCACAATCAAAAAGTAAAGAAAGCAAGTAATATTTAAATTATTAAATCACTCGATAGTGTGATTAAATTACTATGTAGGCCTATGTTGAATGTCTCATGTATGTGTTATTCATCAGTATTTTCTGATGGGCTACTTTTGTGATTCTCCTTTGTAGCCTAATCAGAGAATAAGTGATTGATTGCAATAAAACAATCCAATCCATGTACAATAATTGTACCCGTCAATTTATATATTTATCAAATCTCAAACAAATAAAACCATCAAAGAAATAACAGCGAGGCCTATACATTAGCGACACGCCTACTACCCTCCCCGCACCATACGTCCCCGGCACGCAAAAACTCAACTCGGAGAGCAAGCAAGCTTCCTGCCGTCTTTCAAGGAACCATCCCAGTATTGACCTGAATGACAGAGGATAACCAAAAAAAACTCTATCAGGATGGTCCACCATAGGCCTGTACATGTAGGGTACCGTACCACCCTTGGGTTGCATAACTGATACACCGAAAATATGGTGAATTGAGAAAAACGTAGGCCTACACTGAAAATCTAATAGGCCTACACCGTAAGCATTATTTCAGATGATGACTGAATAGGGAGGCTACGATATTGCATTTGAATAGTGTGAGACTATCCTCTTCTCCCCACAATAATATACTAGCCATCATGCATGAAAATATTCTTCTTGCGGTGTACGAGATTTTCGGTTCAAGTTAGCTTAACCTAACTCAACTTGACTCTAACATCAGATCCCAGTCTGTGTATGACAGTTCAGTGTACTAGCAACTAATAACCTCAGCAATGTACCTGCTTCAACTCTGGCAACGTATGCCTCATTTTCAATAGGGAAGGATATGAACTGGAGGGAGTGTTGAACCAATGCGTTGCTAATGTCACACAAAACTCGCGAGCAACTGGCTTGACTTATGCCTGTTACATCGCCCATAACGAGCTGGAACGTTCCAGACGCGTAGAATCGCAATGCAGTAAGAACTTGCGTCGGTCTGGTCAAATGGCCTTCCAAAATGCTGCACAGTTCCAAGACGATATGTCTTGGAAACCTGTACCGTTTAATCAGATATCATCCGACACATTTAATGAATCCAGCCTATCTTTGAATACTCTGCCAGGTCTAACAATGATAGGCCCCTCCTGATTAGGCCTCGGCTTAGCCTCATCCAGAATTAGGAAAAGCCCAGCATTGAACATTGTAATATAATTAGTAGGAAATAGGCCTAGGCCTATTATAACTGTATATATAATCAGTGTTAGTGTTTTAGTGGTTATATTAGTAATCATAAGTTACATTTCAGCTAGGTAGGCATATAGGCCTAGTAATAGTGGTACACTCTTTGACAGGTTAGGCTAGAGTAGACAGACAAGGTGAGTGGTCAGAGGTGACACTGACAGTTGCACACGCTAGGCCTAGGCCTAGTCGAGATCAAGCAAAACGTTGAGGTTAGATGTACAACCGGATTTATAAAATACGTAAATCAAATTGCGCGGTATTTAAAAATATCCTTACCGTGTTTTGGTGGGTAGAATTTACATTTTCTGTCAAATTCAGCCATAAAATCATTGTAAATTGATATTCAAAGTCAAGAGGTGATCACTTACTAGGGCCTAGGCCTACCAGTCAATTTTTTAGGTACTTCTCTCTGGACAATAGATGAAAGAACAGCTATTAGGATCTCAGACACTTGCTAGGGATTGGTGGGACGATCAAATATTTCTTCATGAGTTTGGATTAAGACAAAATATGGTATTATCTCGAAAGAAGTTCGTAACTTTGAGCCAAATCAAAGTTATGACCTTGTGTGAATTCGGGCCCAGAAGATAATATGAACACATCCGTTGTTTATAAAATGTTACCATGGTTTTCAGAGGGCCAAACCAAAGAGGTTAGTATTTTAACCTCCTTGACCAAAAATGGGGTATACTCAATCTTTTTTCGGTTTTTATTTAATTATAAAATATTAAGGCTACGTGGACAAAAGTTATTATCGTAACGCGGTAGATTATAACCAATTACAACTTGAAAGCGCTTAAATTTCTAATTTACGTGGAAAACCAGCGATTCTATTAAAGCGCAAAATATGGTATAAAAGTCCACGCCATTCCAAGGTCGATAGAGTTTTTTTCTTTATTTCGTTGATTTGAAAATATACAGGCTATGTGGACAAGTTTCATTACTACGTAGTCGAAGATTGTAAAAAAATACATAATCCAAGCTCGATAATTTTCAATTTACGTAGAAATTCAGCGATTCTACGCGACGAATAGATTTTTTCGGTCCCTTTTGAATCAAACGTATAAGTGTGTTTCCACAGTGTGGTGAACACGCTAAAAAGGCAAGTCGACCATCCAGGCTATTCATATTTTCCTGAATTCAATATTCGAAGCCCTTGATAGAAGAGAGCATGCAGTAGGACTCTTCTATGACATGAGTAAAGCGTTCGACTGCATGGACCATACATTATTATCACAAACACTTGGGAACCTGGGAATTCGGGGAGTTGCCCTTAGCTGGATCCTTTCATTTCTATCAGATCGACAACAGTACGTTGAAGTACCTAAGCAAAGCGGAGTCGGTAGCACCTCATCGGACGTTCGTGTAACAAACATTGGCGTACCTCAGGGTTCGGTACTTGGTACACGTCAACAATCTCTCAGATAATCTAGGGTCAGGTACCAAGGCTCTGTATGCAGACGATACCAGCCACCTCATAACTGCCCACACATTGGTTGAGATTTTGAAAGCTGCAAATATAGCAACCAACAACATGACCAACTACTGTAAGGACTCAAAGCTCTTCATAAATGCCAACAAAACAGCATTTCTACAATTCAGGACTAACAGACGAACTAGCGACAGCAGCCTTCTAATTCGACTACCCAACACTAAAAGCATCGAAAAGGTAGCAGAAGTCAAGTTCCTAGGATTAATAATAAACGAGACCCTGGATTGGACATCATTCATAGCACACCTGATGTCACAGCTTGCACTCAGCCCATATATCATCCGGAATCTGAAACGAACTAACAGTCTATCGACGGTGAGAACAGCATACTTTGGCATAGTATATTCCAGAGTATGTTATGGCATCATCTTCTGGGGAGCCTCACCATACGCCAAACGGATCCCACTCCTTCAAAAGCGAGTCCTGCGAGCCATGGTGGGTGCAAGTTACGGCAGCTCGTGCAGACCCCTCTACACCAGACTAAAACTGCTCACAATACCAGCCATCTACAATATCCTTTTTGCAATCTCAACCTACGCTAATCTATACAAGTGAATAACACCATCCATACACATAACACAAGAAGAAACGCCGACCTACACATCCAACCCCGTAACCTCTCTCTCACATTCTTAAACCCGTCATATCAAGGAGCCGCTCTATACTATCATCTTCCGCAACGCATTAAACAAAAAAGAGACACACCACAATTCAAGCAAGATCCGAGAAACTATTTATTGAAGATGACACTATATTCTGTACTTGAATATTTTAACGTAGTACCATAATCAATTTTTTAACCTTCAGTCTCCTAATATTTACTCTATTATCTACCTGACTTGTTCTATAACATATACATACTACGTATCCATGTTCTACAGAATAAAGGATTTATTATTATTATACCACCATCTCATCAATCATTCATTCGACGCCAATAGATCTTAGTTATCATTATAGTGCGTCATTAAAACCCAATATAATATGAGTTGTTTTGTATCAATAAGAGACGAAAGTTTCGATCGACCGTCTCTCCTGGCTCACATCACTATCGCACGGGTGTTTCGACCACTTCATCTCTCGTGAAAACCACGGGTGTATCAAGATATTTTAACCCCTTGGTCCGAAATGTGTTGGCACTCCCCCCCCCCCCCCCCCAAGTATGGTAATTCATTCAGAATAGAGGGTACCATCTCATAGATATGACGAGCTCTGGGTTTTTATTTGGAAGAACATGTATACCGGTAAACATTGTGTTGAGCCATTACCATGACGTATCAATGGGAAGGATCATTATATAAACTTTGATCGTCACTTAATTATGTGTTGAAATAATAATATTGGAATTTATTAAACGGCAAGACATTAAGAGCCCGTATCCTAGCTGAGAATATTTCTCTTCGACATGCGCGACCCAAGTTTGGTGTGCGATTTTGGAACTCGGTAGTGGACAGCTATCTCTCTCAGTTTCCTATGTCTATCTCTCTATCTTGTAACTTGAACTGTTCATCAAAAAAGACGTGCACTTTGGAAACAACATTTGACCGTTCCGATTTACCGCCTTCTCTATAAGTTAACAAATACACTCGGGGGTCCTATACCGTCATTCTGCGTGTTGTCACTAGGTTGTCACAAAAGCCATCTGAATAGCAGGTAGTATTTTGACGAGATATTTGGTAAACGTTTTAGCTATGGCTCTCACAATAAACTCATTCAGATTCCATCACAGATAATCGAGCTGTGATTCCATACAATATGCTGTTATTTCTGAAATCGAGGAAAGTAATTTTCACAATTTTTTTCCTCATAACATTGATACTGGATTCAAAATCATTGTTCCCCAATGAGAAAATATATACCACAAGCTATGTATTTCATTGATACTTATATTGGTTAGTCACAATTGCTACTTGTATTCGAAAGTAATACGGAGATTATGTTGATCACAGGGAAGTAGATGCAAATTTACAAATAATCATGCTGATAATAACTAAGTATGATTCGTAGGAAAATATCATAACAAATGATGAGTGATCAATTATTAGACGAGCTTTAGCGAGGATTCAATTTCACATACTGAAAAAAATTGGTGTTCGTTTTTATATATATATTTTTTTATGTTCATTTGTCGGTTCTCCACAGGTCAAAAGGCTACAGCTATCCATTTCAAACTTTTTTTCATCATGGTTCCTTATCTAACTCAGATCTGTATAGTTTTGTGGCATTATCGGATATCAACTTTTTTTGTATGAATTTCAGAAATTTCAAAAATAACCCTTTAGAATAACACGGCGGAAAAAAAAATTTAAACATTTTTATTTTCAAAAAAATTGTAATTTTGTGTGAAGTTGAATAACATCTTGATACACATTTCTGAGAATTCTCAGCTTGATCGGGTCAGCCATTTTGAAGAAAAAACATGAAATGTGCTAAATTGGTAGTACTCGAAGCCGTTTTTACCCATTTATAACTAAAATGTTAACCAATTGGCGAATTTAGGCAAAAGTTTGGCAATGAAGTCGACATACTATTACTTTCCGCTCGTCTAACAACGCGTATATAGCGTTTTCCTAGTCATAAACAAATGATAAGATGAGTGCAAAATGAGTAGTGAGACGAGTGGATCGGTGGCTGAACCGGCATTCAGGAGACCGGGGTTCGATTCTGGAGAGACCTCCAAGAAGAGTTTTTTCGTGGTGTCCCTCTGTCGTTGAGGTTCATACTGGGATGATTCCTTTGCAACAGACCACGACCGACTCCTTTTTACTATACAAAAACACATAATAAAGTAACCTTCCATCTAATCTTCTCATCAGTCATCACCTCATTCATCATTCACCGACGCCAATAGGTCTTAGTCATCATTCATTACTGTGCTTAGTTGAACCCAACATAAAAACATAAATTAATGCGTCAAAAGTACAATGTTATGTCGATTTTAGATTATGTGTAAGCTTATTTTCAGTTATTATGCCTATACTAGGATCGCTTTCAGAATTATTTCATGCATATATTCAATATTTCATTGATTAAATTATCACAATATATAGTATTTACATAATAGTTGAATGGTCAATCGGAGACTAATTCTGAAATAATAAACAAATCTTTGTACATATTTCAAGAATAATTGTTTTCGCTTCGTATAGGCACATGTGTTCTTTTTCACAAAATCTGACAACAATGAACTGTGAGCGGAAAATTGTACAACCCAATATTCTGAGAGAATAGAGAGGAAATATATTCATTTTCGAAACAAGTGAACGCATTTGTCAGGCCAATCAAGCAACTCATTAGTGGAAGTTTTCTCAGGACACATTTTTCGAAGAGAATGAGATAAGATGATCGTGAAAAAATTCACACAGATCAGTCGTGGCTGCCTACACTGAAAATATGTGTGCATGTAGGTCAACTTCACCTATATGAACCTTGACTGATCCAGGCCCAGCTAAGGCACTGCTTCATACATTCTAGTCAAGCGGGGCTTAGGTTCGAGCCTCGCATATGTCATGGGTTTTTGTGAACATCATCCGTCTCTCATCTGCGAGCTCACTCGTACCCCCTATTAACCTAGCTGTTGGTGAGGTCGAAATCTAAGGTAGCCGGCAAAAAGACCGCGAACAATTTTATCTCGCGGCAATAAAATCGAGTAGGGTGAAATGACCGCACGTACATAAGGTCGCGGAGAAGAAAATATCGCGAGCCAAGTGAGCGCGGGTAAAAATACCGTGGAGGAAATAAGATCGTGAACAAATGATCGCGGGCAAAAAGATCACGGGATCAAACAAAACAGGGCATTTTTCAAACTATTCGAATATGCGTGTGATCAAATTTAAAAGATGATCCATATATTTATATATATGGGCCTATATATATATATATATATATATATATATATATATAGGCCTATATATATATATATATATATATATATATTTATATATATGGGCCTATATATATATATATATATATATATATATATATATATATATATATATATATATATATATATATATATATATATATATATATATATATATATATATATATATATATATATATATATATATATATATATATATATATATATATATATATATATATATATATATATATATATATATATATATATATATATATATATATATATATATATATATATATATATATATATATATATATATATATATATATATATATATATATATATATATATATATATATATATATATATATATATATATATATATATATATATATATATATATATATATATATATATATATATATATATATATATATATATATATATATATATATATATATATATATATATATATATATATATATATATATATATATATATATATATATATATATATATATATATATATATATATATATATATATATATATATATATATATATATATATATATATATATATATATATATATATATATATATATATATATATATATATATATATATATATATATATATATATATATATATATATATATATATATATATATATATATATATATATATATATATATATATATATATATATATATATATATATATATATATATATATATATATATATATATATATATATATATATATATATATATATATATATATATATATATATATATATATATATATATATATATATATATATATATATATATATATATATATATATATATATATATATATATATATATATATATATATATATATATATATATATATATATATATATATATATA
>OZ023327.1:38640533-38653033 GCA_964007535.1 Brachyptera risi
GTACTTCAATATTATAGCTACTTTTGAAAAGGGAAGAGATGAATTTGAGAGAAATAATGAGAAACTTGATCGCTTGTCTTCAATATACTTGAACACCACAGTATCAAGATGATAGATAGATTACTATGTGGGAGAAAAGTTGAAAAATCCTGATCACAATACTCAATCCTTTGACTATACAACTAAAGTTGAGAACAATAATAAAAAAGTCTTCGTCTCCCTAGATATGAGAAGGCAACTCTTGCATTATACAAATAAATAACATTTACATCCACATTTGTCAAGACAAACAACGTTAATTTGAGGAAGGGGTGTTAATTGATCACCTTTGGGGTCATCAATACATTTGCTCTTTTGAAAAGGGGTCGAGATCAAAAAAGGTTGGGAACCACTGGGATTTGGTATTCATTCCAAGTAGGGCAGACAAGCGGTGAGTGCGCGCTTGTTACGTACCTCGTCCCAGGAGAGTCCCTCCACGTCCACGAGGACTCTCATGAGCTCCGGGATGGCCAGAGAGGGATGAGTGTCATTCAGCTGTATTGCTACTTTGTCCGGAAACGAGACCAGAGATGTGCGCACAGCCTCGCGCACTCCGAACTTTGATGACTTGAAGCGACGAAGAATATCCTACAACAAAAACATAAGATAAGACGTTTAAGGCTTTTGCGAGTTGAATATGAGTGAGGTAATTGACATTGAGTGATTTTGTCGTATCGTGTGAAATGGAGTGAATCTTGATTTTTCGATCTCGATGTTGACACCTATTCCAAGAGTCAGTCACGTTCGGAAGAAGGAAAGAGAACGATTGAATGAGTATCGACTACCAGTCAGTCTTCTGAGACGGTTCTTTCTTCCGAACCTGAATGACTCTTGGATGAGGTCTTAACATAGTGACCGAAATGTTGAGGATTTCAACAAACACGAAACGACAAAATCACCCAATATCAAATACCTCATAACACAATATGTTAAAAAGAAATTGAGGTGAATAGGCCTACGTATATTTATGAGTAGGGCTGTGCGAGTCTCGAAATTTTCGTGCGAGTTCAAGTCAAGTTCGAGACTTGAACTCACTCAAAAATATTTTTCCCAGTTTATAATTTTGGGTCTCGAAATACTTTCGGGTCTCGAACTATTTCGAGTGAGCAAGCGTGAGTGGAAGGATAAACTTGTCATCTTTTTATCATTCAACGATTGGTGTCAAATATAAAGTCTCTGAACCTTATAAAAAAGTTTTGTTTCATCATTTCTCCCTTTGATTTTGATTATAAGCATGCAGAACGATAACATTTTTTTTTCATTGGGTTTTAGCGACGCACTATAATGATGACCAGGATGATGACCAGGATCTATTGGCATCGGAAAAATGATTATGAGATGATGGGATGATGAGATGAAGGTTTTCTACATAGTGGGATGGATAGTGGGAAGGAAGCGGTCATGGCTATATTAGCCAGAGACTAAAGAGGGAAACCACGAAAAATCCCTGTAATGGTAGATGGTGGCAAAGATCAAACAAGATCCAATATGCCCCTTCACCTCCCAGATCACATGGAGTGAGCACGTTAACCACTGCGCTGCATGCATGTGCTGGTAATGATTACAACGCGCATCATCATCTCACATTGTCAGTGTCACTGGACTGACTCGTCATAGTTACCACCAGACACGCACACGCGTCTCTCTCTCTTCCCCAGTTCCCCCCCCCCCTCCCCCCCTCTCCAGAATACATACACACTCTGTCAAGGACAGATCGAAACGTCATCACGCCGTGTTGTCAAGCGACTCGAACGGCCGAGTGCCAATGGAAATGCGCCATATGACGAACGAGCGTCGTCGGAGCTAGCGAGTACAATCACTGAGGACCTTGACAACGGTTTCACGTATTTTTGCCTGGTAGCATAGCTTTCTCTAATATACAATATGAAATTGCTTCAATTCTAGCTGGAAGAGTGATGATTTTCATGGATAAGGACGTTTTTGGTTAATCCAAATTTGTATAAATTGAAATCATTTTTGAGGGTCTCTTCCATTTCAGATTAACAAGGGTCTGAGCTAGTTTGCTCAAACTAAGATTGTGCTTGAGCTTGCTCAAACTAAAATTTGTGCTCAAACTCAAGTCAAACTCACTAGAAACTCGCTCAAACTCAAAAGCTCTGCTCGCACAACCCTATTTATAAGTGATATTGATACTAGGCAAGATGCATTGAGGGTTGCATTGGTTTGCCTAAGGGAGATGGTGTCCTCACTTCTTATCCCTCCCATGTTGAAAATCTGTTCGAATTCACGAGCCACAAATTAACAATTATCGATCGTGCGTAGATAAGTGGTGATAAAAGGAACTAACTTTACGTTCAAGCCAGCTCAGCAATAACAGCTGTCATCGAGTTTGCCAGCCTGTCAGTCGTTTCTACAAAACAACACTAGATAGAGCAGCGATAAATATTTCTCAGAAAAGTACTCAGGAAATGGAACGTGTTTTCGAATGAGCAAAGTCACCGTCTCCAAACGGTAAACCAACGCAACCCTCATTGATACTAGGGTTGTCAGTTGTTATTTGATATCTCATTATAGATCTATATTCATCCATTGTATATGATAATCAATTGTCCTCTTAATATCTATAGAATCTCTCGAGTTGATGCATGAAATGTGCATTCTCAATTAGAACAACTACTACTGTGTCCAATAAAAGAGTATGATGTGAACATTTTTTGTACTCGATTATTAGTCAACACTCCTGCTAAGCCTACAAGTTAATCACATTTACTTTCGTTGGTTTCACTTCAAACTAGAATGAAGTGCAATCAGCTAGCATCAATGATTTGATTATCAATTATTTCAAGGTGATTATCAAATTTCACCCGAAAAATCAATATTTTTCGATTTGATTATCGATATGAAGTCAATGAAATATCGATCATAAGAATCATATGGAATGGCAATCCTGATGAATACTCACTATAAAACCCTTGAGGTAGGCCTTAGATACAGGTGTTACGTAAATGGTATGGCATAGAAATGATTGAATGTAGGCCTACAATATTTAAAACACAGCATATCTCATATGCCTAACTAATAAGATATCGGTACTTGTACGGATGAATTGAAAAAATTGATACTTATAATAAAGAGCAGCACTTGTCAAAACTTGGAAAAACCAGTGTGGATAGAAATTAAATTAACACCAATTAACAAAAATAGAATCAGATTAGACCTAAATGAAATCAATCATACCGAGTACATCGTTATTTTGCATCGCAATGAATGACTGCGAATGATGAATGTATCATCATGATACTAGAAGAGATAGATTTACCTGCAAGGTAGCAGCGCACATGAAATACTCTTGCTTCAATCGAAGTTCCTTTCCTTCGAAGAAGTTATCATTCGGATAAAGCACTCGAGTGATGTTCTCGGCGATGTTACGATCAATCACAGCTTGGATGTAATCACCATCATTGACTGAAAAGTAAAAGTATAACAGAATATAATAGTTAGATTGGTCCATCCCTCTCAGTAATACCCTAAATTTGAGGCAACACTTGAAAAATCTCAGTTTAGTAGAAACACGGTACACCTATTGATTTTTTCCAACTATCACTGTGAAGAACGAACTAGGAGAACGAACAAGCTATAAGTAGTCGCTATGGTTGCTAAGAAACCACAGGTTTCAGCAGCTGAGATTACTTACACTAGGCCTGTTCACTATGTCATCTATAGTCTATACCTTGGTCTATATCAAACCTACCCTTTACCTGTAGCTAGAAAGAAACTAATCTCTGCCATAACTTGCGGTCAAAAGCGTATACATACATACATACAGTACTCGAAATTAGGATTTATATGCAGTAGCTCTTCGTCCTACTGCTTTTTATTTCATGCTAGCCTGTAGCGTATTTAGATAGCCTGACAATATACAACTGAACAAAATTTGTCGGAATTTGAATACTTTTTATAGGTCCCAAGAAGCACTGAAACTATAACGATCCAAGTTGGAAAAGTCACTAAGCTTAGTGATCCAAAAAATTTCATGTTGATCCAACAAATGGTCCAGCCTGTACAGCAGGCACAAAAAAAAACACAAGCAGAAAATGCCATACGAGTCCATACGAGACCTTACGCTCATTCGATTATCTCTAACGATAGTCTGAAGAGTAGTGACGGAGAGAACGTGATACTCACAGAACTTGAGATTGAACTCCACCGGTGATTTGGCAGACCACAAACGGAGCGTGTTTACAACGTTGTTTCCGTAGCCAGGGATTGGATTATCGTACGGCATGGCAAACACCACTTGAGTGTCAACCCATTTCTTCTTGCCGTTGACATCGATCACTTGGCCGTAGAAGTTGACGGGCAGCATGAACTCTGGTCGGGCCTTCTCCCATGGGTTGCCGAACCTAAAACAATTATTCTCATGTGCTTTGTATCCCACAGTGCTGTGAAATAAATCTAAAAACCCGATAATGAATACATACCGCACTAGCCTACCGTAAGGCATAACTAATATGCAGTGGTCTCAATGATTCAGAATTTAAGAGACCCTAAATTTCAATTACAATTTACAATATTTGAAATATAGAAAAATATAAGCTGAATGTTTGCAAGACATACAGTATTTACCTGTACTTATATCCATTTCTCATGACAAATATTTTATCAGAGGAATTTATTCATTTATATTGGGTTTAACAATGCAATGTACTGATGACTAAGATCATTGGCGTCGGTGAATGATGGATGAGATGATGGGAAGATGTGGTGGAAGGTTATTTTATTAGGTGTTTTTGGATAGTGGGAAGGAGTCAGTCATGGACTATTGTTAATGAGCCATCACAGTATGAATCTAAACGACAGAAGGAAACCACAAAAAACCTCTCTCAGGATAGTCGACCATAGCGAGAATCGAACCCCAATCTCCTGAATTGACAGTTCAGCGTGCTAGCCACTGATCCACCCATCTCAGTTGTATCTAACAAAACAACTAGTGAAAAATACTTCATCATCTATTTTCGACTAGGCTAATGTGTTCAGTTTGTGCTCTACTGTATGCAAGCACTACAGATGCGCTGAAACAATGCGCAGTTGATGCCAGTTGTTTCTACTTCTATCTGTCACATGTCCACGTGGCCGTGGTCAAACATGGGCTGACCAGACGGTTGCTCGCGTATTTGAATTGATTATTGGCAGAAGTATCGAGTAATTACCTCCAAGTGTGAATTTATTATGATCCAAATCAATTTCCATGAAGATTGAGCCAAAAATCATCGTCGAGTCTTCATCGAGTGAGTTTTGATTTTGATTTCAATTTATAACCATTTTCATGGGAATTTTTATTTTTGGTTACATGGGAATCTGACACAAGAAGTCACTGCCAATTAAATTCATCATTTTTTCTTTTGGTTCCATACGAGCCTTCTTGATAATCCTTTGCAAGGTCTCAGCAATGATAAATAAACCGATATAATGAAATGCCCGCATTGCAGCAACGAGATTACAGCAGATCTTGCTCACCATATTCAACTGTATCATTTGGATGTTTATTCCAATTTGTCACAAAGTCCGGGAGGCTCATCTAATATAGCTGCTGCGTGCCTCGTTGATGGAAGCCATGATACCAGGTCGGAAGTCACTGAACATTCGGATGAGTGTTCGGATGAACGGAAGGATGAAGGAAGAACAGCAGAATGTCCCCATTGTGGCATTTTTTTCAAGCCCAGGGGATTACCCATTCACATCTCTCGCGCTCATCCTGATTTGGCTAGGAGTCGTACGGCAAATAAATACGCAGATAAAAGCATAGTGGAAACACCAGTAGAGCCAAAATTATCAAAAAACTGCCAAAAACAACCATCAGAATCAAATCTTACAAATTATCCCGAATTGAAAGATGATGCCATGTCGATGTGGGAAGAAAAATTGATTACATTCTCAACATCACCTGTTCGTGACCCGCAATTATTCGACCTAATTGTTGAAGAATTGCATACATTCCTCGCAGGGGCCATTAATACGATTCGTGGGCCCAAGCACCCAGCGGTGAAACACTTTGAAGCGAGAAAAAAAGCAAGAGCAAAAGTACCAAATCTAACATACAAGAACTCAAATAACCCACAAAGAAAATCGAAGAGGAATGAAGAAAAGGTAAGACAGCAGTATAACTACGATGTTGCACAGTTTCATTACTATAATCAAAGAAAAAAGGTAGTCAGGAAAGTAATGGATTCGAACAGATCAGTATCTTGTAAAATAGATGTGGAAGACATACAAAAATACTTTGAAACAACATATTCTGTACCTAACAATTTAAGCTCTCATGAAACCAATATACCTAGAGGTGTAACACTTGCGCAAAGTGAAGAGACTTTCACCACATCTGTAACACTAGCCGAAGTAAATGCTGCAATAAAAGGGATGTCTATGGATACGGCTGCCAGACCGGACAGAGCTATTTTACGAGTAATTAAGGAACTCAAATGCTCCAGTGTTATAAGTAGACTAGCAACCATCATCATGGAAATGAATTATATACCCAAGATCATGCAAAAAGGAAGAACAATCCTCATTCACAAAGGAGGGGATGAAATGAGTTGAAAAATTGGCATCCAATAACGATATTTCCAATCATTAGAAGAATAATTGAACGAGTTCTTGAAAAAAGTTACGTTATTACGTCAAGTTTTCAACACATCAAAGAGGATTTGTTTCTACCCTGGTACGTATATAAATGCATCCATTGTAAACAGCTGTTTGAAAGAAGCAAAAATACAGAAGAAAAATTGCTGCATTGCGTTTCTTGATGTCAGCAAAGCTTTTGACAATGTTGGCCACCACCATATACATGCATGTCTTAAAAACCTAAGAGTACCGGAAAAATTAGAAAATCTGATAATATCCTTAGTGGAAGGAAATTCTACTCAAGTTGAAACAAATAGAAAGAAAACAAAACCGAATAAATTCATGCGCGGCGTTCCACAAGGAGCACCACTATCACCAACGCTTTTCAATATTGCAATAGACCATATAATAAAAAATTTAACAGACAAAAGCATTTCCGATTCTTATGGATACAGCTTGGTTCATGATCTTGACAATATTTCAGCCTTGGCATTTGCAGATGATATTGCCGTCATAGCAAAAGATGTTATTGGAGCCTCCAAACTTGGATCCATGGCCGAGTTAGCTCTAAATACTATAGGCCTACAAATGAATGGAGCGAAGAGTAGTGCAATCAATATAATGAATGGTATGCTTTCTGACTCTGTGATCACTCTCGACCAAGGGTCATCTATTCGCTCCATCACATGCGAGGACGAATTAGATATCTTGCAATAGATTTCAAGAACGAAATATCGTTTGATCGGGCAAAAGTGATCGTACACCTACGTGAGGATATACAGAATCTAACAACATCTAATCTTCTGAAACCTGACCAAAAACTGAATATTGTAAATCAATACCTATGGCCTTCACTGATTTACCCCCTACAGTGTGCGCCATTAAGTCAACTATCAAAAGAATTTCTTGAGGACATAGACCGGGTTGTACGCAGCGGTATCAAAGAGATTATCGGTTTACCTGGCGATACTCCTACAGGAATGCTATATGCGCCAAGAAAATACAAAGGTCTTGATATAATGCGTGCTGGTTGGGAAGCATACCTGCAACATTATAATATATGTATAAAACTTTTGAAAGTGCAAGATGACCACCTTCACCACTATGATTTTGTGAAGGAAATGAAAAACTGTTTAGAGAAGTTAAAAATGTTTCAAGTACACGAAGAAGGAAACCTAACTGCACGCACCATAAGAAATAAGCTTCGAGATAAGGCATTTGAATCATGGGCCAATCTACCTTCAAAAGGAAAAGGTATTTGCCTTTATAAAGAGTATCCTCGCGGTAATTCATGGGTATTCGATCACTCGGGCTCATCTTCATCTCAATGGACAAATGCAATCAAAATGAACTGCAATGTAGTTGCTGTTAGAGCCATCCCCGGCACATCCAAGGACGGAACCCGTTGTCGCCACCCTGGCTGCGACGAGACAGAAACCCTCCCCCACGTCCTTGGAAAATGTGCAAAGGGTGAACTTCTGAGAAATGCTCGACACCACACTATTAGGACTTCGATCGCTGACGCCTTTAGACAACAAAAATGGAATGTTCACGAGGAAATCCCATGTGTAGCAGAGGATGGTTCCAACAAACGAGTTGATATCATTGCTATACGACCTGATGAGAAGAAAGTTATCATTATGGACCCCACTATCAGATATGAGACTGAATATGAACAACCATCTCATATAAACACTGAAAAGAGAAAACACTACATTCCATGCATCAAAGATCTGTCAACGAAATACCAAATTGATGCGAAGTACTGGGATGTAGTGGGATTGATGGTGGGAGCTCGCGGCACCATTCCTCAATTTTTATGCACTTTTCTCGATAATAACAAAATCCCAAAGAAGGTATTATTAAGAAATATTGTAAACTCAGTTTTGATAGATTCGGTAGGTCTTTTAGAGCACCATTTATATTCTTTCAAATAATTTCAATCTTTTTAATAATATTAATAATACCTTCTTTTTCTATTACCTTCTTCCATTTTCATATTTTTTCATACTTTTGTTATCTACCCTCAATTAAATTAGTTTTATAATATTTCAGGATTTTTCTGTAATCAATTTATATTATTTTCAATTTATATTACGCTATACCATCTTGGTATCCCGCTATGCGGACAGCCGTCAATTAAATTGTCATTCTCTCTAGCATTAGAGGTCAAGAGTTCCGACAACGCTGTTCAGGAGTTTCGAGTTTCTCTATGACACAACACTTGCCATCTGCTTTTCATTTACAGTAAGGTGTTTGAAAGTGTATTTTATCAACTATATGTACATAAAGAAAGATCGCAAACTTCTTGGTAGAAAATTAAAAAAACATTATAGTATATTGATAAGCAAAAAAGAAGGAAAAGAGAGAAACAAGGATAAGATGAAAAAGAATAAAAAATATCAATTCCATTATGTAATTTAGCAATGCATTTTAATGGAATGGGGATCAAATCATCTTAGAATTACAACTTGTGTATTAGTATTTCGATTTACAGCTTCACTTCAATGTTATAATAAAGCCTAGACCTATACCTGTGGTTGGGACCCAGAAAACACAGCCATTTAGACTTTAGAGCTAAATTCAATTAATGGCTGTTTGATTCAATGTGGTTCCACTGTACAGTATATCAAAGTAAAATGGCATTCAAGCACAGATTTCTCACGAGTGAAACTTTTATTCTATCTGTATAGGGAAGGTAGTAGGCCTACCCGCGCAACTTTTGGGTTCTTTCACTTGAAACACGCCCATTTGATTAACATGGGTGTACATCTTTGAAACGCCACAGTTTCTTTATTACTGCACCTACACGAAAAAAAATTACTTCGTCATGTTCACTGTATTTTTCTCATCATTAAGAGAGCAATAAAACAATTCAAAACATCAACAAATTTAAACTATTTGATGAACAAAAACACCTTGTAATTGCAAGGTCGAAAACTTCTACTCAACCGCTCCGTTCCGCCCACGTTAGTGACTGTAAACTCGAAATATTGCAACGCTCAAATTACGGTGACGCCAAGCGTCTCCCGACTGCTTCTTCTGTGTGTCACGGCCCATACGATATTTTTGTATCGACATGCGCATCACACGTTCAAGGAGGCATCATTAGATCTTATTTCAAAATGGTGTGTTGTTGTGTTCCCGAGTGTCCATTATCAAGCACAAATTCAACAGAGAGCTTTTACAGATTTCCTACGGATCAAGGAGAGTGTAAGAAATGGATGAAACTTATAAGGTAAGCGCTCACCTGCATTTTTTTTCTTCTTTGAAGAATTCCATTATTGTGCTATGAAACACAGGTATGCTTTTAACTGTTCAAAACGATCCACGAAAAAACAGGAAACGGAACTGCTTTTCTTCTATATCTCTCATACGTTCGCTTGGCAACGTTGCAATTACAAGGTGTTTTTGTTCATCAAATAGTTTAAATTTGTTGATCTTTTGGATTGTTTTATTGCTCTCTTAATGATGAGAAAAATACAGTGAACATGACGAAGTAATTTTTTTTCGTGTAGGTGCAGTAATAAAGAAACTGTGGCGTTTCAAAGATGTACACCCATGTTAATCAAATGGGCGTGTTTCAAGTGAAAGAACCCAAAAGTTGCGCGGGTAGGCCTACTACACTTCCCTATTAGTTCTTAACAGTACCTGATCAAACAATAGTTGAACGACTATCTCATAGGCCAGGTTGCACGAATGTGATTTCACTTTTTCTTTTCTCCACCCCTGCACAAATATTGTAACCTTGATGAAAATGTTTAGAAACTTGCTTTTTTTATGGAGTTGCACTGATACTAGTAGTAATGTTTTTCGGTTGTTGGTGAAGTATCCCTTCACAATGCTTACCTGAGCCAATCGTCAGGTTCCTCAGTCTGCTCCCCGTTCTTGATCTTCTGAGCAAAGATTCCGTACTCGTATCTGATTCCGTAGCCATAAGCAGCCAGGCCGAGAGTAGCCATTGAATCTAAGAAACAGGCAGCGAGTCGGCCCAAACCTCCGTTACCCAAACCTGCATCTTCTTCCAGCTCTTCCAACTCTTCTATGTCCAGGCCGATCTAAAAACATGGCATACAAGTTAAAATTAGCCTTATTTACACACTTCAACATTTCATTCAAATCGTAGAATACGATACTATAGCTTGAGAAATTGAATAGTCCATATTTGAACCTGAAGCAAAAGGATTGAATGATACAGCCAAACAAAAAAGTGAGTTCAACTTTTCATGTGTGGAGCTTGTACTGTTTGTACCTTTGATATGAAGGAGATGAACCGATAAGAATGAATTTTGCAAATACGTCACAATGGCTTGAGACATCTATACCGTAATAAACACTCATCATTTTTTCCATCATTTATTGTTTGCTTAACGACCCCAACAACAGCTAGGTTATATAACAAATGAGCAGGTGATTATGAAATTATGAAGTGATGATAAGTGAAAGGATGTTTACAAAAACCCATCTCTTGTGCGGGTCTCAAACCCACGCCCAACGGTGGTTTCAGTTTCTGAAGCGGTGCCTCAGCTGACCGAGCTACCAAGGGTGGCTCGCCCACTTATCAGTCATTATTAGCTCATCGCTCATTAGTAATAGTCCGCTTGTCAAAACAGCTGATGCACTAGAGCCACTAAGATTTCAAACATGCATGTCTGGTAGCAGTGGAATTCTCAATCGGTGTCTTTCAACTAATTGAAATTTGTAAATGACCTTTCAGCATTTGCTCCAACAGTATTCAATGAAAATTGAAGTCAGCTGTTGAATTCAACTAATTGAAACAAACATTGAAGCAAGTAAATGGGCTCAATCCAATTAAAAGCCTACATCGAATTCCTCTAATCATTCCGACAACGATTACTGGTATCTCTCATTACAAAACATCAAACAACAATAACGACCAACAACTCCAAGAAAGTACTATTCTTGATTGTGGGCCCCTCAAAATGTTGTCGCAGGCAGATCATGGGTTATCATTTGCTGACCCATGCAATAGGGCATTAGTTTCCAGGACTAAAACTTACTTTTTTCTCCAACATGATTGTGCATCAATAAAAAGTTATTACAACTAATTAAAAAACTTAAAAAAATATGTACATGATAATCGGTCCAGTATATTGATTCGATTATTGGTGTCATATTAAACTATCGAGTTATTGAAAGGCTTAGCTATATATTAATCATGAGTTGAGTATTGAAAATCATAATAAAGAACATTGTTTTACAATTGTTCAACCTGACAACAAACATGGGTTACGGGTAATAAACTTGGTTTTAGTTATATTCATTGTAGCGTAGCAGCTTTGCATTAGGTCTATGATTGTTTCGAGTACGGTACTGGTAGCTGTCTCAAGTTATAAGCAAACACTTTTCCGATTGCAGATTGTCTTCAGAATAATTAATTTTTGCCTTAAGGCTGTTTCAGCGCGGCCATATTGGAACTCGAGCACCGTCACTTTAGTCGAGCTTTGGCTCTCTTGGAGAGTGGTCACGTTCATTTGAGCTCCGGCTTCCTTGAAATACTTCGTACACATTTCTATCACTGTTGTAGACTAAGAAGGGTATGGGGAGAATGAGCTGTCAGTCAACGCCAGACTAGTACTTACTTACCACAATTCCGGGTCTCAAGTTCAAGCAGTGACGACGAGGGTCCGACAAGTTTCTTTGTTATGAAAGAAATACCTTGTCATCACGTATTTATGAATCAGTATCAAAATAAAATGTAAATGCAAACGTAATAATAATGAAGAATCATATGATATCATTAAATGAATATTGAATTGTCACTATATTTACCGAACCATATCCGTTCCTTTTTAATTTTTTATTTTAGTCCTACAATGAAAGAAATTAAGAAAATGATATCCTAAGAAAATGCATGG
>OZ023327.1:38658033-38678033 GCA_964007535.1 Brachyptera risi
TATATTAGAAAAAAAGTACAAACAAAGCCCGATTTTCACGGTAAATAAAATGATCGTCTCCCATATGCTCACGTGATTAGCTATATATTGCTGAATAGAAAATAATGTAAACAATAGTTGCCGTACTTCTAATTGAAATGAATGATATAACAATTGATTACGTTGAAGAGTGAGAAACAACTTTTATGTTATTCTACTTCATTCAGTACGGTTTCTGAACCAGACTACAGTAATGTGTTACTAAGAAAGAAATAAAACCATCTAGCTGTCAATCACCAAACGAGTGAGTGTTTTCTACCTGGAGTCCTTCACTCAAAAGATGAAGTGATCGTTCTCTCTCTCTCTGTAACCGTCTCTCTCTCTCTTTCCACTTGATAGTTTCACCCGGCATCCGCTGAGGCCGGTACTGACTTGATCGAAATACGGTTTACATTTAATTGAATTTAGGATACTTCTAATCTAACCAGCCGCATGTCACTGCACCACGGTAGAGTGAATAAACGTATGGATCTACAGAAAAAAAATCAGAATTTTTGATCATCGGATTCTCAAATGCTACTCTTTTATATATTTTCGAAGCGTTAATCACACTTTGGAAATAATTTTATAAATTTAAGATTATTTTCATTGAAAAGATCATTCAATTTCCAATGGGGTGGTGCTTTTCGATTTTTTTCTAATGATTAAATACGGCCAGTAAAAATATTTTCTTGAGACCCTGCAATGCGTCCCATTTACCGATGAAACAGCCTTAAATAAGATCCACGCAATATCAACCAATCAGATCTACACTTCTTCAGAACTAGAAGTTGAATTATAACTTAAAATTGCCTAACCTTTATTAAGGGCAATTGTTCAGCATATATTTCGTTTTCCTGAGTCCAGTGACTTTTGAAAAGGTCATTATTGAAACTGGGAAAATATCACAAGGTGAGGTGTGATTGTAAGACAAGCAAAGAACATTTACATATGAAATGTGTACATGTGCAAATGAAAATCTCAGAAATATTTTTCTCCACAAAAATGACAGAAGCGATCAAACATGGAGCATAACATTTGACAACATTATTCATCAGAATGAAAATTTAAAAGCAGTCAAATAAAAACCATTCTTATTTTTTCTAGCATTTTCCCATTGCATTGTTTTTGTGGGGTTATTCAGAGTATGGACCCACAAGTCACTTTTCTGAAAATAGCTCCAATTCAGAGTTTGTCTAAAAATTATAAGAGACCTACAGACTACAATTATTATATTCCATTATAGAAGCAATGTCTAGAAAAAACATGAAGTAGATTGAACTTTTCTGTTCAACTAGTGTGCAAACAACTTTTTTCCAGTAGCATGTGTGAAATTGAGTAAAATTGCTCATGATCAAGTAATGAAATGAGCAATTGGTTGGGCCCCTGGGTCTGTTGCCACAAGTACAGCCATAGGCCTACTAGAAAACACGTCTAGCAACTTACTGATTAACCTACTACAATGACCTACTTGAGTACTTGTATTATTATTATCTGCATTTCACTACTGTGATAAAATCAATAGGATTAGCAAATACCATGTTTCAGACAATATGTTCACTTGATGGATTGTTTAATAATATTAACACGATAGCTATACTGTAGCTATATTAAAGACGCTGTTAATCCTTAATAAGCCAGTACTACTTGTAGTGTGGGCCTTGAAATTCATCCAATAATTTCAAGTTTCTGTCTTCATAAACTAGTAAACCTACAAAATATTAAGAAAAATTGGAAAATTTCAAATGAGAAATGCTGGAACGATCGTTCCAGCATTTTCCCCGTGTGTTACGTACCTGATACATAGCTTCATCGCAGGCACTTTGGATTCCCAAGTTGATCATGGTGTTTTGAAGTGATCGCCCCATGTAGTACTCGAGAGACAGGTAGTACACTCGCTGAAAAACAAACATACAGGTTGATGTGTCTATATATAGTCTATATACACAAAAAAAAGGGAAAAAAATATTTAACTCAAGTTAGCCAGACTTGTGCGCAAAAACAATTAATAAGTTATGAACAAAGTGATGAAAATGATTTAGGCCTACAGTAAAAACTCTGTCAATTGTTTTTAAGGGGACTAGGGAAAATACCATTCATGCAGAAAAATGGTCCATGTAAGAGAAATGAAAATAAAAAATTGGTCGAGAATATATGGGAGTAAGGTGGGACAAAATGAATGGATAGAGCAGGAACAAGATGAATTGAGGTATTAAAAATCATAAATATTAACATGTTTATTATACTTGTATCCACGACGGCAAGTCGTCCACTAACTGTAACCAACATAAATATCACAGAAATAATTTGTAAAGCGTGGTAGGGTTATGTTATGTACCGGTACTAATTCTTGCAGATATGCTTGATGCATGGTGGCAAGATAATTTGTGCCATCCAAAACTATTTCGCTAAATGCTGACCCACTTTACTACAGCAGGAAAATGAGGAAAATGAAAAGGAAGGGGATGGAAATTCACAACAAAGAAAGGGGGGGTACAGGAGATGATGGTGTTGAAAAAAGAAGGTTGAGAGCAGAATTAAATAAGGAAAAGAGATTGGCCAAGGACAGTTTTCTCAAAGGGATGTTGGACAAGAACGATCAAAATAAGAGTTGGAATAACATGTTCAAATATATAAACAGCAACAAGGGGAGCGATAGTGCCTTACCAACGCTTATTGACAACAACGGGGTAAAATATCGAACAAATATCGATAAGGCGCGTGCTCTCAATAAATATTACAGCGGGGTTTTTCAAACACGGGACACTGTAGCATCCCAAAGAGAGGAGTTGGAAACAAATTTGGATTCGGAAAAGAGACAGGAAATAACTTTTGGATTCAGAGCAATAGAAAGAATTATTCAGAATATGAAAAGCAATAAAGCGCCCGGAATTGACGATATTAACAACGCATTCACCAAGCTGACTGGAGAGGATATTATCCCATACCTGAAAGTCATTTTTGAGAACTCAATAGATACAGGGACGGTTCCTCAAGACTGGAAAAAAGCATTGGTAACGCCAATACACAAGGGGGGCGAAAAAGCGCTACTGGGAAATTACAGACCAGTGAGCCTCAATTCTTCAGTAGGTAAAATTATGGAGAGGCTTGTAGATAGAGATATTAAACAAATTATCAGCACAAAATTGGGGTTTTTCAAAGGGCAACATGGTTTTAGAAAAGGATACTCGTGCATTACCCAGTTGCAGGGCTTCACACAGGAACTGACCGACTCCCTGGACAATGGGGATGAAGTTTAGGCAGTCTTTCTAGACTTTGAAAAAGCCTTTGATAAAGTTCCCCACAAACTTTTGATTTCTAAATTAAGGGAAGCCACACGAAATGATAAAATTACTAATTGGGTGGCAGAATTTCTAAATGACAGAACACAGAAGGTGAAGGTGGGAGGAGAATTCTCGGAGTACATCAAAATTACCTCGGGCGTACCACAAGGTAGCGTCATAGGTCCCCTGCTTTTCAACATATTCATTAACGATTTGGGAGATGGAATAAACTCAAAATTGAGACTATTTGCGGACGACTGTGTGGTGTATAGGATAATTGAGAAGGAGGAGGATGCACAGAAACTCCAGAAGGATTTAGATAAGATTAACGACTGGGTGGAAAGAAATTTCATGAGTTTAAACATAGGAAAGTGCAAAGTCGTTGCATTCTCCAAAAGCAGTAGGAGCAAAGAGCTGAGAAGGGTAGAACTTAATCTGGGGGGGAAGAAATTGGAAGAAGTAGATGCATATAAATATCTGGGTATAACCATGAATAAGAATCTAAAATGGGGCGAGCACATTACTAAACTGACACAAAAAAGTATTAGAGCACTTAATCTGGTCATGAGAAATTTGCGAGGGACAGGGACCGAAATAAAAGAAAAGGCATACCAGTCACTAATAAGGCCAATTTTGGAATACGGCAGTACGGTTTGGGGCCCACACAACCCCGGTCTAGTAAAGGCAATAGAAGGCGTCCAAAGGATTGCGGTGAGAAGGGTGCTCGGCCGAATTAACAGGTTTTGGGTATTGAGAAATAAAGCAGGCAAGGTAGAGAAAGTGATGGAAAAGCCTAGTGAGATGGTTCAACAGCTGGGGTGGGAAACACTAGAGGAGAGGAGAAAAAATGACAGGCTTTTCAACTTCTATAGGGCAAGGAATGGCTACGCTGGGCAACAGCGAGAGGTGGGAGAGAGAATGGGAGTAAGAACTCAAAGGAGTGTGAGAGGAGTGGAGCGGCTTGTGGTGGAAAGTGTGAAATCGGACTTGGGGAGAAGCGGCTACACACAGAGAACTCTGCAAGACTGGAATGGACTCAGTGAAAGGACAAGGGGAGCCGCGACATTGGAGGAGTTTAAGAAAGGATTAAGGATAGATATGGAACTGCCACCACGCAATGAGCGTAACTGCAGTTGATCGGACAAATACAAATACAAAAATACAAATACCCAAATTAACTTCCTTATACTGTATCTATTTGTACAACACTTTCTTGAATTCTCCAATTTTGTTTGCATTTCTTCCCTTTTCCTCAAGCTCGTTCCAGTCCCTTATGGTCCTCTCGATGAATCCATTCTGACCCACCTTTGTGTATACCCTCTCCACTTCCAATCGATCTCCTCCCCTCGTACCTCTCTGCGTTCCCTTACCTTGCTCTACTGCCAAGTTCCTCCCACCCACCGAAATTGTTCTTTGCTTTAAAGAAATTACAAAGCCTACCCTTCCTTCTTTTTTCCTCCAGAGTTTGCCATGCCAGTTCGTTTATCATTTTGCTCGGTCGTTCTAGATCTTTCTCCACCACTCCATTTCTACTCCTAATGGTTCGCCATCTCCCGACTCTTTCCAGTACCCTTCTCGTGGCAACCCTCTGAATGCTTTCTATGGCCTTGACTAATCCTATGTCGTAGGGGTCTCAGACTGAATTACCTACCATACTCCACTATCGGTCTAATTAGAGATTTATATGCCTTATTTTCTATTTCAATTCCGGTCCCCTTGAGGCTGTCCCATAATGAAATTTAGTGATCTAATCCCCTTTTTTGACAAATTCCTCACATGATTCCCCCACTCTGGATTTCTATGTATGTATATTCCAAGATATTTATAACCCTTCACCTTCTCCAGTATACTCTACCTCATTTCGAATGCTATAGGCCTAATACTTTTATTAATTTTACTTCTGGAAAATTGGACCACTTTACATTTTCCCACATCAAGTCCCATTTGGTTTGTTTTTACCTTATTCATTAATTTTGTCTAGATCATATTGTAGTTGAATTTCATCTTCCTTTCCCTCAATTTTCCTGTTTAAACGCAGTCATCTGCAAAAAGTTTAATTTTTGATACCAGATTCTGAATCATTTATGAAAATATTGAACAATAGACATCCAATTACACTTCCTTGAGCACTCCTGATGTAATTGCAACAAATTCCAAGAACTCGTCCCCAATTTCAACTTCTTGTGGTCTTGTTCTTCCTTATAAGAAGGCCTCTAGGCCTACCCATTTTGATAATGTATTGTTATCTGTACATTGTTTTAGCTTTACAAATTACAGGTTGTGCGGGACTTTATCAAATGCCTTTTCTAAGTCTTGAAAGATTGCCTGTATTTCCCATCCCTTATCTAGAGTGTCAACCAGTTCCTGTATGAATCTCTGGACCTGTGAAACGCATGAATGACCTACCGGTATCTGAAACCCGTGCTGTCCCTTAAAAATTCCTCCTCTTTTATCCAGGACTTTTTTTAATTTCCAAGTCAACCAACCTCACCATAATTTTACACACTGCTGATGTGAGACTCACAGGTCAACAGTTTCCCAAGTTTCCCTTTTCCCCACCCTTGTGTATTGGAGTTATTACTGCTCGTCTCCACTCCTCCGGCACGGTTCCTGAGTCTAGAGAATGCTGAAATATGATTCTTAAGTATTTGGCAATTTCAATTCCTGCTATTTTTATGAAGTTATTGTTACGGTAATTCTATCAAGCCCTGGTAGGCCTACTTTGTTATTTTTTAGTCTCTGAATAATTTGCTCAATTGATCTTTCCATAATTATACAAGAGTACTTGTCTGTATGAGGATCTTCAATATTTCTTTCGTTTCCTACCACCCTCCTCCTCCCTGTATCTCTTTTCAGTAAAACTTCACTGTAATATTTGCTTAATGCATTAGCCTTTCCCTTGTTACTTGTGAATTCCTTACCATTTTTGTCAATTATTGTAGGCATGTCCTTGTTGTGTCCTTTAGTGCTATTTATATATTTATACATCATTCCCCAGCTTTTATTCTCGTCATGTTCATCAAACATTCCTTCAAAAATGTTATCCTTAGCTTTCTTTTTTTCTTTATTGAGCTTCAATTCAAGCCTTTCTGCTTGTACATTCTCTCTTGTTTCCCTATTTTTGTTATGTAAATTCCTACTCTTCTTTTTCATTGCTTTCATTTTTTGGTTGTAATACATTGGATCTGGATTTCTCCATGATATTAGCTTACTATAGGCACATATGTCTCTATACCCTCTAAACAAATACTTTTTAAAACTTTCCCATTTTTGTCTATGTCTGATATTTGCTAAGCTAGCTGATATTTTAAAGCGAAATAATCCCGTATAGACGGAAAACAAATGAGTGGCATTATAGAGTACCCGAATCGCGCTAGCCAATTAATTACAAGATCGTGGGTTTCGATAGATCCAATGTCGGCGTGCTATGTAGCATAATGCTTCGTTTAGTCCCCACAGAGAGTGTCGTTACCACTAGTTTGTTGAATACACGTGTAACACACTCACGTGGCTCGACTAGTTTTGGCTCGATGATTGTAGTAGTGAGTGATGGCAAAACGCCGGTGATTGTTCAATTAGCAGTTTGATTGAAAGACCATTTATTAGATCATATTATATAGAAAAACTAGAGGTGATACGCCGTGGAAGACCATGTCTTGTCATAGGAACACAAACACAGTACCGGTACATAAAGGTAAGACAAACTCGTCACTTCCATGTCTCGCAGTAGACCTACGCGAAAATAGCATGGCTGGCTGGTTAGTAATTAATCGGAAAAGTATTTTGTTTGTCATTTATTTTTTTTGGGGACCGATAATTCTAGGCTATCCAAGCTCCACTGCATCAGTAAAGATAACACAAGATCCACGTAGGGGCAAGAATCGCAAACAGGACCAGCCATACTTTCAACAGAAAGAAAAGTTTTATTGCGTGGCAATTTATTTTATTCATATTGGGTTTAACGGTTTATTGGGTATAGGCCCTATATTGAAATTATTTCGGGTTTGGATGCACTGTACTGAGATCACTGAGATCAATAAAATGTATTATTAATGATCAATAAATGTATCATTTTTTAATATAAGTTTATATTGCTAATTTTATGATAAGAATTGTGGAATATATCTATATCGCTTTCAGCTCTGGAAAACAACAGTAAAATATTGGAATTTGAACAGCCAAAAAATTCTCTCGAGGTAAACTGGGACCCCGCAGACACCCTATCCGGTATTGTGTAACGCTGCCATCTCGACTTCAATTTTTCCTGTAGCATACCCACCCTGTAAATCACCGCACGCCACTGGTATATATATATATATATATATATATATCGTATATGTATATTTTTATGCATAAATGAATGAATGAATGAATGAATGATTTTATTTACAACTGAAGCATGTAACAATACAGAGTAATAATAATAACATTAAGAAAGTCTTACAACTAAGCAATTAGTTAAATCTCACATTCCTGGCAGTTGTAGAATGATGGAAATTTTCAAGTGATGCCTAAGGGTACGTGGGTATTATTTTGTTACTCGGGTACACGTACACCAAATATGGAAATTAGGGTCTATGAATCGCGCAAAGAGCCAAAAGAGAGCTGCTGCACAAGTCCAGTGTCCTATAATGGTCCTTACATTTTTCTTGTTCCCCTCCCAGAGTCAATATGCGCAAGAAAAACCTAAAAGATAACGCCGTAGCCGTATATATCGCCTTGAAGGTAAACTAACTTTCTTGAGCGATAGTTAGGTGTGGGCACAACCAACTGTTAGGACTACGGAGGGCAATCCATCAAAATTTCAATATATACGTACTTCCAATAGCTCTTTACCTACTATGAACAACAAGTAACAAGAATAATTCCTTTCAATTTTTTTTTATTGTACGATGTTGGATTTCCAAAGTTTACCACATTTTCTTCAGACAGCCCCCCCCCCCCCCCCTCTTTCACCAGTGTTACAGATGTGGTTGAACCATAGTAATCCTAGGGTTGGTATCGTGCAATCACAATCCCATATCTTACTACAAGTTCTAATAGATAGTTGATGGTCTTTTGTCTGCAATTCAGGAGATTTGTCAAATGGCTCATTGTTAATGGCCTACATTAATGGGTTGGCTGATTGACAGTAAATAAAGGGATGTATTTTTTCAAGTCGAAAGACACAAGCGTCGAGCTTGAAGAAACAGGGCGATTAATCTGAAAAATGAGTATTTACATTTTCATCGAAATAACCCCTAGATACGCCAAAATTACCCAGGTAGTTCTGGTAAACCGGGTACCTGGTTTCTAATTTTTTACTCAAAGGCATCACCAAGATATTTATAGGGTCTACATAAATAAACTTGTGGATCAAAATTTGGAAGGGCAAAGTTGCCTCAATCCAACCTTGCTTGATTCAAGAGCCCGCATCTTGGCTGAGAATGTTTCTCTTCGAAATGCTTGACCCAAGTTTGATGTAGGCCTACGTTGAAAAGTTTGGTTGTGGGTTGAAAAGTGGATAATATTGAAAGAGTTCCAGTAACCATGCTAGATGGAGGCTTCCATTTCAAAATTTGGACAAAATCTTGTTACATTAGGCCTACCGTACGGCGTACACATTTTTCCAAGAAAAATGGGAAAACTGTAAAATTACAGGCCAATCAGGATTTCAAATATTGATAAGCAAAGTTGAACTTAAAGATGTGCCTTAGTCATTTATTTCCACTATTATTCGGTAACCGTGAAATAAGCAATGAAAACCATCAAATTAGGCACACTTTGATTAAATTAATGCTTCACAATAAAATTGTCATTCAATTTTTGACTAAGCATTTCTAGTTGTGAAGATATTATTTATTTATTGCATTTTACCGCAAGTCCATAGTGTTTGTAGTACTTGAGATATTTGTGGCAAAAGTGCAACTTGAGATATTTGTGGTGAAAGTGCACCCTGTAAATCTGTCCAAGATGCGGGTTCTTAAAGGTATTTCTTTCACAAAATATTTTCTTCGTCACTTTTCACCATAGATTGCTGGTCATAACTATCTCTTTCTCATCATACTTGGACAAGTTTGGATAATGCCACTCCTAAAATGATGTCACAGTCAATAAAACCACCTACCCAGAGTTTGTTCAATTCAGACATTATGAAAATATTATCATTATGATTAGCAATGATTAAAAAATTTAAAAAATTGAATAATGTTCATTAACAAATATGTACCAGTACACTGTACATCTACAATACATTCCAGTGATGAAGTTATGTTTTGAATGGACAATTTATTCATGATAAATATAGCTTATCATCTCTACCTCTCCCCCTAACCAAAGTGTGATGTAATTAACAAAAGTAGGCCTACCGGTACCCAAAAGATCCAAAAGTACATCTAAGCATATCATGGGTTTGATGGAAATCAACTTGGTAACTGTTGTAAGTTGGATTAACTACCATAGGCATACATTATTTGCAATATTCCAATCCATTTATATGTTCCTGACTTTTGTACCATAGGTCATAACCTTATGACCTAAGGCCCATCCTAAATGGTCAATGAAGAACATTTTATGGATACCACTTGATTGATGATTATGAATGAATCCTCTGTTTTTCATTCTATTCATTTTTGTAGAGTTGCCTTGATAATGAAATAGGAAAAATCGTATAACCTTAAAATGTCACCACATCTTATTTCTGTTTTGATTATAGGGAGAAAGCTTTTACAGAACCTGGTCACATACAATGTTTTGCTCAATAATGCAAAACATTACAGAGCCCGTGAATATATCATCTCCTAGTCAAGCAGAATAACTTATGCAGCATGTTTCGAAGCATATTGACAGTTACCACTTGTGACAGCTGACAGCTGATCATAATCAGCTGTTCTCTCAGCTGAAATACGACCCACTTCAGAATGTATAAAAAGTAAGTTTTTTTAATTCCCAACATTTAAATGCATCCAAGGGTAGGCCCTAGATTATGACTGAGCCTACCACCCACATCACCAATCGTGTTATTTCCCGCGTTAGAAGACTATTGGCTAGAAATTAATATGGGCAGAGATGATTTACAGGGTAACCTAACCTAAATCTAACAATAACATTGGCAGTAATACGGCTCACGCCTACCATAACATAAGGGTAATATCACCACACAGTTGAATAATTTACTTACCTTGGGGTCCTTTTCGTAATAGTATTGTTGCGTACGAATCCATCGTGAAACCAAATTATCTTTAACGCAGTGGGCTAGTGCAAAATAATAATCTCTTGGTGTAGCAACGTTACGATCCTTGACAAGTGTGTAATGAAGATGACGATTGAAGGTTTTCTTGATAGTAGTAACAGTTTCAACTCCAGCAATTCCACGAACACTAATTTGCTTCCTCTTTTCAATATCAGATTGAATGGAAGACATTCTTGATAATCTAATCCACTCGACGGCTTTGGAGAAAGTCCAGGCTGAATTAAATCCACCAGCAAATACACCCGTTCAGCAGACCGGTCACCTTCAAGAAGGTCAACACACACACTCACACATGCGCATTGCGTACGATTTAGAAATTGAGCTAGCCAGTAAGAAAGTATCAGAGCAATTAAATACCGCCAACATTAAATAATGTGATGCCTCGATTTTAATTTTCCATAAAACTGCTTGGTGTCGGCACCAAAAATCCATACATCAATTTCAATTAAGGATAAATCTATCATTCCTTTGCCATGTTTAGATATATCACATCATTATTAAGATAAGATAGATGACATTTTATGCAGCATCACCATATGTGAAGATAAAAATAGTAACTGGACTAAAATTACAAACAAGGCCATTGTCTAGGTCAATGTTCTCAAAGGCACATTACCAGCACACTTATTGACTTGATTACTATTGATGCACTCTTACAATCACTTGGCCAAAAAAGTGCTGATTTGTAGTATTTGGTGTACTAGAATAGGCCTACCAATTAAAAACACTCAATCTTTTCTCGTTTGCTCAATTTCTTAAGTAAATTAAATTACATGCATTTGGTCTATTGATGCATGCACAAATAATTATATATATTTCTTTTAGTAACATTGAAACGTGATACAAAATCATTGTTTCCCAATTAAGGCTATGGATGAACGATAGGATAGTTTGAACGGGGCCCCACAAGGGCGATCTTACCACCCCAAAGAGTAATTAAAAATAAGTTGACTTATTTAACAAACAATAAATCTCAAGGTGATAATTTAAGGGTTTGAAAAAATTCAAACATTCATAGAGGGGAGAATATTTATAAAATAATTATTCATCTGAAAAATTATTAAAATATTGTCTCCCCATATCAGAGTAAGAAACATTTTCATTTTCCCCCAACACTTCACAGAATGTAAGATGCCTATATAATTGATTACAAAGTGACAAGCCACTTTTCAATTGTTTTAAATAAAATCCATTTGTAGCCTGTAGGCCTATTGATGGGATTTTTATTTTTAAATTAAAAGTTGATTTGCACATGCCCCAGAGGTCACTCGCTCAGCAGTTTGTTTACTATATGATCAAAACTTATACTACCAAGCTATTTGTTTGGATTGATATATCCTATGACAAAATCAGTAGTCTTCTAGACCAGTATCACTTTCCAGAAGAGATAAGATGAAAATATTCACTAATATACAATTTTGAGGTTGAAATAAGTAAAATAATGAAATGATTCTGCTTTTAACCAAAATTTATCGAGGCATCACTCAAATCTTTGTGTCTACAGATTGAGACTCATGTAGATTCTAGTTTTAGAGGGAACTGTGTTTATAAATGGAAGCAATATTACGTTTACATGGGCTTAGCTGTATGCAAGTCATCTCAAGTGCCAATATTTGAGGTATGAAGTAGGCATGCCATTTAGTTTCAAATTGTACGCCAGGTAGAGTAGTGATTCGGGGGTTCAAGGACAGGGCTCACAGAATGGAAGTTAAATAGGGCACGCCAGCCAACGCAACCCTCAGTACATCTTGGCACCAACCACCCTCATCTTTTTGGTACTTGATGGGCAACTTGACATTCGGTACATGATTTTCATCTCATGTATTACATTTACTTTTCTCTATAGTTTTTATCAAATGCACATTGGCTAGCACTAGTCATCAACTTCAAACACAGCAACCTAGTTATAATTGAAACAGCAAATCTCAATCCTGTTAGCAATGCTGATGGGTAATTTGCTAGTGGTGTAAACTCTGTAGTGCGAATGCTGGTGGTCGTCCTTTTGTCTTTTCCCCTGAAATCTTTATTCTACCAATTTATTAACAATTTCAATTATGCAACCAAAAGCTCCTAAAATATTTTCCATGTTACATTAATAAGGGATCTCATGGTGGAAGGCAAAAATAATGCTAGTGATTTGCTAAATTTCTCAAATACATTATTCTCAAATTAATTCTCAAATACAAATGTAGCACAAGTACCTTTAGAAAACTCCAGTTTAAAAGTTAGAAAGGCATGTAACAGTCGACATTTCCACACCAAAGTCACACCAGCAGCATGCTCAAGGATTGGATGGATGGGAAATCAAGGAGTAGAGAAGTCCAGTTTCCAGTGGTGTGAATTTCAATCGTTTTTATTCGTGTACAAAGCACATATTTTCAATGCATCTTACAGAATGAGTATATAGCTAAGGTAGGATTATAATTATTGACAAAAAATACTGCAATCAACCGTTATTAATTTATGACATTAGAACATTGAATGATAACCCATTTCATCGTAATTGTTGCATTGCACCAATTTTCTTAAAAACTACATCTATAAGTTTTCTTTTGAAATAACAAGCAAAAACAGAGAAAGTCCACGTATATCATTAGTTACTGTAGCTCACGATGCTAAGATAGGGCATCTTTTAGAAACGAAGTACTAAAATGTGCATTCAGCATGTCCTTACATGTGCGCGGCGCAGTTCTGAATAATAATATGGAAATAATTACTAAATCTTTTATTCTTAGAGATAACACGTTCCAATAAAGGATTCAACATCTGATTAGTAAGCGTTTCATGAAAGCATCTCGACCAGTGACTTGAACAAATTCGCAACAACAAATATTTTGCATTTGATAATTCAATTAATATTCATAAAGTTTATGGCAAAAGAGTAGCAACAATATAACTATTTTTATGCCTAGCTTTCAGAGCTGCTAGATAATAATTATATGAACTTTAATGAATGAAATTTCTTTCCAACAATGAGCATGCAATTTCATTACGATATAAATTTTGAATGAATCATTTTTCACATTCACATCATGACATAGTACACAAGCTGAAAATGTGACGCCGACTAAATGAAACAAAAACAAACAAATAATTACACGAATCTACAACATAACCCCCCCTCCCTTCCCCAACCATTCAAAAAACAAGTACGTACGTAGTTTTCTATCACTATGATTTAAAAAAGACCCCCTACACATGACTGTAAGTGAAAGTACCCTGAACAGAATCACTGCACACAAACTGTCAATTCTATCCAACGTTTCCATTCACAGCTGAGTAACACTTAAATAAATGGGAACATTATACACAAGGGAAGAGCTAAAAGTACATACACTTTTCAACCTCTTTTCTTAGAAATAATTAAAATGTAAGATTATTTAGTCAATGATCTACAATTTTCATCAAGAAGTGAATTACTTAAATAAAAATGAAGTGATGATAAATAACAGAAAGTTGAAAGTAAGATTTGTATGAAATGGTAGGTAAAAACCAAGAGGATAGACGGTTAAGGCTTTGAAAACAATGTAACTGACTTCTTGTCCAACGTCAAGCCAACGCCCAACGTATAGCGCCCCCCGTCTCTTAGATTCTAGCTCCCTTACAGCCCTTATAATACAACTGGTCTACTACTGTTCTTTCTTCTCTTCTACCGCCGGCTTCTTGCCAATCGGGACGGCTGCCTTCACCCTGAAACAAAGCTCAATGTTAGCACGAAATATTCTTCAATTAAATGAAATATACATTTCATAGGACACTTGCGGTCACGTGAGTTCAAAATTGAAGATTGAATTTAAATTACAATTACATTCATTTTGCCGCCAATTATCTCGCAGATTGTATGTGGGGTGCGAATGCACGTTGTCTACTAGTTTTAGTGTGTAACATGGGTATTTTTTTTTTCAACATGCATTCTAATGTGGCTTGATAGACCACTTCAAGTGACAGCAAGTGTACAATGATAGTAGGCAAATACGTGTTTGCAACGAGCCTGGATCGACAAGAGTTCTTTTTTTTTGTAATTGAATCACTTTATAATGTTTTGGGAGGTCTTTTGACTTGTTTAGTTGGCTTTCAGTTTCAACAAGATTTCTTTATTAAAGACAGAAATTGCAATGGTTGAATTCTATTCAAGTAGTAATTCATATTCAATTCCAAGTTTTCAAGACAGTCAGACTGAGTTGGAAGATCTTAACTAGGTCTATATAATATACAATTTTAAATCAACACATACTACAATCTCATTGGTCAAGTTTTAGCTGGAAATGTATTTCATTATAAATACTCCTCAAAATACGTTTGTCAATCCTCTAATTTATTATCATTCATATTGTCTATTATATCATTATTGTTCATTATATTCTTACTGTATATTAATATTTATAGCTTTGTTAAAGTAGAGCAGAGTAGATTCCTGCAGCCACCGGAATAGTATTTAACTACAGTTAAGAGTCTGTTGTTAAATGCTTTAATTTTCAAAGCTGTAAATAATAAACTAAACTAATATGCCTCTCTATGTTTTGGACTGAAAATCTATGCCTTTCATTGTCCTACATCATCCCATTATTTGGATAGTAATTCAATTTACACAATTTTTTCAATAAATTTCCCGACTCAAATTACCTGTGTGTGTGTGTGTGTGTTCAATTTTTTATATATAAACGATAGGGGGTTAAAAAACTAGTTCCTCTAGGGTATCAATTTCTACCACTGGAGTTCTGAGAATAATAATAACGTATTCGTAAACAAATCAGGCAGACTGAAACAGAACATAATGACGTTTTTAACGTAAAATTAACAATTTAAACACATCTCAATCTCGCACATTAATTGACAAGATTAGAGAAGAAAATAAAATGAACCAAGAATTCAAAAAGTAAAGTAAAACAGTTGGGTGCTTCACGCACATCACCACAATTAGTGGAAGGCAAAACAAGTACGATATAATTCAATCGAAAGGAAAAGAAAAACAATTTTTACGGAAAGAAAAACGAGAAAGAAAAGAAAAGACGTCTTAGCCGGTGAGGAGAGTGGGGCTGAAAATGAGCTCCCTGCCCCTCAAGGAACAAAGAGCTTCATTAACGCACCACTTTTCCTTGAAGGAGTCGAAATCACCTCGCCGTGTGTGTGTGTGTGTGTGGGGGGGGGGGACTTTTTTTCAAATAAAGATACGAGATTGAAAAACTTTGTTCCTTTAAGGGATAAAATACCATCACCAAAATCGAGGCAAAAAATATTAGTGAAAATCTAACGCGAAAATAAAATGTCCATGAAAACGAAACTAAAATGAATAGCAAGTTCTTCAATCTTTTGTTGCATCATTGCAACAACACAATTTATGTTCAGGCAAACGATTTATCTATAGGGAAGAAGACATTTTTTCAGGAAAGTAGAGGTGTGTCTGTGTGTGTGTATGGGGAGGGGGGAGTATTCTCTCACCCTCCACACAGTCCATGATTAACATAAAGAAATTAGATTATATATGTCAAACTAATACTATTTATAGACTTGAAAATTATATATATTGCTTGACTTGAAAATTACATATATTGCATGACTTGAAAATTACATATATTGCACGACTTGAAAATTACATATATAACATTACACTTATCATTAATTATCTATACCTATACTACTCATCATTATAAAAATAAAATGTGTTAATTCAAAGTCAACATAAACTACATACAATAGGTCGGAGCGTATTCATGCTTATCGACATATCGTACGTAGGTCTACATTATTTCACGTTCTGTTATGCAATTTTGACTGACATTTAAACCTGCCTGTATCTTATTGTACTTTTTTTTTTTTAAATAACATCGAAACTTGATACAAAATCATTGTTCCCCAATCAAGGCTGTGGATGAGAGATAGGATCGTTTGGACGGGGCACCACAAGGGCGATCTTACCACCCCATTTCAAATATTTATAACCAATTAACTTCAACACCAGGACTGTGCTGTTGGTGACCATGAATTTCCACCGCAGATTAACAGTCTTCAGTTTCCGGAAGTCCGGAACACATTATAAGTGAAAACCGTTTCTGTGATATATAGGCCTATCCGGACATTACCAGCATTGGTATCAAGAGTGAAAAAAACACATTACGGATAACAAACAGTATTTTCTGCGAATATAGTAAGTAGCATAATCGTTCAATTCTTAGTTAACGGTAATGTTCGCATTATTATTTGCGTTTCATATAAGAACGTGACAATAGTGCGGTCTGAAGTGGCCTTTCCGGGACGTTCACTCAAGCCCTATCATTAGAAAATAAAACAATATAATTGAAGTGTTCTTACTTGGCTGAGATATCGGCCAGTTTTGCTCTGACCAAGTCGAGGTTTTGGTCGATTTGGGACTTGTTGTTCTCGTACACCTTGGGCAGCGTGAACATAGCAACGAATCCTGGCAAACATACAAGGTATGGTGTTAGTCACTTGGCTCAAACACGAGGTGTCATTGGGTCCAGTCAATCAATTTCATCTTACTGTTTCATTGTTGACAGGAAGGAATGACAAATGAGAAGGTTTTCCACATAAATACTGGATTTGAGACAGTACATCAATCATTGTTATCAATTTAAAATTGTCTGGACATGATTATTTATATTTGGTGATAAGATCACCTCGAAGTCTTGAAAGAACCAAGAGGTGCTGCTCTTAAATGGCTTACTTATCAAGATGACCTAGCACCAGGGCCGGCTTGTGATGTTTTTGCGCCCTGAGCGACATATAAGTAGATTATATTAACTCGAGGGCGAAGCTTGATATGATACGCGATCCTAGTTTTCCACTAACTTCACTCAGATTCCACTCAAGATATTATTTGTAATGATTTGAGGAGTTTTCATGTGGGTTCAGTCTACTTCAGTACTGTTGAATTAAATTTCCAATCATCAAAACCGTTCTGACCTAGAGCACTGCTCTTGCAATGCATACTTTTGTCAAAAATCTTGCAGCATAAGCAAAAAACCCTGTCTGATTTCTCTGAATAGATTAACCAACTGCAGTGGTAACTCATCATTTGTCAGAAGCCTCTTGCAGTGAAATAAATAAAGAAAAACTACTAATTTTTGCGCCCCTGGAAATATTGCGCCCTGGGCAGCTGCTTAGATCGCCCAGCCCACAGGCCGGCCCTGCCAAGCACCAGAAGGTTACAAAAAAACCTGCCAGGATTTCAAGAAAGAAAATGATCATAAAACTTTGACAGTGCATGATACGGAATAATTGTCAAATACATCACGACCAAAATTCAAAAGAGTCAAATTTCATAATAAAGAAGGTGGAAATATTAATTGTATGTAACAGTAACACCCTACATTTTCGCCATCCATTTTTAACTCATCACGGACCGCTCTTTACAGATAACAAGTAACATAATGTGAATGTCTCATATGGTCGAAAGTATTTTAGACGGTACTTTTCAACTTTTCTGAATGGTACAAAGCAATTTCATTGCAAACTATGCAAAAGGAAAGTCACTATAATTGTTAATATATCAAGGTGGCATGAGAAATGTTATGCTGTGGGTATGCCCCTCTTAAAATCAGTTCTCGTGGATTACAATTTATAAACCATACCAACTAATTTAATGCAATTGCCTCGACCTAGAATCATAGGGGAGTACCCACTTGACAATAGTGTCTACTTGTAGTACTCCCAAGTGTTATCCTACTCTATCGAACATAGAAAGAAGCAAGACGAATATTTTTTCAAATTTTGACTTGGCCTAGAGAAGGAAAAACGATACAAGGTTCCAACTTTTCAATACGTAGTACTGTTGACATTTTAGACACCCATGTTTATTATTTCAAATGTAGTGGTCTATGAAACTAAAGAAAGGCGTAATTGAACATTAAAGATCCGAGGTTGGTGGCAGTAAAGTTGCTGCTGCCAATACTATTCCAACGTTTGAGGCATGTATGTGCCTACCAATGATGATGAGAGTCATGCCATTGAACCAGGAGCCCACGTAGGTGAGGCACCAGAGCAGCACAGCGAACTTGATCGAGTCCACAAGATCTTCAACAAGGAACAATCGTCGCAGCTCAAGGGCGGCAGCGTTCAAGTGGGCGACGCCCACATCGGTTACTTCACGCACTTTCTCCTGGGGCAGTGTAAGGTCCAGATCCAAGATGTCCCTGTAACAAAATAACGCACCGTTCAATCAATACTGCAGGGTCAAGGTGCAGACAAATTACGAAGTTTGGTGCAACATTATTCATAGATTCGGAGTCGATTATTTACATGGTGCTCGATGACCCCACCAACAGCTAGGTTATGAGGGGGTATGCATGAATGGGTGATAATGAAACAATGAAGTGATGACAAGTAGGACATTCATATAATAATCCATGCCTATAGCGGGACTTGAACCCGTGTCTATCTGGCTTCAGGTTTTGAAGTGGAATGTTGACTGTCCAAGTCAAACGGACAGGTTCCAGTAGTTACCTGTTGATAATCTTTCAATTGTAGGGACAAACTTTCATTAGAGACAGACAAGCGCATGGTGAATGCAAGTGGCTATGCTAACAATTTATAAAATGTCAAACCAAGATGAGATGATGATTATTTTTGTATAGCTAACAGCTAGGTAATATGGCAGTACCAAAGAGTGGATGATTAACGAATGATGTTTACAAAAACCCACGCTTTTCGCAGGACTCAAACCCACGCCCGACCTTACTTCCCAGATAAACAATGTGTTGAATTTCCTTTCGAAAGATACGTTGATTTTTTCACATTGACATAAAATATTCAAGGTATTTTTACTTTAATTCCTGCCTAAACTCAGACATCACGAGGACAGTGTTTCTTAGAATAAAAGAGTAATTTCAACATTTTGATCTGATCACTAGATGAGTTATTAGTCGGATCAGTTGTAAGGGCGCTGAGCGTGGCAACGATTGGCTTGTGGTAGCAACAGCATAGCAGCCCCACAACTTGGTTATCATAGGTCAAGCAAGATAGCACATCCACCCAACCATACAGACAATGTAGTTATCAACAGATCAATAGATAATTAGAGGGTTTAGACCTACACATTATGTTGAAATATTAAAATAAAAACATGAGAAATAAAGCATTGGAACCAAAAAAACATTGAATGACTGGACTTGACTGTTGACCAATATGATATTTGATCTGATACTGGTATGTCTAAAAAAAAAAGTTCGACCATAGGCCTACATCATAATGTAGGACCTGAAATCGTTGGGTATTATGTATTTTGCGGCACACACCGATTCTTTGAATACATTTCATTAATTCATATTGGGTTAACGACGCACTGTAATGATAACCTGGATCTATTAGCGTCAGACAAATGACTGATGAGATGAAGGTTTAAAGAAATATCCCAGCATTAGCCTAGACTAAAAAGGGAAACCACGGAAAACCCCAGTAAAGATGGATGGTGGCAGGAATTGAACCACAACTTATACGCCAAAGAAGATGCA
>OZ023327.1:38686648-38759148 GCA_964007535.1 Brachyptera risi
ATAATACATATTTACAAATATATACACATATATATTGAACCGAGGTTCGATATGCCCCTCACCTGCCGGATCGCACGAAGCGAGCGCATCAGCAACTGAGCTGCATGTGCCTGTCTTACTCTGTCGCGCACTCACATGTACAATGTGCAGATATAGCGTCTGCCAACGAGCTGTTCATCCCTTGTGACCTATGACGTATATTACCGGCAGGAACGAACGTGGATATCAAGTTAAATTACATTATTAAGAATCAATAACGTTGCAATTAACCTGAATATCTAGTGACGTGGTACATGCATGCATCCGCGTGCTACCATTTTGCACCGTATGAGCATTCCAGTATTTAAAAATGTTGTAAGTTATGCGAGCAAGCAAGAAAATATAATGACGGCAATTAGATAATGCAAATTGAATGTTGAAAAAAATGGTTAAATTAGGAACAAGACGGAGATTACATTATTTAGTTACTTTCGCGCTCCGTTTGTTATGTTTGAAAGTTCTAAACGTCAAACAACCTATCACACCCACCGATCACACCGATCCCCTCCCCCCTCTATATCCTTTTTCCCGAAACTGCGCCAATGTAACTTCAAAAATTCTGACAACTCCCCCCACCAACAACCAAGTAAGTTGGGGGTACTAATGAGGGAATTACAGATGAAAAACCCACACCTCAAGCGTGATTTTAGCTCACGCCTAATTTTATTGAAGTTTCTAAAGCAAAGAAGATGAAGGTTTCTTACGTAATGGTATAAGGATAGTGGGTAAGAAGCGGTCGTGGCCTAAATTATAAAAACCATGCCGGCATTATCCCAGACTGCAGCGCGAAACCATGAAAAACACCCTGCAAAGATGGGAAGTGGTTTCTTACCTCCCGGATCACACGAAGCGAGCGCGTTAGCAACTGAGCTAAAATGTGTCGATCTCTCGTCAGTTTACTTGCGATGTTTTTATTGTTACAGAGGGACGTTTTCGGTACAGTTGCGGTCACATAAAGTGGTCGTTCAAGCTATCTATGATCGATTCATCAAGCATACGCATTCCACATAGTAGGCCTAGCCTATATGAAAGATTTAGCTGTTCAATGTGCGTAGATTTAATAGAAATGAAAATTTTAGTTTCAGAACAAACCATTCATGTATGACCGCAAGTGTACTATATACATTCATTTGGACATGCAGATGCTCTTAAAAGGTATCCTGTATCAGTGTGCGCATAAAACTTCCCGAGAATTGTTTAATCAATATCTTTCTGAGAAATGCACTCAGTATTCTGGAATGCGAGGGAAGGGTAGGTGAGAAACTAGATAGGCAAATTAGGCGAGGAAAAAAATGGACTGGAGGTATCCGCATGTGATCATCGTCGTTCGATTTGTACTAGTCCATTTCCTACCTGACATGCATAAAACAGCCTCCCCTATGATATTGAATAGGACTTGATCAAGTACATTAGACAAACAGTAAATGGACTTTATAGCTTTTGGTTCTATAGCTCTATCAAATATCAATATTTTATATATGCTCGAGTTAGGTTAGTTGATAAGTTTTTATTATATTTTACCTTTTTCCCCTCTCCTTATTGTCCTATACTTCACTTCTTCGCCTTCTCCGCGTCGTCTTGTTTCCCTACTACCATTCCGGAAGAATCCATGCCTTTTCTTGTTCCTGCCTTCACCCTACAGGTTTCTCAAAAATAACGGCTACCCATCAGAATGTGTATAGGGCTATACAGCTACTGGTCACTATACAGCAATACCTATATGCATAAATTCGATGCGTAGGCGTTTCAGGTTAGTAGTCATACCGCATTAACCGACTTCCCGTTTTCCGCTAAACTAGGCGAATTTTCACAATCCTCTAGCCAGTAAAACATCAATACTGTGACAGCATGTAAGAAACCCATGGAGTCAAACTATTTACTATGGCCATGAATGGTATATACATGATTGTAGTGGATCCACGGAGATACTTTGGCCAGACTAGAATGTTATATCAGTACTGTCGCACGATGTGGTATTGATCTTATATACTGGAGGCTAGTGCACCCTCTTTACACACCTCCTTTCTCTTCCCCAAACAGGCATGGGAAAAGGCCAAAAAGTAAGCAGAGACCAAGAATGTTGTCCATGATGGACCTAGGTCAATTACTGGAAGCAAACAACAAATTGAATCGAACGTTTCTACAATCAATGCACAGATCATACTGCATAGGTCAAAGTGCACAGACACTATTGATCAGGTATTATCGCACAGCCTGCACAGGTATACTACTTTCCAGGCCAAACGGCACGGGTATCCGCAGGTATACTACTGGTCAGGTCAAAACCGCACAGGTCAAACAACACAGGTCAAATCGCGTAGGAACAAATGCATCGGTCAAACCTAACAGGGGAAAATGTTAACTGAGACGCGTGAACCAGTGGCTATATCACGCTGAATCGTCAATCAGGAGACTGGGGTTCGATTCCAGTCACGGTCAACCATTCTGACAGAGGTTGTTGTGGGTATCCCTCTGTCGTTTAGATTTATACGGGGATGGTTCCTTAACAACAGGCCACGAGCCCACGACAGACTCCTTCCCATTATTCCAAAACATCTAATAATATTACCTTTCATCTCATCTTCTCATTCATCATCGCCAATAAATCACTCCGTTTCAGCGGGTTACCCGGATCTCTAGGTCAAGCGTGGCCGAGAGGTCAAGACGGTACACAGGCTAATGCCTTCTTAGGCATCGGTACAGAGCATCGATAAACCCAGAATAAATTTAATTAATAAATAATTAAAATGTTCACTTGTTCGGCGAGACTGGCATTGTGCTTTTGTTTTAGCCGAAGAAATTCTCTTACTTTAGCCTCTTGCTTACTTGCAAGTTTGTCTGTGCACAACCGTACTTCTGATTGTATTGTACAGAGGTAATTTGCCTCATACCTATAGGAAGAAGCCATAGCCCATGTAGGGCTGAACGGATCTAGGTATGCATTCATTGCTGAACTCAAAACTAGTTCACAATTATGGTGATATTAAAGGCAATCGAAGGGTATAGTGATACATATTCTTGAATGGTACAGCTTAACGACACCACCATCTGCCAGCTTATGGGGGGGTGGATACACGAACAAGCGGCGGGTGATAACGAAACTGTCAAGTTATTAATGCCGAAATGACGTTTACAAACATTCATACCTTATGCGAGATTCGAACCACGCCCGAATCGACAATACTCCGAAAAAGCGGTGCTTAGTTGAATGAGCTACGGAGGGCGACGCAGGGTTATGGCTGGAAATATCACGTCCACCCCCCGCTCAAATTGATCTTGAGTCACTATTGGGTATTGCAATAATTTCTCTCCCCGGAAGCTAAATATAGTTATTTACTGAAATCAGATGAAGAGTTTCGAGAAGATTGATTCGAAACTGTCAATTATACCAGTACCCACAACCACAGTGATGAAACTTGGATTTTTTTCCTTACAATATCTTTACTAATAAAATCATGGGAGGGAGAACGTGCGTGCGTGTGTCCAACCGTCCGTCCATTCTATGAAGCCTGGTAGATTGGGGGTTCCGAGTGCTGAGACGGGCGTTAGTGTCGGATAGGGGTAGTGGGATGGGGAGTTGGGGGAAACCGGTTTTACCAAGGCTGGTCTCCTGTCAGTCACAACTTTGGTTAATGGTGAGGGGGGGGGGGGGGGGGAGGAAGAGAAGGCGAACCATTTACTTCGTCATTTCGTTAGAAGCACACAATGCTGTTTTATACTGGAAAAAAAATAGTATTGTGCAACGGTAGTGTCGGTTTAGACCGGTGGTTCCGATTTCTCACGTCAATTCCAGGGGGAGGGTTCATCATAGATACTTTCAGCGTGATTGGTTGTGTAAACTGCTGTCATCATTGAATACGTCATCAATAGGCAGGGCTGCATTGTTTATTATTGTTGACATGTGACAGATTGAAAAGAAGTGAAGATTCTCGAAAAGAAGATTCTCGAACCGCGGTACGAGCATGCAATCTGTGTTAATATGTATGCGCCTCATGTAACATACGCGTTTCTCAAGACGCAATACAGGCGATGATGTGGCTGTAGCTGACGACTTATGAAATCTTCGAAGGGAATAAATAGTACTACGCATTCCAAGTATTCAGTTCACCGCATACGTACGTATGCGGTGAACTGAATCAACAGAGAGGACAGAATCAACTTCTTTATTGGGAAAACTTCAGTTTAATTTGAATTGTTCCTTCAGTGATTTATTTCCTCAGTGATTCCTCATTTTCTTCTCATAATAATTCAAGGTGGGTATTTAAAAGGCATGCAGATATTCATTCGCAGTAAGCAGCAATACGCGGGTAGCATTGCTTCCCTTGCTCGCATAGAATGACTTCACCTTAGTCCCATCATCAATATATACTGAAACCGCAACCCACTAACGCGTTCGGAACTCCACATCACTTAATTCATAATCGCGGCGCGTCGTATACGACGGGCCCAGTCTGCTAGTATATATATTTATATATATATATATATATATATATATATATATATATATATATATATATATATATATATATATATATATATATATATATATATATATATATATATATATATATTATAGTTTTGAAGCATTCACGACGTATATTTGGATAAGTATTATCATTACGGGTATTTTCACTGTCCCATCATCAATATATACTGAAACCGCAACCCACTAACGCGTTCAGAACTCCACATCACTTAATTCATAATCGCGGCGCGTCGTATACGACGGGCCCAGTCTGCTAGTATAACAATAATAATACATTTTTATTGATCTCAGTATAACGTCCATATAGACACGACATATTATAAAGAAGGAAGAACAAACATAATTGCACAACAACAATAATAATAATAATAATATTACAAACATTTATATGAATGAATTACAATAAAAGATGATACTTGAACCATTCTTAAACAGAAAATGAAGTAATATGGTCATAAGAAAAATGCATGGCAATGATAGTTATTGTTTCAAGTGAATGATGACAAAATAAACCCATCTTTCCATCAAAACAATTTCATATATAGCTACTTTGAACCTTTTCATTTTTTGTTGGTAATACCGTATCTTTAATGTACCTGTTGTAAAACTAGAATTGTACACGTTACTACCAATTTCTACATAAATCAGACCAGCCAATAGGAAGAAAAATAACTATTTTCACGTTTTTTATGCCAACACAATCATCTTTCGCTCATCTTGCAACGCATATATTCTACTTACCTATTAATTTTAATTGTTCAGTTTTATAATTAATATAAAGAGTATCAAGTCCACTACACAATAATTGTATCCACGAAAGAAGATTCCGATCGATCGTCCCTCCTATACGGGAGGTTCGTTCCATCAAAGTGCATCCACGAAAAGAGAAGGTTCCGATTGACCGTCCCCCCTATACCAACACACTAGCGCACGGGCGGTTCGCTCCATCACCGTGTATCACGAAAAGAGACGGTTCCGATTGACCGTCCCCCCTATCTAGACACCACTAGCGCACGGGCGGTTCGTTCCATCATCTGTCGTCGCCACATGTATACTAGCGGTTTCCAGTTACCTGTCGACTCACCGCACGATTGACGTGTTATCTCATCACTATCCTATCAGATGCCATGATGCAACCTGGACTATCTGTGTATCTGGTATGCCGGTGCGGTCATACGGATGAGGGAGAGAGCTAGTGACGGAGCAGGTGTGTTAGCAAGCAGTTAGTCGGTGTTTGACGTGAACGAGTGTGCTCCATTCGAATTATCGGTAAGGAAACTGCGACTGATTATTGATTAGTGATTGCTCAACGACCCCACTAACAGTCAAGTTATTCAGGGATACGGATGATCGGGAGACAAGTTGATGATGATTACAAAGGGCCACGCTTTATGCGGGACTCGGAACCGACGCCCGACTTGACTACAGTTTATAAAGCCGTGCATTAGTTTAATGAGCCAGGGGGGACGGCAGGTAAGAGACTGTATAGTAGAGAGCTCGGTTTGGTTTACGACACTGGGTCGCGTGGTGTTTGTTTTGTTACACATTTTGTATTCACGATAGATGAAGGTTGAAACCAGTATAGCGTGTTCGTATACCAAGGATGGTGCAGATACGCTCCTGATACCCTTTTCATATTGCACATACACATTCATTCACATTTTACGTCTAGTTTCAACAGATAATAAACAAGAAAAAAACAAGATATTTGACAGTCAAATAACAATTTATGACATATATGGAGTTGAAACAGTAGAATTACATCTGTATTTCAAGCAGACATATTTTCACCGTGTGAAGCTATAGATGCTCGTTGGGGGGCCATCCCTCTACGACTGCGTGGCTTGACACATTTCCTCATCATTTTCAACTGCCTATGTACTTTTTGTACGAATGTAGGGTCTATTCCACTTTTAAATGGTGTGCTTGACAACCCCACCAGTAATTAGGTTATATGGGGGACAGGAGCGGATTGAATGAAAAGGGTCCAGCTAGGAGGCGATTAAGAATACGGAGAGGAAAGAGTAAAACGCAAATAAATTCTTTCAAAAATGTTCAAGACTTAGCAATAGTACAACATTTTGAAATCAAATCTAACGGATGTGATCTGTGCACAAGTATAGTATCAATTAACTTACGCCTACATGAAACTGTAATCGCTCAAACTAAATACATTCGGGGCCCCAGCCCCAGTCTGTGCTAAACAGAGTGGGCTCCCGGGTGGCGAACGCCGCCCCGCCCAGTCTGCGCCCCTGTATAGAGATACAAACGACCGGGCGATAATGAAACGAAAAACATAACATACACAAAGCACTCGTAAGAGTGACATGGTAGCAGTCCCCGACGTTCAGATTGCAGTCTCCAGCGTTTCGTCACAAATTACGGTCAAGGGTGTCAACAACGGATAGTTCCCGTAGTATACGCACGCATTTCCGTGTATCAAGAGCGACCTACTGATAACACTTCTTATCTGTGTGTGCATATGTGTACTTATTTACTCGAATCTGTATGTAGGTGATTCACTGATAGCTCGTCGAGTGGGCTGGTTATATACACAAGCAATGCGCACAGCCATGAAGGTTGTTTACATTTTATATTTTCATATTTAATATTATAGCTGTTTCGAAAAAAAGTGTTCAAAAAATAAACTATGCATAAAGAAAAATAGGTTCGAAATGAATATGTCGAAAAATGAACCGTTTGAAAAAGACTACATCGAAAAAATGTTCCAAAATAAAAGTGTTCAAAAATGAAGGAGGGTTTGAAAATGAGTGCTTACAAAACGGTTCGAATGATGATGTCGTATTTTGATATTTCGTTCAGGTTATAGGTTAGGTTCGATAATTTAACTCACCTAGTCCTGCCCGGTTCAAGACGAACTCAACCGATAGCATGATCAATCGAGCGCAGAGTTCAAAACGTGCTTTGATCAAAATTCTGTATTGGCGTGAACCTAGATTTTATATTCAGAAACATACAGAAATAAGAATCAATTTTATAACTACGAAAACTACGGACGTGAGAGTGCACCTCGTGAAAGCTTGCATTCCTGGACTTACAGCGAGCAGACAAAAGAAAAGAATTACCAATCGTTTCAGTCTATCGCGTTTCTGATTCAGTGTAGGCCTATGTGTATTTCATCAAAATTCTGTACTGACGTATACACCTATATTTTTCATCAGTAACTAAATGAAACAAAATCCAATTTGATATTTTAAAAGGTACAAGCGTGGGAGCTATTCATTTATATTGGATTAAATGACGCATTGTAATTAAAACCAAGATCTATCGGCGTTGGTGAATGAAGTGATGGGAAGATGAGATGAAAGGTTAATTTATTAGTTGTTTTAAATAGCGGGAAGGAAACGGTAGTGGCCCATGATATGGAACGATCCTAGTACTCCATCATGAGCCTGTGTCCCCTCCCCTGACCTTAACCTGTCCTGTCATGACCCTCGGGTCGATTTTATTAATTTATATTGGGTTTAACGACGCACTGTACTGATGACTACGATCTATTGGCGTCGGTGCATGATATGTGAGATGGTGATGTGAAGGTTATTTTATAAGATTTTATGGATTGTGAGAAGGAGTCGGTCGTGGTCTGTTGTTGAGGAACCATCCCAGTATTGACCTGAACGACAGAGGTAAATCACAAAAAAACCCTGTCATGATGGTCGACCATGGCGGGAATCAAACCCCATAGTCTCCAGAATGACGGTTCGATGTACCAAACACTGGCCATTCGTTTCAGTCCTCGGGTCGACCACGACTAGAACCGAACCCCGGTCTTGGTATTATTACGGTGTCTGGAATCTGGATATATATATATATATATATATATATATATATATATATATATATATATATATAAGACCGGCAAAAGGTGAAGTGGAAATAAAAACATTCGCGGTATTTATCGAGTATAGAGAGAATTCAAGGCGTACATATTCCGATCGAAGCGTCTATACTATCTCGAATATCGACCATGTACGTTATTTATCGATAATGAAAGAGGGTATTTCATGCATTCTCTTCAACATCGGCCTACATATTTTGATCGAAGCGTCTACATATGTACTCGAATACCGAGAAAAACTCTAGGTCAACACACGATTTTTTCTGGAAATTTTAGGTTAGGTTGGATCGATTCAGGTCAATTTAGGTTTTCTGGCACCTGCGTATGCGAACTATGGTGGCACTATACCCTATACATCAGGAAAATCGCGTCCATTAGTGGTTTGCCCATTTTAATTGGGTCAATTAATAATTTTGTTGGACATTTCAACTGATATAGGCCTTTTGATACTGAATGGGGGAGAATTCAATACAGATTCTTACCCATGCAGGGTTGGTTAGGATTTCAACAAATAAATTTTCATCGATTTTCACTCTCTCAATAGGCATATAGAATCGAGTTTCATTATTTTCTTGCACTACTATAAATAATACTGGAAAACCAACTACTTTTATGAGACACTGTGATGATTGTTCAAGTTTGCAAGCATTGATATACGGTGGTTGAAATATACATTTATTATCACATAAAATGTCGTTTCTTCCTAAATTTGAATAATATTTCCGCGCACATTTCTGCATTTATTACATATAGGCCATACCGCATACGCGGAGTGCGTATACGTACATTTTCTGTTGGTTTTAGTGCATATGTCAGTGAATTTCATTCAGGACGCATTTCAATGTCACTTTACCGACCACTTTATGTGATCGCAAATGTAAATTTTATATTCTGATCATTGATCAATTCTCACGTTACCACCTGGTAAAATAATTGCAAAATGTGATTCATTTTAAAAATGGTATTTTTTCAAAGCGCTCACTATTCAATGAGCTCGTTCCTTCCGTTGATAGATCGAAACTCCCGTATAAACGAGACGATCGATCGAAATTATCAACAGTTATCAAATAATAGAGTACGGACGATTACATGTTTTTCGATACATGCAATAATTTCATTTGGTGAAATTTATTATACGTGAAAATCTCCGCGGAAACAACGTTACAGTAGCATTCGAGAATGTGTGTTGCATTCACATAAAATATGACTGTGCATTGACAAAATGTATACTATGCTATCTACATCAATCGTTTCAGTGATTTTTTAAACTGAAGTCATTGAATAGTATTAAAAAATGAAAGGATTGCAAATTACTAAATAAAATACTGCGTGAAGGAAAGATAATACTTCAGATTAGATCCTCCCAATCCCCCCCCCCCCACTCCTTCCGCACCTTTAAAATATTCATCACTATGTAATAGCCCCTCATATCGCTATAGAAAGCGTCACAAGTGTGGTGGATTATGATCTGACTATCGGCCAGACCGTAACTCGCACCTGCAGTTGTCTGGGGACATGATTGAAGACGTAAGCGAGGAAAATGGTAGTGTGCACGGGAATTCGTTATCATTCGGCCACAAGAGTGGCATGTTTTCCTTCCCATTTATGCACGATACATTTTCTTTCAACATCGAAATCTTGATCAACAATAATAGCTTCAATGAATTTTCAAGCCGTTTTGAAGCGGCACCTCTTGGTTGATTTAGACTTCAAGGCGGCTTTGTCACCAATACAAATAATCATCTTCAGACTATTCATCTATTCAAATAATCATCTATTGATCCCAACTGTATTACAAAAGTAATGCAGTATTTCATGTCAGGAGATATGAAATCGAAATATTATTCACCACATTCAAGTTCATACGTGCATCCTTCCTGAGAAGCGAAAAAGAAACCTACCTGTCTACATGTGGTGACACTGCCTGATGCAACACGTACTTAGTAATGTCGCCTTCATTCAATTCTTTTAGACTGGGTTTTAAGGACGCACTGTAATGATAATGATAACTAAGATCTATTGGCGTCGGATGAATAATTAATGATATGATGGGATGACGAGGTGGAGGTTTCTTAGGTGATGGGAAGAATAGTGGGAAGAAAGCGGTCGTGGTCTACATTGTAGGAACCATCATAGCATTATACCCTATACACTACAGAGGTAAACCATGAAAAAAAAAATGTCGAGATGAACGGTGGCGGGTATCAAGCCAGGTCCAAAATTCCACTTACCTACCGGATCACAAGAAGCGAGCGCGTCAGCCACTGCGCAGCATGTGCCGGTATACTGTCACCTTTGTTGAGTTGTGAAAACAAACAAAAAATTGTTTTCAGAATAACCGTGACTAATGCTATACATACTAGGCCTCATAGTAGAATGAGCTTGACTAATTTTGTTAGGCCTCAGCAGAATGAAATTCAAAATGTTGTAAAATGGAATATACAACTAATAATTGAATGACAAACTTGAAGATAGTCACAATATCTGCGTTTCCCCCATATTTGAAATTTGATATCTTATACCGATCAAAAATTACCGCCAAAAAACTGATAATTCGCTAAATCCCAGCAAACAGACTCCACCAACAGTTGGGTTATTTGGGGGGCGGGATGGGGGGAGTGTATGCATAGCGATTTGTTTCCAACAAATTGGATTTTTTTATATCTCGTTGAGTTAAAAAGTTACCATCAAAAGAGTGATACCTCACTAAATCAACTCCACAAATCTTCGAATACCACGCGATCAACAATCAACCACATCGACATTTTCTGTGAGCAGAAAATGATCGTTATTTTTGAATAGAAATGATATGGAGTCGAGGGACTTGTGAGGACACTGCAGGCTGGCAATAGCAGGAACAAGGTGTCCTATGATTTATCAACTGGGAGACAGAATTATTTGCAGTCTGAAATAAGACCGGAATCAGAAGCGAAAGATCACAGCGGACATCTGGCAGACGTTACACGTCTTAGAGCTTATTACTTCATGACGTACTTTCGAACTTTTTCCATCAGATAATTTCACTTAAATACGCTGTTACTCAATTCACGAGGCAAATGGTGGCTTTGACGACGACGGCGTTTAGTCGCGATTTATTTGGGATTCGATAATATAAACAAGACGTTCATATAAAATGGTTAACCGACGACACATCATGAAGTCATAAACTGGTCACAAACTACGCGGTACGAGCTACACTTTGAACGTACAGGGGCCCTATTCTCGAGCTCGTACGTTTTCCCGTGCGAGTAAAGCACGGTACACACGAACGATTACAGTTGCCCCAATCGCCAACTGGCTTGGGCAACTAACCTGAAATTGTTCGTGTGTACATGCCATCAATTCGATCGCTGTTGATTGGAGTTGGGTCGGTGAGGATAGAGAGAGGTTCTAAAAACGGCAACGCCAACGTCCAACTGTCAGTAAACAACCAATGAGCGTGCACGAAATCGTGTGACGTCAAATATGGCGCAACTAGGACGCGATTACTCGTCCCTGATTGGCTACTTCCGATACTGCGCAAAATTGACGTTCAACCGAATTACCGTTGATTGCCGTTCGATTATGATCGACGTGTGAACATACGCAAGTCGACGATCCGATTCGGTCAGTCATGTTAGTTGGCGATTGGGGCAACTGTAATCGTTCGTGTGTACCGTGCTTAACTCGCATGCGACTCACACGTATGGCTCGGAAACGCATACGTGTTTCGAGAAACCAATAACCCTATTCTCCACTTTTTCTACTCGAAGTGCGTTTTCAGAAAGAACTAAAACGTATGCGTCTTGCTGACGTCATGTAGACGTCACTATCCCCTCATTTTGGGCCAATCAAATCACAGACAAACAGCTGTGAGCTGTCGGTTCATAACAAAACATTTCTAGGTTATAAAATGTCAATAGTAATTGAAAACAACAAGGTAAGCAAAATAATAATTATTATGTTTATTGCAATTCTAATTACCCCCAAGTAACAAGTTCAGGTCTAGGTCTACTCTATAATACTATATAAAAATTCAAAATGGAATGTGAATTTCTTTTTTTTGGCCCTAGCCCTGGGCCTATAAGCTTATAGGCTTTACATGCTCATAAGATATTACTAAAAACTAGACCTACTCTTATTTATAGACCTATGTCTTTTAATTTAGTTAATTTTAAATATGAAAGGAGAATCATAGTTTTATTTATTTTTAGGTTAGTGTCTAATTTAGGCCTAGTACAGTGGTAATCTATAAGTGAAGGTCAAAAGGAAGTGAAGATAGTGATATTAAAATATATATTTTTTCATGGAGCTAATCAGAAAATCAGAAATCAGAAGCTTAAAACGTACTTCTATAGACATGTGGTACCACTTATATACAATTGTTTCATTATTTTATCACCACGCGAAATTGTTTTTCCATTTTTTGATCTTGAAACGACAAAAAAGTGTCCATAACACGTATGCGTTTGACAGTACTCGCCCGCTTTTTTGAGGCGAGTAGAAATAGGCCATACGTGACGCAGTGCGAGACAATATATCGTACGTCTTGAAGTTCGAGAATTGGGTCATGTGGAAATCGTGCGTTTTGTTGGTCATGTGATCGCTAAAACGCATACGTTTTGCTAAACGAAAACTCGAGAATAGGGCCCCCGTACTTCAATAATAATAATAATCATCCGTCCCTGGTTCCAACTGAAACATTGGGTCAGGGGGTGGGTATTTCCACCATCACTATAGGGCCGCAGGACTCCTGGAAACCAGTTGGCCACGCCTGGCATTTCCTCCTCTTCTTCCACTTCCAATTGTTCCACCAATTCCTTCCATTGTATTCTGTCGTCCCACTGACTTTCTGCCTCTAACTCCTTCCACCTTCCTCCTGTCATCAATACATTCCTCCTTGATCAGTCCAATCCACCTCTCTCGGTCGTCCCACTCTCCGTGTTCCCACTGTAGCCGCCTCGAATACCCACCTTGGTATTCTCTCAATACGAAAATAAAATTTGTGTTAAAATAAAATCGATGCATACTTGACCGCTAATTTTTTCAGACTGTGCGTGGAGTGCGTATGAACATTGTGTTAGTTTTAGTCCATATAATATCAGTACATTTTCTTCAGGATGCCATTCTAATGTAGCTTGATCGACCACTTCATGTGACCGCAACAAAACAAACTGTACTAAAAATCAACTGTCCCAAAAGTCGACTACGTTCTACACACAAACTGTTCTACACTGCTAACAACGATGAAAGATATACTATCAAGGCAGTTCACTCTCATGACTATAAACAAGAATAAATATACCCATGCACACCATCATTCCACTCGCCTGTCTGCATATAGTACCTACGCTTGCCACAGGATGAACGGCTCTGGTGACTGCTCGGTAGCAGCACAATTCAGCATGCCTGTACCTCTTTCAAGCGGTCTGCATAGGTACTACAGGTGAGGGGGTTAAAAGAGAGTGGTGATAAATTACTGCGGTAAAAGTGTAACATGAGAGTTTTCATTCATATTGGGTGTAAGACGCTCTGTACTGATTACTACGATCTATTGGCCTCGGTGAATTCTATATGAGATGATGGGATGGTGAGATGGAATATCTTTTTATTATGTGTTTTTGGATAGTGAGAAGGAGTCGGTCGTGGCCTGTTGTTGAGTAAACATCACAGTATTGACCTGAACGACAGAGGAAAATCACGAAAAACCCTTGTTATTATGGTCGACCATGGCGGGAATCGCGCTCCGTTCACCTGAATGACGGTTCAGTTTGTTAGCCCCTCGACCACTCCCGTCTCAGTTTGTAATACGAGTTTCCGATTCGAATTGTTCAATTCTACCACTGGTAAAGTACACCTAATAAGAGAACAATATATTTCAACTTTATTACAACAATGGGTGAAGACTGAAGCATTTTGTTTGTTAAATTCATGAACTACTGGTGGCGAGGCGCCAACAATTAGAATAGGCTACACGATCATGGTTTCAGAGTGTAATAAAACAAGTAATGACGTGAATTTAATAACTCCAATCAGAGTAATTTATTCAGTAAGTTGATCCGGTCGAGTGAATGTGGAGAGAGAGAGAGAGAGAGAGAGAGAGAGAGAGAGAGAGAGAGAGAGAGAGAGAGAGAGAGAGAGAGAGAGAGAGAGAGAGAGAGAGAGAGAGAGAGAGAGAGAGAGAGAGAGAGAGAGAGAGACAGAGACAGAGACAGAGACAGAGAGAGAGAGAGAGAGAGAGAGAGAGAGAGAGAGAGAGAGAGAGAGAGAGGGGTAACTGACCCGTCGGTACATCACCTGACGATACTAGTGATTAATCCATCCAAAGAATATGAATGAGCCACCGAAAACCAGTAGGCCTACCGGTAGTCTAACCTACAAAATCCCTTAACCTCATCATTCGGCATAATAAAACAACGATTATTGTTTGTTCAATAATCCAATCCAAATAACAGCTGGGATATTTGGAGGTACGAATAAGAAGAGACTGAGAAATTATGAAGTAAAAATCCATGCCTTATGAGTTATGCGAACCCACTCCCAACTCACTTCAGCTTCTCAAGCGGTGAATTGTTGAGGGTAATAAAACACAAAAACAATACGTCAAGTGCTGGGTACATTTGAAATGTGACTTGAAATGATAATTGATGCTCTTGATCAAACTCAGAATATCAAGTCTCGATTTTGTCTGTTGTAGGCCAATTTTTTTATATTGGGTTTTAACGCCGCACTATAATGATAACTAAGGTCTATTGGCGTCGAATGAATGAATGATTGATGAGATGAAGGTTTCTTAGGTATTGGGAAGGATAGTGGGAAGGAAGCGGTCGTGGCCTATAGTGTATAGTAAACATCCCGGCATTAGTCTAGACTGCAGAGGGAAACCACGAAAAACCCCTGTAAAGATGAATGGTGGCGGGGATGGAACCGGGTCCGATATGCCCCTTCACCTCCCGGATCGCATGAAGCGAGTGCGTTAACCACTCAGCTACATGTGCCGGTTAAAAGGCCCACTTTTGCACACTGCCACATAATTCCCCCTCGTAATTTCATCGGAAACGTGCCCATAAGCCATCACTAGTTGAAGTATATCGTCATTTTGGGGCCTATCTCATTTTCTCGCAAGGACTCGAAATTCGAAACAAAATCGCATGAAAAATACTGAGCAAAATGTCAATTTCGAACTGTTGATTGATGGAATGAAAATCACGGGTAGGCCAGACCAGACGACGACGTCTGGCGTCTTCGCTGCAACTCTTGGCGTACTGGTATGGCCCTATTGGAATCCAGCCAGTGCGGCAGTGCTACCGGTAGGCCTACTTTGTTTTGTAAATTAAGTATTATTTATGGCCAATGGTTATGGCCTGGGACATGATGATTTTCTTCAGCTACCGATATTGGATTTGTTTTTCTTTTGATTTTAACTCGGATTTCCTGTGTCACTGTGACCTAACGTTCGGAACTGGGTTGCTCGAAAATCACGTTCAAGCCTGCATTTCATCCGGCTAGCTCGAACCTGGCCCTGATCGCCTTCTTTTCGCTAGTCAGAATAATCACTAGACTGTCACTACGCTGTATGCAGGCTTGTGACGTTTGTAGATCACTTGCGTCATATAGAATGGCTTATCTCGACTTATATTTAAATAAATGCCAATGGCATTTGACTGCTATTTTTTCACAGACTATGCGTGGAGTGCGTAAGCATATTGTCTGCTAGTTTCAGTGCGTATTATGTCATTACATTTTTTTCAGGATGCATTTCAATGTGGCTTGATCGACCACTTTATGTGACCGCAACCATACCATTCACGACGATAAATTCCAGTGATACACCACACGGGTGTAGATTTGATCTTGTATCATTTTTTTATGATGAAGGTTTGAATGGTGTAGGCCATATGAGATTTAGTAAAATTCTGACTTGAATGAAACATACTTTAGCACCATGTAGCTTTTTTTAAACAACTTCAACTAGGCCCAGGCCTATGAATATTCTGAAAACAAATCCCTCCAAAGTGATTCTAATTAAATGTTAAGATACAATAATTCATATTGGTCAAATATCTATGAAAACGTTCAAAATACAAAATGAGTGGAAAATAACACTTGTAGGCCTAATGAATTAATTAGTAGAGGTACCATGTGATCATTTCCCCCATTATCTCTGAATTAGACAATATTATTGCAATTGCATATTTGCAGAATCTCACTTACCGTAACAATGATTTTGTATGCACATAAACACGATTTTCATAAATATTTAGGCATTATATCTGTATATTTGGATCAGGATCATCAAATAGAAAGTCTCATACCGTACACTATTATAGCCTACATGATTTAATTTGTATTAGTATTCTACTACCGGTATCTAAATTATCAGACAAGAGATGATGATTATTGCTTGCTCCACAACCCCAGCAACAGCTAGGTTATTTGGGAGTACGAATAAGTAATGACAAGGTGGTAATGAAGTTATGCACTGATGATAAGTGAGAGGACGTTTACAAAAATCCATGCCTTATGCAGGATTTGAACCCACGCCCAATGGTGACTTCAATTCTAAAGCGGTGCTATAGCTGACTCGGCCATGGAGGGAGGCTAGTCAATCTAGATCTAAATCGTATGTACCAGTAGGTCAACAAGGGTGGAAAGGGAGGGTGAAATGTGATCTAGGGATGTATCACAGATCACAGCAGCCAAGTCCATGACCACATCCAGACATGATTTCTGACGTCTGAATCCAGACAGAAGACAGGTCTATTGCTCATTATAAACAGAACTAACTAGCTATCCCTATACAGACTAGGCCTACAGTAGTAACTTGATAAACTTACCAAGCCCCATCTTGCAGAACAGTTCCATTGGCTCTGTAATCTCATTTTTGACTGGTGCATCCAACATTTGGCCTGGCTTGGTAACGGTTTCTTCGTTCAATGGAGCTTTAATCTCCGATACAACAGGAGCAATTGGTTCCGATATCATAGCTGGTGTCTCAGGAACATTCTGCATCGGATCCTCCATTTCTTCGGGTTTATCAGAGAACTCCACACCCTTATCTTGCTCAAAGTCACTAACCGTCTTCTCAATAGGTGTGCTCTCTACTTCTTCCATGGGAGAAAAATATACATTTGACTGATCCACGATCGGATCATCATAGGGCCATTGGCTATTTGGCTCTTCAAACTTGGCTTCATCCGACAAATGTGCCGGTGATTTGGTGGGTGAGGGCGACTTAGATCTGTCGATATTGCCAGATTCAGCAGAAATAAAATTTGCTGTTGAGATCAGGGACGCTGCCATACTAGCCGGGTCAGTCAACGAGAAATTATCAGGTGAAATATCCCCTTTTTGGCTCAAGTTTAATGAATCCAACCGTTTTTTTTCAGTCAGCGATGCAGTAAAACTGTCAATATTATAATCATTGAGATCTAGAGTACCAGGTTCAATCCTGTCACTAGGCTCAGACTCATTAGGGGAAGTTAAGTCGGTTTTCGATACATACTCGAAATCGGTTGGCTCAGGGTCTATTTGCGATTCTGCAAGTGCGTTTTCCTTGGCCTTTGCTTCAGCCATTAAAACCTCACCCACACCATCCGCACGTGAGACATTAAACGAATCCATTCTACTTATAGGAAACTTCTGAACTGGCTTTAACAATTACTAGATTTACAAACTGTTCAATTTTTAGAAGTGCTTTTCAATACCTGAGCTGCACGCTGTGTTTGAGATATATATATAAATACTATATTCACGAGTGTTTGCAAAAGTGCAACTGCCCTCCCGGTTCTTGAACTGTCGTCTGTCACTCGCTCGTGCTCGCTCGCGATGCAGAATTCAGTAATTCACCCATGAGTCATAGGCTACTCACATCCGGCTTTCCCCAAATTAATTTATCGACAACGTTCCTAATATGATATAATAAATATCTGATATATTTTTATTTCAGTTATTAGATACTTACTCATGATTATAGGATTACCAATGAATAATGCATTAATAAATAAAACATGTTTTTTATTACAGTAGTGCAAGTACCTTTTCTGCGCCTGCGCCAGTGCGCCTTTGGAAGATTGTCACTTGTCAGTTGCAGACTTGCGGCAGGATCAGTTTAAAAATGGCTGCAAGTGAATCGGAGTGTGTTCCTGAACAAACTATTAGAAATGGGAAATGCAATAATACAGGACTCGTAACAGGGAACGCGAAGCCCAATGGAATTTCGAAGCTGCTGTTGAATGGAGATTGCAAGGTGCGTTTATAATTTTCTAAAGGTAGTTGAATTTAAGTAGACATAGACTTTAGGCCTACTCTCAAGTCTAGACTAGGTAGGCTGGGCCTAGAGCCGCCTGTGTTTAGGCATAGGCTTAAGCCTACTTTCTCGCCGATTTTACCACAACCCATGATTGTGCGTATGCCTGGGTATTAGGGAATGATAAGATAATGTTAAGCCGGCATCCAGGTCTAGGCTCAGATCCTGTTGCACATGCTGTCAGAAGAGTAGGTCTAGGTTAGCTGTCTGTATAACATTAGGCCTAAGTGGCTCAGCCCATCAATCATCGAATGTCAAAGATATTTGTCACATGCCTAGGCCTAGGCCATAGAGGCAAACCCACAAATGGCGTAGGCTTACAAGTTAAATTGGTAAATGAGTGTGTTGTTTGACTAGGCCTATCATTTTTGTGGTTAGGTTTGTGTTTTTGAATGGTGGTTAGGTTAGGTAGGTATGGTAAGGTTTGTAGGCCTACCATTGAATTTCAGTCTCGTCAATTCGACACAAACCTGATCGTAGACCTACCTAACCCTCAATCAATGACGTAACCATCACTTGCCATTCAACATCAATGCAAACCTAACCATAACAAGGATGGGTAGGCTTGATACAAATTTACTGTTATCGGTATGCCTAGTACAGTTGGGTTCAGTCACTCAATAGCCTAGCACCTTGGCACCTTAGCAAAGCTTAGAACCAAGCTTAGCACCTTGGCCATGGCCTATGCCATACTCGGCTCTTAATTCTGTTCTTTTTTTAATATTGGGTTTTAACGATGCACTATACTAATGGCTACGATATATTGGCGTCGGTGGATGATGAATGAGATGATGGGATGATGAGATGAAAGGTTATTTTATTAGGTGTTTTTGGATGGTGGGAAGGAGTCGGTCGTGGCCTGTTGTGAAGGAACCACCCCAGTATCAACCTGAACGACAGAGGGAAACCACGAAAAAGCCCTGTCAGGATGGTCGACCATAGCGGGAATCGAACCCCGGTCTCCCGAATGACGGTTCAGTGTGTTGCCACGCGTCTCGGTAAATTCTGTTCTTTTCATGAGTAAGCCTATTGTCCTTAACCAACCAGTCACTGCGATTCCTAGTACGAGCAATTTGTAACTATGCCTTCTGTCAAATATAGGCATCTAGGATTATCTAGGATAACAATGTGCTAGTGGCATTAATAATTTTTTTTTTCGGTTTGTTTTTCCTAGGTGTCTACGACCATGCACAAGCCTTATTTGGACACCATGGTTGAACTATCAAGATCAAAGGATTCGTTTGAACAAGTTCCTCTCCACACAGCTATGCTGACATATCTTGGCTTCTACTTTCTAATGTTTTTAGGTTACATCAACCAATTATTTTTCACACCTAAAGTTGCTCTCGAGAGACATCGAGAGGTATGTACCGACTTAATTGGCTTGATAGCAAATGGGAGCTGATTCTCAGTTTATTTTCAAGTTGTACTTTGAATGGTTTGATTTATCAAATTTCCACTTTGTGGGTAGACCCTCTAGCTCTATAGAAACACAGATCTTTTTAATATCTACAGAGAAACCTCCATGCATCGTTCCCGGATCCATCGTTTTCCTGCTTGTATCATTCATTTCTTCTCACCCCACTCCCATATAATCAATATTAAATTTTCCTGATGGATTGTTTTCATGCATGGATGGTTTTATTTTCCTGGTCCCTTGAAAAACGATGGATAGAGGTTTTACTGTATCAGATGGTAGGCCTATGCATCAGAACTATTACGTTGGTGTTAAGTAATTTTAGTGGGTAGGCCAATGCACCAAAAATCTTACTTTTGTGACTTATAGACAGTAGCCTACATGAGTTGAACAGTTCTCATAATGAATACTGAAGATCATCATTTAATGCATCAAATATCAGACATTGAATTACTAATCAATCTACAATCAATAGCCGATTAACAAATACGATTCATTCCCTTGAATTTATCAATCCATTGTAACTATGTTGAAAATTTGCATGCCTCCTTTCAAGATGCATTGTTGGCAGAAGGTATACTTGTTGGTGGTACCATAGTACCACTGGTACAAGTACTCTTAAAGCCAACCATATTTTCATGTTCAATATTTAAAATGTTTTCAATACCTTAGGCCTACCATATATATATATTTTTTTTTTCTTCAATTATTTTTATAGTTCATTAAATATTGATTATTCTTCGATGGATTATAATGAAAAATTCAGTTAATCAATGGAACTTCTCAACATCAATCAGTCACCCTAGTTCTGATGTATATTGTTGTGTAGGCCTATGAATCAAGAGTCATATTTCACTCCCGTCCGCACTTGGCATGTTTATTATGCACAACTACTGGATTGTTTCAGCAGCGTGCTTACTTGACCATCCATACTAAATAGTGATGCAATAAAGTTAATGGATCGTATGTTTAACTACTCAGTCATCTCAAGCTATTCACCAAGTCTATATAGGCCTACACATAGCAATAACAATACATTTATTGTGAATATTATTGCTTTCTTCTGCATATTTTTTAAAACAAACAACTATGTAATGCAAGTGTGTTCAAAATTTTCAAAAGTATATGCCTAGTTATCCTTCCATTTTCTAGTCAAAGCATTAACAGTAGCAGCTTTGAAGTAACTTGCCTGTCTAGTTCAGCCTTTTACCTGTCAACGTAACGTGTTTTGTAACCTTCAACATGTTTCCTTTTCCTAGGGTTACGTACCTTTATATGACAAGTTTGAGAGTTTTTACATGAATTACGTTTATCGGCGCGTCCGTGATTGTTGGAACCGTCCAATCTGCAGCGTCCCAGGGGCCGAAGTTGTGCTTAAAGACAGGATTACTAGAGATTACGGCTGGACGTTTGAGTATACGGGAACAGAAACAAAGTGCCTCAACTTGGGATCTTACAATTATCTGGGCTTTGCTGAGGCGACGGGACCTTGTGCGTCTGCAGCAATCCAAGCTGTGAATGACCACGGCCTGGCTATGTGTAGTTCTACGCGAGAGTTAGGTTAGTATTCAATCACCCAACACTGCCAGCCTGACATAAATATTTATCATTTGATTCATCCATTTACTTAATAATATATGCTCTTTCTTACAACATTTGTGTGATCACTTTTCTATAAATAGGCCTATGAATTGAAACAGCCAAGATATTGATTGAAATCACCAACATACAGTATTAGGATCCATTCCAAAAGTTTAATTTAAATTAAATGTAAATATAATAAATATAAATAAATATTAGTTTAAATATAATAGGCATACCTAAAATGGGCATCCATGATGAAAGAATACATATACGGTATATATTAACATTCAATTACAACACAACCAGAATATCTCGCATATACCTCACTATTTCAATTCGTGGGCATACATTTAACATTATTTTCAAAGATTCTACATTGATACTCTTTTGCTCTCAAGTGACCCTAGATTACCAATTCCAAATAGTTTCTAACAGATTCAAACTCATCATTTCAATTTATGAACAATTTGAAGAATCTTGAACAAATTCATTTATGCTATCCCACAAACTTGCACTTTCACTCAAATCTAGAACCAATTTTCCTACTTTATTTAATTGACACCAATCATTTGTTAATTGGTTAGCTGTAGGTTTGTCGTGGTTCAAGGTAGGCTAACTTTGTTGGTAGGCTAACTTTGTTGTCTTTTATGTTCATGTCACATTAAATAACTGGCTCTTTGTGCAGTCCTAACACTCCCAAGGTCAAACAGCATCATCAGTCCACTTCAAACTTTCAAACCGTTTGAAATGTTGGAAAACTGCCATGTGTGTCTTTATTTGAAATGTGAGACAATGAGCTAAAATAATATAGACTGGTGATTCCATTCATTTTGTGAAAATATCCGACGTGTTCCACTCTAGAGCAGGAAGTCGAGATCTCAATTTTGAAAGTTTTTCTCAAACTTTCAATGTTTACTCGGAAATAGAAAAATAGAATAGGTCCAAGTTGAGATAAGACTGCCCTTGAAAGAAATTTCTAGTTGTTCATTGATCCATCTGACCTTAATGAAAACGTTATCAGCCTAAACCACACCATAATCTGTTCATTATTCCAAACTTTGTTTAGAATAAAGTGAATAAAATATTTCCCTGAAGTGCTACTTACTTTCAGCTTCCAAGTCACAGCCTTCCAACAACCTCTTGCTTTTATGTAGATCAAACTTCTGAGCTCACAGCACATGTCACATTGGTTGTTCATATCGGAACTCTTATTTATTTACCGGTATATCAAAACTTTTTTCAATTATTGTATCCCCATTAATGCTATGGATGAATTTATATGACTGTTCAAAAAAGGCATCTTTCGGTTATTTTTCACAATGCGGTCTCGTCACCAAATATAAATTATAATGTACCGTATGTGCAATGGTGAAACCTCAAAGCATCGTTCCTGGATCCATCGTTTTCCTACCTGTATCATTCATTTTTTCTCACCCCAGTCCCGTATAACCAATGTTGAATTTACCTGGAAGGATGGTTTTCCTGCATGGATGGTTTTATTTTTCTGGTCCCTTGTATAACGATAGATAGAGGTTTCACTGTATTGTATATACAGACTATTATAGACCTAGAGTAGGCCTAATCACTATGAACTTCAACATCAATACTGTACAGTGTGTGAGTGAGTGTGATGTATCTTTTTTGCCACGGATAAAAGTATTTAAAAGTAGTTTCCAATAAGTCTCGAACATAATCGGTATAGTAATTGTTGACCGGCACATGCAGCGCAGTGGTTAACGCACTTGCTTCATATGACCCGGGAGGTGAAGGGGCATATCGGACCCGGTTCGATCCCTGCTACCGTCCCTCTTTACAGGGGTTTTTCGTAGTTTCCCTCTGTAGTCTAGGCTAATGTCAGGATGGTTCCCACAATATAGGCCACAACCACTTCCTTCCCACTATCTTTTCCCTTACCCATAAAACCTTAGTCTCATCATCTTATCATCTCATTAATTATTCATTCAACGCCAATAGATCTTAGTCATCATTATAGTGCGTCGTTAAAACCCATGACATATATAAAAAAGTAATCGTTGTTTGTGATATATCGAGACATTACCAACATTCTTTCATGAGAAACTGGCCACTAAGATTATTACCTATTTGTGGTATTACCCATTTTTATTTACCTATTTTTTATTACTATTTTTGTCAAAAATGAGAGGAAGTGCATTGATGAAATGAAGCATTGTGCAATGAAGCATTTGGGGTGTTAAGGCCCATTCACGATTAAACTTAACCTGGAACTTATTCCTTTAACTTATGGCTGTAAACGTACGATTTTATATGCTCATTCACGACACACTTCCACGTTCTAAGTTTAGCCAATTGGATTGCGACTCATTATTTCGATAATGACGTCATGAAAGATCGATAGTGCTGAAATACACAGCTGATTTATTTGTTGACAGTCCAACATAACCTAACCTATAATTATACCATTGCCATATTTCAGTTTTGTCGAAAAGGGCAGAACAAGCCAAATACAAATTGAGAATTCTCTCATCAAATTCGATGGACATGATAACTAGAGATGATTAAATATGAGAGGTTATAAATTAAGACAGACTTTCGTGGAATCTTCTGAAAATGGTGGACGGTTGCAGGTCCGAAATCCAAATGTCTAACGCGTCATAGGTTCGGAGCAGCGCTGATTGGTCAATTCCTACGTTCGACGTAAACTTAAGAAACCAAGTTTAGAGTTTGCAAACTTCTACGTTACTGCTACTGTTAAGGACTAAGTTTAATGTTGTTGTGAACAGTAACGAGAAATACCGTATGACAAACAATTTGTAAGTTCCCAAGTTTACGGTTAAGTTTAATCGTGAATGGGCCTTTAGAATAAGCACATGGATTATTGTAGTTTTATTTTATTCCTTTTGGACAAAAATAGAAACACGTCATTACAGATAGGCCTGCTTCAAAATGAAACATTGTGTACTGTGGGTTGAAAGAGGTTCCTCAGTGGGAAAGATGTGTGATTCCATATCATGCCTTGATGTCAAACAAATAATACCGGTACTTTAACATTAACTGTCTATAATTCATAAGATTACCAAAAGGCCAGTTCCTTAATTCTTGCTGTCAAATTATTGAGTTGACAAACAAATACAGATTCAGAAGTAGAAATATTGAATTTATATTCATCCTGACTTAGTTTTTCGCAGTTTCCCACAGTCCTCGTAGAGCAAATGCTTGGATGAAGTACTAATTGGCCACAACCTTCAATTAGAGTGATAGGCCTAAATATACCAATTTAGGCGTATCACCCATTTTTTCCTTATTGTATACTGTGATGATAAACTTTACATCTGCTGTTAATGAAAAGAAGTGAACATTGCCCAAGAGACTTAGTTCAAAGTGGAAGTTATCAACATACGTGTTTTTTGTTTATTTAATACCAATGCCGGTTATGCCTGATATATCACAAACGGTTTTCACTTGTAATGTGCTCCGGACTTTTGGAAACTGAAAGACTTTTTGTGGCAGAAAATTTTGGTCACAGACAGCGCAGTTCTGGTGTTGAAGTTCATTGGTTTGAAATAATTAAAGTGGGTTGGTAAGATCACTCTTGTGGTGCCCCGTCCAAACGATCCTACCTTTCATCTATAGCCTTGATTGAGGAACAATGATCTTGCATCAAGTTTCGATGTTATTTAAGAAAAAAGATATTCATGTTAATAAAGAAGATCTCAATTTAGCCTTTTGTAAAAGAAATTGAAATGGAAGTTCTCTCGAGATCAGAAAGCTCAAGAATGTAATTAGGCCTAGTTTTAGAAGATCAAGCTGTAAACTTATTTAAAGTGATGGGCTAACCCCTGAGTCTTCAGGGGTAACATAGATATTGATTAATTTTAGAACTCTATTTAAAGAATATCAATTTGTGATGGACAATATCAGAGATGAATGATAGATGGTGATACAGAGTAAAAGAAACAAGTTATATACGGAGAAAGAAGTGGGTACAGGTTGAAGGAAACACATTGATAGGGTACAAAATAACTCAAAATGGACTGGATGGACATGAGTACTGTCTGGTAGGTATTTTCCACAAGAATCTTGACAAACTCAAGTTTTCCACTACCTTCTGTACAGAAAATCACAGAAAATGAATGATAAACTAGAACTTGATTTTACCTGTACCCACCTTATTTTTCTCATATCACTTTTTTCTCTTTGCATCATTATCTCTCATATCATCCATCACAAATTGATATTCTTTAAACTGAGTCCTGCTCTCTGAAAAGTTTAGATGTCTTATTTTGATTTGTGAATTAAATCTTGCGCCTATAACAAAAGTCTATCATTATACGTATTGTCACTGTTCATGTATACTATTATGCACAGTGAAAATCAGCCAAAATGCTGAATAAATTAACTGTGTTCTATATATGTACTATTGACTGTTGTTCAGGTACCAACCCATTGATTTTGGAACTAGAAAAAAGGACGGCTCAGTTTCTTGGCGTAGAAGCCGCTATCGTTTGTGGGATGGGGTTCGCAACCAACACTCTCCATCTGCCAACGCTTGTGTCCGAGGGCTGTTTGGTTCTGAGCGACGAGAAGAACCATGCATCCCTCATTTTGGGTCTGCGCTTGTCTGGGGCTTCGTACAAGGTCTTCAAACATAACAGTGAGTGCGTACAGTGGAACTCCTCTAGTATGTTTTTCAGGGGACCAGATTATAAAAACTTGAGCCTATTAGAGTGAACTCCATTCTGAATTTATTTTTCACTCATATTGGGGCAGTGTTGTGTCGGTAAAATATACGTTGTAGAAAATGAGTAATGTACGCGTATATTGTACTATTGAGCATATTATGTAGAATTTTATATTTTATTGCATACTCTTTGTGTAGAAAAATTGAATCTTGATGCCATTAAGGCCGGTCCACACGATGGTTTGCAATGGGCGAGATTGAACCTCCTTTTCAATCAGCCGAAGGGCAATATATCTCTGACCACACGGTAAAATATGAAACAGATTGCAATGTAGAGACAGGCGGGTGCTACTTTCAAATAGGCCAATCACAGCAGACCATAGCCTCCTTAGCCGTAATCGATCCCAGCGCACAAAACAAATCAAAGGCGGTGTGATTGTTTGTTATAGCAGGATTATGTAGCTGTCAGATTGAAAATTAGGTTAGATGCGGATTCATTCCATTTAATCCTTGTATATCAAACTGAGACTCGAGATTTCCTGAGCCAAACTCAGTAAACTGTTTCAATAATTTACGATTCACCAGTCAAGCCCAGTAGGCTTCAGTAATATATGAACAATTAATAATGGGATTAGGCCCAGCCCAGGCAGAATATATTGAACCAATCACCTGTGTAATTATAATTGAGTAGCCGAGACACTTCGTCCATGAGCGCGTTTTTAAATTATATGTTTGTAGGATGTTTTGGATTCCATAGAAAAGGATTTTCCCTGTAATAATCAATTAGAATCACTTCTCCTTCTGCACACTTTTCAGTGGCATTTTTCTTGCTGCTATTCGAAGTTCTGCTGTGACGTCACAGCAATCATGCATTATCATTGACTACTGAGCCAATCTGACCTTCAATCGGCCCTTTTAATGCTTGATTGTAGAAGCAAGCTCTAAACGCAAAGATTGAATCTGAAACGTGTGGCACTGCAATGGGAGCCAGTCCTCACACACGGTTTGAATCAGACGATTAAAAGGGAGGTTCAATCTCGCCCATTGCAAACCATCGTGTGAACCGGCCTTTACAGCTGGATAGTAATATGGAGTACGATAATAGATATCATATTAATACAGTGAAACCTCTATGCATCGTTCCCGGATCTATCGTTTTCCTGGATGTATCATTCATTTTTTCTAGCCCCACTCCCATATAATCGATGTTAAATTTTCCTGGATGGATGATTTTATTTTCCTGGTCCCTTGAAAAACGATGGATAGAGGTTTCACAGTACATCAAATACAGAACAGACAGGTGATGCTTTATTTTATCACAAACTTCATTTAGTAATGGAAAGATTTTATTATTTCCAATTATTACATTATAAACATGATGACTAAACTATTGAGCTCAACTTATATTGCAAAGTAGGCCTATATTATGGATTTGTAATTAACCTTTTGAATGCTACACACCGTAACCCGTATCGGCTTGTCGTGCCCACCATGTTACACACGTAAATAGCCGTTTTGAATTCCGCGCCATATTGATTTTTTTCTACTGGACTGTAAACTCTAGATATCAACCTGATTTTTTGTGCTCTTGCGCGATCTATTGGTTGTACATATATGTACTTCCTCGAAATAACATCGACCTTCGATTCATTTAATAATAGTAGCATTTATTCAGACGAATGTTTAATCAACAAACAAACTGATTCAGAGTCGAGTGAAAATGGCGAATGTTGATTGACCGACTCAGTGACTTTTCTTGACCGATTATGAGAAACTCACCCTGATACATGAATATAAGAAGATGAAACCGGTTTTTATCTCGCTTTTGGTATCGATAACAATGATAATGTATTCACTAGTGAATGTGAAGATGATATCCAAGCTCCTGCAGCAATTTCTAGACCTACTCAACCTTCACCTAGGAAATGTAGATCAGTATTTATGAATTACCCATCTGATTTTCCATCACCCTTCCATTTTTTCATTCTTCTGTGATCTTTTTCCTGTGGTTTGTCAAAAAAATCATGGAGAAATAATCATGAATGTAGCATCTGCAATCATTTGTACAAGCTATTTTAGTTTTGAAAAAATAACTCAGCGCAGGGTGTACAGCTGCTGTCAGAAAACTCTGCAGTTTAAAGGTTGAAATGATTCTAAATTATTTAAATTGATGTAGGCTTAGACCTACTGAATGTTATCCAAATTGGAGACCATCTTTAGACCTTGTAATTATTGTATTGATGATATAGATACAGATGATTTAGGCACGCAATTAATACGGCTAACTTGTAAAACGAAGGATCCAGAAAACAAAGAAGGGAGTTCCAATGCTCCTCCCTCTCACCATCTTTGTAAAACACATAACAACTAATAAGAAGAGCATGTCTTTTAATTTTATATTTTTTACTTCCTACCGATACCATCAAGTACTGTTTTGCCTGACTACGTGATATTTCAACATATTCAACAATATTTCAATAATATTTATATTCAATAATTGTTTGAAACAATGTTGAACAGAAAATGTTGAAACTCCAACAGGTCTGTCATGTCCCATTGAATGGAGATTCTCAGATGCTACGTTGTAATATGGATTGTGCAAATTAACCCCTGAATATACATATGGTACTCGAGGCCTATATAATATTCTACACACTCTACATATATTCTACGCGTGATGACCCAACCTTGGACTTAACTGCATACTTGAATGATTCCCAAGTTCTATTGGCGTCAGATGATAATCAATTAGATGATGAAATGAAGGTTTCTTAGATAATGAGGTACACTACATAGTGGGAAGGAATCGGTTGTGGCCTGTATTGTAAGAACCATCGTAGCATAAGCGTAGGCTGCAGAAGGAAACCACAGAAAACCTCTGGACTGTGGCGGGGATCAAATCGAGACTCGATCTGCACCCAGGTCACCTGGAGCAAGCGTTTTAGCACTGAGCTACCTGTGCCAGTAAATTACCAAAGAAGTATCTAACATGAGGGAGCATGGAAGGAATCGAAAAATGAAACGTATTAAGGGTAGTAAACGTACTGTAGTAACAATAATTGTACTTAAGAGGTTTGACTGCACTTATAATAACCGGTTATTGGGGTGGTAACGAGATCAAGCATATTCTAAAAATATTCTCAACCCACACAGCTTTCTCTTCAATCAAAATATTGTCATAATGCAAGCTTTTAGTCATTTTCTGACTTGGAGTATGGTTTTCAAGAAATCAAGTCTTGCTAGATGTAGGCCTTCTAATATTTTATTCACATTTAGATCATAATTGAATATACTTGACTTTTGAGATGGGCCTATTGTTAGTACTTTCTCAAATTCACTCGAGTCAAATTGAATCAGCTTGGTACCTATTTATATGATTTGTAATTTGTATCACTGCTTTTACAATTTCTGCCAAATGTTGAACCTGTATCCAACAACAACTAAGTTATTTGGGGGAACGTATGAGCAGGCAATAATGAAACTGTGAAGTGATGATGAGCAAAAGGACATTTACATAAACTCGTGCCTTATGCGGGACTCGATCCCACGTCCAACGTGACGTCAGTTTCTGATGCTGTACCTCAGCCAACTTGAGTATGGAGGGTGGCAAGCTGAATGGTTATAGAATTTGCATTTGTAGAAATTGAATCTACTAAAAGTGGCACAGAAAACCGGGAATAATTTTTGTGGCGATGGGGAAAGTATCATCGAAAACTCCACACATCTTAACTTATATAATATATATTTCATTCGGTTACTATCAAATCTTATCTAGAAAGCCGTGAATCTCGGCAACATGGTTCTGCTATCATTTCTATCTATTTGATGAATAAAAAACATGTATTGAATTTTTTTTTCAACAGCTGGTCCAAATTGCATAAAAATATTTAATAATGTGAATCAATTATATGTTCATACCAGTATTCAGTGAAAATTTCCAATTTTTTAAGAGATATCGTTTTTCAAATTTTTCTGGCCAGCCTAATCTAGGGCGTGTGCATTATTCGTTTGCTGATCTCTGCTCCTTTTATTTGAGGTTGGATGGGTTGTTGAGTTCCAGTGAGCCCATGTTCGTGCTGCCTGTAGGGTGTAGTAGAATGAAGCTCACGCGGTCGACTGTTTTCAGACTCGAAGGATCTGGAGCGCACGCTGGTAGCAGCCATTGTCGACGGCCAGCCTCGCACACGCCGCCCGTGGAAGAAAGTGCTGATTGTCGTCGAAGGTGTTTTCAGTATGGAGGGCTCGATTGTGCATTTACCAGAGATCATCAGGATCAAGAAGAAATACAAGGTGAGCACGCAATAGCTTGGCCGTGATGTCGTGATCTAAGCTCTTGAAACTATGCTGTGCCGTTTCTGGGAATTTGAAAACTGTTATTTTAGAAGCCTTGTAGACATCAATGGACTTATCCACATCGTTTCATCATTTGACGGATGTAAAACGTGAAAATACTTGAAATAGAGACTTGCTTCTATCTGAATAAATCAACTTTCTACTGCATGATATTAACCAGTGACTGGCAATCAACTGTTTGTTTGGCAAGTATATTGCTTAGAGGTAAATAGTGGAGGGTATAAACATGAGAAACAAGGCAGAGAACTCAGAGAAACTTCATTTTCCTTCTAATACATGTTTTCAGATTCTAATTTTGAAGGCTGGAGTTTCCATTTAATTAATCCGATACGATTATAGTAAATTCTGCAGGTTATGGAGTGCACCCTGGAACATGTGTTACAATTTACTGTGAGCCAGGCACCAACACCTATCAGTCACAGTCGTGAATGTATCTCTGATTGTTATTCAACGTTTCTGTATGCTTTCCACAAGATATGTTGAGGCTTGCATTGGTCGGAGGTCTTTCAGAGTACTTCCTGTCCTACCAATGATGAAAAATTGTGATACAAGGAACAAACTTTGTTTTCAAATAAACGCAAAATTATGTTCACAAACGAATTACCACAAACACTGTAATCATTGGAATCATGCAGTTCTTTGAAACTCTTCAAAGATCTAATGGAGAAGAAAATTCACAAACACTGTAATCATTGAAATCATGCAGATCTTTGAAACTCTTCAAAGATCCAATGGAGAAGAAAATTCACAAACACTGTAATCATTGAAATCATGCATTTCTTTGAAACTCTTCAAAGATCCGATGGAAAAAAATATTTATCAAACAAGAAAATGACACTACGTGTATTCAAAATTCTTCTGCAAATTCTTCTTTCTGCATCAATTTCTACTGTGCTCTTGTGGATTTATAATTACTATTATTTTCGAATTTCCTGAAATTTTATTAAAATACATTCTGTCGATATAGTTTTTGAAGGTCAAGTGGAACAGCAGACACTTCTGAACCTGACCATTTTATTTGTTGTTGTATTGTAATTTATTATGTAGGGGAGGGGGTGGAGGTGTGGGCCACTTTTCACTAAAACTTGAATATTTCATACAAATGATCCAATATCTGAATGTTTTCATTACAAAGTTTGGACTTTTGGCCCAATACCACATAATTTTGAAAGCTCTCTTAGCTATTATACTATTAGTAATTAATTTTTAAAAACATGTCGACAAAGTGGCCCACTCCTCCCAATGCCCGGGAGGTGTGGGCCACCAAAGAAAATATAGTGTAAAACAATGAAGTTTTTGTATAAAAACATATTTTTTTGCTCATAATATAACAAGAATAATACTTTCTTCACTTTCTTTCGATAATACTATCAACTCCTTTCTTCACAGCAGCCTCCATCACTACCTTTTCTGGAGGTTCCCTGTCTGTCTTGAAAGTGCGGCATTTGATCACCATTTTACAAAAAAAGATCAAACTTGACCTATGAATGATGAGTGACCCACACCTCCCCATGGTACAATTTAGCACTTGAAAGCTGATAGTTAAATAATAAAAGAAGTAATGTTATTCTATATTGTCTATGAATGTACCTAATTAATCAAATGTTTAATAAAAAATTACCTTATCTGGCAATCTAGCATGTGTCCTGAGAAGAAAGCAAAATACTGGGAGCAAAATTTTTACTTTGAGGTGTGCATTTTCTAAAAATGCCAATAAAAATGCTGCCAACTGTCCCACATTCTTCAAATTTCATCCACTTGGCAGTTGTTATAAAATACACCACCTGTTTGAGTGGTAGTTCTGAATCTTCAAAACTGTGACTGTAAGAAGAAATGGCCCACACCTCCCAGGGGCCCATACCTCCACCTCATCCCCTATACATTATGTGGATAAATAAAACCTCAATAATAATGATAGATAATCAATGTTTTACTAGGTGACAATCGATATGAAAATACTTACCGATCTTAAAAATGGCATCGAATGGCAACTCTTCTAAATAGCAGAGACATATATGTCAAGTTGGAGCTTATTGTAATGGAGCGTTTCATGTTCCAGGCGTTCTTGTATCTGGACGAAGCACACAGTATCGGAGCGATGGGCAGTCGTGGGAGAGGCGTCCTAGACTATTATAACTGCGATGCCAATGACATCGATATCCTAATGGGCACTTTCACCAAGAGCTTTGGGTCGGCTGGCGGCTACATTGCTGGCTCCAAGGTAAGGTTGCTGTCAGGAGTCACGGGCACGATGTCTAATACAGGATAGCTAATATCTTCAAAAAACGGCATATAATTTATATTCAGGCAAAAAGTTATTTAATGCCCTTCCCTCAAAGTTGAAACGTAAATATGGCTCACTGTTTAAGTATGCATTGAAAGCTTTCTTAATTGGGAAATATTCTCGTAGTTTTGATGAAATTTCTAACAGCGACTAATCATGAAAGTGTTCTATACTTCACCATACTTCAACATGGCCTAACCATACAATGTATGTTGAAAGAGATGCATGTAGAGGTGTTTGTTTTTTGCAAGCCGCAAAATCGCGAAAAGTTTTACATGTTGATGAAACATTAATTCAAGCATGATTTGACCAATTCTGAACTGATTGACATAATTTTCAGCGCGCAAAAATACGCGAAATTTACTCAAATCCATTCATAACACCGAAATCAAGTTTAAACCGCTAAATGTACCACGAAATTCAACCTTTTGAATGATTTTAGTGAAATATTATGTTTTACGTTACTTAACATGCACAATTTTATCCAAAACTTCAAATGCTATTTTATGTCAACACGATGTACGTTCAAGGTTAGAACGTGGGTCCAACGTTGCCAGTTCTATGTGTAGTATGGCTGAGGTGGCTCAACAGAGCAGTCATACGCACGAGCATAACTAAATCTAGCAACCCTGTGCGTGCTTTACTTGTGCGTAGAACAGCGAGGCTCTCTACGCGCAAGTAAAGCAAGATGAGGGGTTAGGCGAAGCGGGGGTGTTCTCAGGGTCATACAGACATCTGGCTTGTCGAGACACTGGAGCAGTAATGTTTAGGATAATGGACGACAGGATTTCAGGTATTAATTATGACAACTTTTATTCGTAATTTTTGCTGAAATTCGAATTGAACAGACACAAAACAATAATAAATAAATCAGCCAGCTAGTGCATGTAGACAGAATAATTCATTCATTTCATTCTAGGCCCCAATATTTATATTTACTGCCTTGCTTCCTACTTTTAATCCCAACATTCAGTTTGGTAATTTGACTCTTTCAACACTGTGAACTGTGATGAGTGTTTCCTAATGAATGACATAATAATATATAGTATTAATGGGACTCCTTGTTGTGCTGTAAAAATTGCTGAGAAAACACTTGACTTGAAGATAACCACATGGCTGTGCAAGTTGGCTTGGTTCATCCAAACTGCACGCCTACACTTTACTGCTGTACTATACAAATGAAAAACATTTTTTTCATAATTGGAATTTGTTAAATTCAAATGTTGATTTTTGGGGTCCTTTGAAACTCAAATTAACGAGGGTTTACTGTATATAGTTCATTTTTTTGTACTAAATATGTCATGCATGGGCCCAATCCTATTTTTCCATTTGAAACTACGTGAAATGGCATTCCCGCATGATATTAGGTCAAAAAACTCGTAACACCGCCAAACACCGAAATGTGAAAACATGGAAACGAAAAACACTAGATCATAACACCGTTTACAAACACCTCTATGCATAGGCCATAGGATATCAATGAAACTGTATTCTGTCTCTATATTTATATTATGTAGGGCCTACATTGTACAACATGTATTGAGCATCACCATCAACACCAACATGTCAAACATTGCCATGTGATTAATTTGGATAAATACAAATTATTACCATCATCATTATTATTATTACCAACGTGGTTCTAAAGCGTAGATTTGAAATGACACAAAATGGATGATACAATTTATTTAATCAGAAGGCCAAATGTATGTTACCACTCCAGAAGGTTATTACATCATGAAATGAAGGTCTTTATTCAATGATCATGATAATATGTACAGATAATTAATAATTGAAACTTTATTTGAAAGCCAGGTTTTTTGCCATCAAAGATCCACTGTTCAACTGTTGACACTGGCCAACCAGCTAAATACATGGATGGATAGCTGAAGTGGTTTTAAATATGATTCAGGTTGACAGCAATTGTTTGACACCGAGACGCGTAGCCGAGTGGTAACACACTGAACCGTCATTCGGGAGACCGGGGTTCGATTTCCGCCATGGTCGACCATCCTGACAGGGGTTTTTCGTGTTTTCCCTCTGTCATTCAGGTTGATACTGGGATGGTTCCTTAACAACAGGCTACGACCGACTCCTTCCCACCATCCAAAACACCTAATAAAATAACCTTTTATCTCGTCATCCCATCATCTCATTCATCATCCACCGACGCCAATAGATTGTAGCCATCAGTATAGTGCGTCGTTAAAACCCAATATGAAAAAATGACGAAGCTGACAATTGAAGCATTATATAATATATCGTACGAAATGAGCTTCATCAGTCAAACAGTGACAATGGTTGTGTCTGCTGTGCTGGGTTACTCGATCCATCTTAATCCACAGTATCATCTTACGCTTTCGCAGGCCCTGATTGACCACTTACGCGTCAACAGTCACGCAGCGTGCTACGCATCTGCCATGTCGCCGCCGATAGCGCAACAGATTCTCACGTCGATGCGCATAATCATGGGTGCCGACGGCACAAACGAAGGCGCCATGAGGATCAGACAGCTGCGCAACAACACGAGGTACTTTCGACGGCGGCTGCACCAGATTGGCGTCATTACGTACGGCAACGAGGACTCTCCCGTCGTTCCCCTGCTCGTCTATCTATTCTCGAAGATCGGGTGAGTACCAAGAAACTTGACTGTCCAGACTGTTTGCATGACATTGAGATGAGCCAAACTGTTACCCACGAATTGACTCTTTCGATTTGATTTCAAAATCAACTTCGAGTTGCTGCATAACATTTTCAGCTTCATCATAAATATATAATATGTACTAGCCCATATTTCAGCCTGTACAGAAGCCTATGCTACGGTTGCCGTTTGATGTCAAAAAGTGGCATTGATTTATTGAATTTATCATGATGATTAATCGATCAGTCATACTAATGAAAATTGATCAAGTTATAATTGATCATAAGATCAATCGAAGAAACAATTATCAAAAAGAACAAAAATGTTATTTTATAAATATTATTCATAATATATAGGCCTATGTCCAGTCAATGATCCAGTCAATGACCTAGATTTTTTTAGTCTGGTAGGCTCTTAGATTTGTATCCACGTAAGATGATGGAGCAAACCACAGTCGGTGTGGGTTAGCGGGAACGGTTGATCAGAACCTTATCTGGATACAAGCTTACACACTAGACCGTGCTTCATTTTTACAAACCCTCAACCATTTGTTTTGGAAGCACTGAGCTACAACTTCTTAGCATTTTTGAAACATCAATAAATTATCCATTTGATAAAAATCGCCAATCGATTACTGGTTAATGCGGTTTGATTATGTTTGATGATTGATAATCTGCAGCATCACAGTAATACAGTCAACCCCAGTTTATTGAAGTTTACTCCCTTTATTCGAATTATGCATTAATTCGAAATGAGCATAACCACGGCCACTGGTAGGCCTACATAGATTGGATATCATGTATGAACGTTGATTTATTTCTGTGATTAAAGTTTCTCTTCGAGTTTTGAATTAATATTCATGTGGTAGGCCTACTATTGTTTCATCATATTTTTATAATTTTGTCTAATTCAAATTTTGATGAAAATAGGTCTATATCATTTGAAATCAAGTAAAGCAGTGTAAGAGAGTAAAAAGTAACGAGAAGCTGAACAACGAAATAATTTAACTCAATCCAAGTTTCAAAAATGAGGATCTAACTTGCCATTGTAGGGAGTAAATTTGAATGCCCTTGAACCAGAGTGAGCATGTAAACTTATGCACTGTGGTTGTAAATCAACTATGCTCGTACCCATATCCTTTCTGATTCATCGTGCACATTGTAGTGAAAATGGCAATTCTATAACAACTTCTTGCCCAGTTCCAAAACCAATTTGGGATTTCACCAAGTCATTGAAGTCTCCATGGAATTGCCAATCTTGATTAATATCTATATTTCATGATCTTACATCTTTACTCTCATTCCCATCTGCATTGGGATTCTCTATGATATTGTTGATCAAATGAAAATGTTTGTGACAATCACCAACTTCTATTATTTTAAATCCGTTTGTCGACTGTCTTCCTCAGCATAACATTAGCAGTCCATTGATATGTCCAGTAATATGTGTGTCGCATGACAAGCGAGACCTGGACCCCTATTCCTGAAAGATGTCACTTTTGTGACTTATGTCACTTAGTAACACGAGTCACTTTTCTTCTCATCTCACTTTTATCACTACACTAAAATCTGGAGAAAGTGACTCACATTAGTAAATCGGGAATAGCAATCGGCCATTTTAGTGAGATAAACTGAAAAGTGACTCATGTCACCAAGTGACATCTTTCAGGATTAAGGGCCCTGCTCCCCAATCAATTCAACCACATCTTCCTTCACGAGTGAAAGCCGCCCTCGGTAGCTCGGTCAGCCGAGGCACCACTTCAGAAACTGAAGTGACCGTAGGGCGTGAATTCGAGTCCCGCATAAGGCATGGGTTTTTGTGAACGTCCTCTCACTAATTATCACTTCATAGTTTCAACATCACCTGCTCATTCGTACCTCTGTATAACCTAGCTGTTGGTGGGGTCGTAAGCAATCAATAATCATCACATCTTGACTGATTGGGCAGATCGGTAAAGCATCATTGAACCGTACTTAAACCAAACTCACAATAATATAGTCATTCGATCAAGAATTTGTCAACTATACCTAAAATCACATATCTGAGATTGATCGAAAATATCGAAAAATACCGGCACAAGTAGCTCAGTTGCTAACACGCTCGCTTCTTGTGGTGTGGTAGGTGAGGCGAATATTGGGCCTGGTTTGATCCCCGCCACCGTCCATCATGACATGGGTTTCCCGTGGTTTCCCTCTGAAGTCTAGTCTAATGCCCGGATGTTTTCTACAATATAGGCCACGACCGCTTCCTTCCCACTATACTTTCCAGTACCTAAGAAAGCTTCATCACATCATCCCATCATCTCATTAATCATTCTTATGACACCAATAGATCTTAGTCATCATTACAGTGCGTCGTTAAAACTTAAAACCCAATACAGTGAAATCTTTTTGCATCGTTCCTGGATCCATCGTGTTCCTACTTGTAACATTCATTTTTCCCCACCGAACTTCCATATCAATGTTGAATTATCCTGGATGGATCGTTTTCCTGCATGAATGGTTTCAAGTTTTTCGTCCCTTGAAAAACTATGCATAGAGGTTTCACTGTATAAATAGAAGAAAAAATCGAAAAATTAGAAATTCCGTTTGATATCAAAACAGAATGATGATGTCGAATATCGATCGAAAATATTGAAATCAAACGGCAACCCTAAAATAATACCAACATAATGTATCCCTTGTTTGTTTTATTGTTTGCAGGGCGGTAGTGCGTACGCTTTGCAGCAAGAAGATTGCTGTTGTTGGCGTCGGTTTCCCGGCAACACCACTGATGGAGGGACGTATTCGCTTCTGCCTGTCTGCTGCGCATACCAAGGAGCAACTCGACTATGTAAGTTGAAACAAAGGACTTGGTGTCTATAGGAAAAAAGTCTGAGGCTGAATATATGAATTGGGTGAAAGGGAAAGAGAGAACAGCATCTTACCGAGAATTATGAGTAGAGAAAGGCCTACTCATAGTGAAGAGCCAGTTGATAAAACACCTAGAGATGAAAGATACACGAGATTCTGACGTTTCAGCCGAAACGTCGGAATCTCGTGTACCTTTCATCTCATGTGTTCTATCAACAAGCTCTCCACTATGAGTCGACCTTTCTCTACTCATAATTCTCGGTAAGCTGCTGTTCTCTCTTTCTCTTTCACCCAATTCATATGAGTTGAAACAAAAAGCTTATTAAGCTAGGGAACAAGCCACTAAAATTGCTATCTTCCTAGATAAGGGTTCAAAGGTGATGACATTTTTGCACATGATATCTTTTTGCTTGAAACGAAATATACGTAGTGCCTATATAGATATATGGAAACAAATTGTTGGCAAGTTTTTTGTTTTTATTTTTTCCAATAAAAAATTCGACTTATTTTTCAAATACTACTCCTCCCACACTTTTCATGTTTTTGAAGTTATTATTTTTTTTTATTTTTCAGCTCAAATGTATGAAAGATAAATGCACATTTTGGAATTTATTCCATTTTTTTTTTTTTAATAACTGGTTTTGAACAGAATAATTCAATTTGAAAATTTATTTAAAGGAAAATTTGGCCCAAATTAAAAATGTGCAACCCATTTACTGTCAAGAATATCACATTGGATTCACATTAAAAAAAACAGTATTACCACTAAACAGGAGTAGCAATTTTCAATATCGCATGCATATGAAAATACTGAAAGGAGTTACAGGCAATACAAAGTTTTGATCTTTATTCACTACAATGGCTTGAAATGTGACATTTTCACGTTTGATAGTGTGACAGGTGTTTATACAAATATTATTTATCGCAATAAGCATGTCTCCAAATGTGACCAAACTTTTTGAGATTCTTTAATAGCGTAAATAAAAATAATACGAAAAAAAAGACGTGATTTTCAGTGGGTTGTCCCCTTAACAGGATCAGTGGTAATGCAATGTTAAATAATAGTTTCTTAAAACAGGATGATAGTAGTGCTGTGATTGGTTATTGAATAAAGTAATTTTAGAAAACGGTCACTGCTGCTCAGCAGATATGAGAGAATGGTGGTTATCTGCAACTTGATATTTACCAGAATATGATTTTATCTAAATTCATAGTCACAAATTGATAATATTTTTGAAAATACGGTACAAAGAGACCAAAGAGTACAGTGAAACCTCTATGTATCGTTCCCGGATCTATCGTTTTCCTGCTTGTATCATTAATTTCTTTAACACCCCACTCCCATGTAATCAATGTTAAATTTTCATGGATGGACCATTTTCCTGCATGGATGGTTTTATTTTCCTGGTCCCTTGAAAAATGATGGGTAGAGGTTTCACTGTACTTATTTTAATGCATCATTTAGTTACAGTCGAGCCCGCATATAACGAATTTCAAGGGGAATAAAAATCTGTTCGTAAAAACAGAATTTCGTTATAGAGATTTATTGCTCTTTTTCATAACAGCACTTGAATGTTAGAGATTTATAAAGATAGGCCTACATTTACGACTTGAGCCCTAGTATAGTACTGTATTAGGTGACATATTATCATCGCATCGTATCATCACTTAGTATGTTTGTAGAAAGTAATAGAAAACAACAATGTCCTTTCATAAAGAACTCATCATCTGCCATCACATGACACCACCACTCCCCACTTCTCGTGTTTTATTTCCTAGGTTACAGGACACTATCACGAATGGAAATGAAGGAATGTAAACAAAAAATTGATAAACAAAGTCATTGAAGATGTCACCATCACGTCATTATTTAGCGCGCGTTGAGCGAATGTTTGGATTTGTCCGTTCCACTTTTCGTGGGACGGGGAGGGAGGGGGGTGCAGCAATAGTTATGACCACGTGCTGTACGCGTCACCAGCTGCTACGATGTAGCCTACAGTCCGTTCAAAATAAATGTGACCTGAAAATAAATTCACGCAAAATGCTCCGATTTTTGAATATTTTGTTGGAAATAGCTGAAAATAATGAGCAAAATATGCTGTAAAGTGACAAAAAATTCGTAATAACCGAATTTTGAAATATAAATCACTTCGTTATAGGTCTTTATTTAACATTGTAAGGATAGGAGATTTGAAGGGGAATGGTAATTAATTCGTAAAAACCGAAATTTCGTTAAAACCGAGTTCGTTATATGTGGGCTCGACTGTATTTAATAGCAGACACTTGTAGTTATACGTTTAAGCTTGACAGGAAAACACACCATCTGGAAGGCAGTGATGAGACTATGCTGCCCCCAAGTAGTTATTAAATAAAACAATACATTGGGACAAGGTCATATATATATATATATGCTTGTTACTACAGCCCGAGTTTAAAGACACCACTCAGGTGTTCCATTTCACATCTAGCACAGTACGTGTCCCGTCAAACCGCAGTACGGCAAGATTCGACTGGACATACTCCGTACTTCGAAGCAACTTTGAAAGGTTGAAGATAATTGAAGTCATTCAAACGATGTTGTACAAGTGCAGGCGACACTCTTGAAAATAATTCAACAAGTCGAACAACACGGATCTCGAAATTCACGAAAGAAATTGAATGGTTATGAATTGCCTCATTTCTGGAAATATAAAGAGGTTGAAATTGCCAATTGGAGAGTGACACAGAAAAACTGGAATGATTTGTATGCCAATAGGTTGACAAAATTTCAAATTCACATTGCCTCCAATGTGATGCCCATTACTTTGGTGGTAGGTCTATCCTCATGGAGACCAGTAAAACTTGAAGAAATTATCAAAATATACATCAATAAATTTACGTATCCACCACGGAAGTCTGTTGATGTCACCGATTGTTGACAAATAGTTTTGTGTCAATGACTTTTAACCAATAATTTCTCAGTCTCAGTAAATTGTTGTACTTAGGACAAGCCTATTTGTTACTAGTAGGACTTTGCAGCTACCCAAAATGTCGGGTCACCTTTCAAGATCTGAAGATGAAGCTTTTATCAACCAAAAATCACACTTTTTTATTATTTCATATTCTGTTTGCTTCTTGACATTTTGATCAGTGAGGCGCTTATGAGGCATATGGGGCGATAGTTTCTCATGATTTGATACTTGGGTGCAGTGCATGAATCCATTAATTCATACCTTGAGAAGTTTTGAAGGAATTGGTTATTATGATATCCATTGGCTGAGAGCAGAGACCGTGTGACGAGCCCCTAAAGACCAATCAAATATGACAGCGAGTAAAACTAAAACTAAATACGGTATATATGAATTGGGTGAAAGGGAAAGAAAAAACAGCAGCTTACCGAGTTTCATAAGTAGATAGGCCTACTGATAGTAGAGACCCATTGAAAGAACACAGAGATTATATATAAAGAACTAAATATAGATTAGTAGGCCTATAGTCTCTTATCAAAGACTAGTAAACTTAGTGGACCCCCGTCAATCCAAACTCGGGTAATCCAAAATTTGACATATTTCGAACTTGAACTAGATCCCTGGCTGAGGGTATAGGCATTTCAATGTTGATTAATATGGTTAATCCTAATTCTAGCTAACCGTAATTCAAACAAATATTTCGACCATTCAAATGTATAACACTGTTTTCAGATAGGATAATTCGAAACAGTTCGAGTGAATCACTTGAATTAATCTTGTTCCCAATTTCTATCCTTTTTATTTGACGCGTAAGAATAAGCCGAAGCACGTTCAGTTGTTGACTGCTTTGTGTGTGATCATCGGAATGAGAGTGGTCTGACCTTGAATAGCACGAGAATTTCCGTTGAGCTCGGAACATCGGTCGTCAGACTCCGGACGGTTGAGCGCCAATAGAGGCAAGCTGTACGACAATCTGTGAGGCCACTCTCAACGGTTTCTCATCCATAGATTTGGCCGGTCGCATAGCTTTCTCTCGGGCGCAATACAAAATTGAATTGATTCTAACTCGGAAGAGAGATGTTTTTTTATGGAAATGAAGTTTTTTTTTGTCAAACCGAAGTTTTATAAATCAAAATGATTTTTCTGGGGTCTCGTGCATTTTGGATCGAGAGGGATTACTGTATTACTATTTTTGTTGCTGTGTCTCTGGTCCTGCCACAGAATTGTACCTTGTGTACAATCTGCCTGGTGTAAGAACTTGATAAAAAATATTTCCTCCATCTGTGTCTAATAAAATATAAACCTGTCTCTTAAACCAATGCAGTATGCCTTGTTATCTTCGACACCACAGATCATAGTTTCATTTATACTATGCAAGCAAAACCAAAAATGTTGGTGGCCGTAAAAATCATCTGGGCAACCCTCGGGCTTGAAAGCAAGTCTGCTATTCATATAACTACCTGGCTCATATTAATTAGTGTGCTGCATTCGCGACTCTGATTAGTTGGTGGCTTACCAGACCCAGCTCATGAGTATCATATTCAATTCCTTCAAAACAACTTCACCATTAATTCTGTTGAAATTCATTGCAATGTGTCGTACACAGATTTGAGGCACTTGTGTTGCGTGTTTTGGCTTTTAGTTATTTTTCGAAAGCTGCTCTTTCATTTTTGGTTCAATGAAACTAATCAAGACTCCCTCAGGACAACTACTTGGCTGCGCAGCTATAACTGGTCTACGGACCTTTGTACTTCGAGGATGTATTTCTTTCTATCTCATAGTACAAATGTGTACGCGTAGTCTAGAACAGGTTGCTACCCTTGTCATAGTAAGGGAAATAAGTGGATTGGGTGGCACGCGCCAGCGACCAGAAATGTACAAAATAGAACCGCAGACCGGTTGTCATATCATCGCAAAAGTAGATCGATGAGCATGACCTGAGCGATGATTACTAGAAAATATATTTGCTCGTTTCTAAAATAGCTATACAGCTATATTCATAATGCTTATTGTTCACTATGGAGTTTTTTCATTTTCCAATTATGGTCACCCTACCTGACAATCATCGGGGAAAAGTTTATTGAATAGGATCTGTAAGCTGCCTTTCTCGCGTTATTTCATTTTAATTTTTGCACTACGTTTCACTTTTATGTACACACAAATTCTCAAGAGTAATTAAGCAGCACAATTACCCAAATTTCAACATCATAAATATTTTTGTTTAGTTAAAATTTCATACAGAAAGATTAACCTAGTTGAAAAATAATTTCTAAAACTTAGGCATAGGCATTTTGAAATAGGGTAAGAACAGACTGAATAGACCACAAAATAGTCACTTTCCTATAAAATGAAAATTATTTACATTGTGATTGGGGTTTATGACGTTTATTCATACTGCTATCATGATTGGAATGCACTCACAGAAATGTATGGAAATTTTAATTATTTTTTCATGTACCACTGTTGAACTAATATGTTAATTTAGAAAAAAAAAGTTGAAAATTCCAAGAATATTTTGGAATCTGTTGAAAAATACGTCAAACCGTTACATACAACAAAACCAGTAGATATTCAGCATGAAAACGACAATTGAAACATTGGTTGAGTGACCCTTCCTTTATCAGATAAGCTAGATTTCATCTACATACATTAAGTGTTTTGATGCAAACAATTGATTTCTGCTTGGTTAACAACAAAAAACGGAGTGACTTTCCCAGGTCTTGTATGCCGAACGCAAGCGGTTGGGCTGTTTATTTTCAGTTCAGCCCAATTTGCTACGAACACATCGATATCAATACACAATGAAATATCTCAAGAAGTAATCAAATTATATAGGTAACCATGTCAACTAAGGCAATCACAATAACAATGTGCAAATACTCCTAAAAGTAAAATCATTATCTTTCATTCATGATTCCTAGGCATCATTTACCTGCCTCTGAATCAGTAATGATGGTGAATACGTTCCGGGAAGATTCCGAGCGATCGTCCCCCGTATCCCACACCACTAGCACTAGTGCTTCACGCCTTCACCTCTTAAGTGTAACTTCTATCCTCAAAGAGATTAAGGTTCCGAGCAACCTTACCCCATATCCCACGCAACTAGCGCACAGGTGGTTGAAGTCTTCATCTCTCGTGTGTAACTTTATTCTCGAGAGATGAAGATTTAGAACCCTCGTGTCTCACACCACTTGTGCACTGTTGTTTCCTTCACCTGTCAAGGATATAAATATATAAACTAGGTACACAACATAAATTGTTGCATGTTGGTGCAAAACGATCCCAGACAAAAATTTTGATCAACCACAAAATATACATCTCGCGCTACATGCACCATTTCATCACTTCTTGAGATATTGCATCGTGCATGGTATCGATGTGTTCGTAAAATAACGGACTTTGGGCTAAACTGAAAACAAATAGCCCAACCGCATGCATTTGGCATACAAGACCAGGGAAAGTCATCCCTTTTTTTTGTAAGTCTAGGTAACAGAGTTAATTATTTGTATCAAAACGGTCATGATGAAATTGAGCTCATACTAATCTGATAGAGAAAGGTTCACTCAACCAATGATTCAATTGTCATCTTCATTCTGAATATCCATTAGTTTGATATACCAGCGTATCAAACTGGTAACATTGGTGTACCAGGTGTATGTTACAGTTGAACATATTTTCCAACCAGTTTTTCCTCAATTTTGTCAGAATTCTCAACTTTTTTTTTCTTTTCAAATTTTTAATATACTATTCCAACATTGATTCCTCAGTACATAACAAAAAATGTGATTCATTTCTGTGGGTGAGTTCTCCTTGAGCTTTCTTAATTGAAGAACAATGATTTTGTATTAAGTGTTGATGTTATTGAAGGAAAAAAAATTTAACTCATATGTGCTTGTTCTGTTAATTTTAGGCTCTGACAGTCATAGAAGAAATCTCAGATACATTGGGCTTACGGTATTCACAAAAGCCACGAGAGAAAGGCATCATTCCTTACGGTTCCGAGGAAGAAGACGTGGACTAAGTTGTGATCGTGGACTGTCCCCCCTCCTTTACGAGTATAGCGTGTATGGTCCACGACGAGTGCCGCCATATTAGAGTAAAACGGTGAAGCTGATTGCATATCTCGCTTCGCAGTAGGAAGTAGTGCCTGATAGAAACGGAGGTTCAAATTATTTCTAGCCTGCTCGCAAACGTGTCTTCCGTTGTGCTATTTATTGCGTAAAGATGGCGAGGATTCTTCTCACTATTACTGACGTATACAATGACTAATGTATTTTAAAAACAACTTTATATTTGAAAGTGCATTTTTGATTAGCAACTATACCTTTTTAGTTTTCACCTAACTGTTTAAGAGTTTGTATGAGATTAGTTGACACATGGAATTGGGTTGATGATTTGAATATTGTGTTCAAATTGTTAGTTTTGTTTGCGCAATAGGATCTCTCCTATGGTATGAGTGCAGGATATGCTGGGCCCTCAAGGGTATGATGTGTGCCACATTGCTCATCATAACTGTTTAATTGAGTTGAATGTGGACTGTGGAAACTGACCCACTGTACCTGTTGCTGGCTAGAACATTTCAAACGTGAGAGGTTTTTCCACTTCTGTCGTCCAACATTGGCATAGAAGACGTCATCGACGTTGTGTTGCACCAACATTTTTGTGCCTTTCTTCGTGATGAACGAGTCTTTAACTGAGACATCAACATGTGAGCGAACACTTGAGAACAGTAAACAGTATATTTGTTCTGGTAGCTGTAATATTTGCCACAATTTGTTCCGATCAGCTCAAATATTTGTCAAAATGCTTCAGCTATTTGGATTGCAAGTTGAGCTTCTTTGTGAGTTCATAAATTCACCAACATATGTGATAATCAACAGATCAGAAGCCAAACGTATAGAATTCTTATTGATGGTCTCTTTGAGAAAGTCTTTTACAACGATCCCAAGGATTATTACATAGTGGAATTCTATGGTTCTTGAATGATTATAATCATTACACATATTGTCTCATGGTTCTATGTTCTGTTGAAAGTGGAAGTAGGAAAGTTGACAAACTGTTTTTTCCATACAGTCAACTTATACAACTGTATCACTAAATGATGTTCCAGAGTGGTTGTTAAAATGAAACTTATAGGGTCTGCTATTAGTCTCGATAGCTCCAACGTGCTTGAATATATTACAAAAAGCAAACCAAGCTATGAACTAGATATTACTTAGCTGCATGAACATAATGATTCACATCAGAACTGTAATATCGAGAATACAGAATAAGATGGAACTCTTATTACATATCACTTGGAACGTAGAACTACCCAAGTTGTGGTGCACAATAAGTAATAGTGGCACATTATGGTCTTTCATCACCAAATATCAAATGTTCATTCTTAAGTTTTCAGATTTCTAGATAGGCCTGTTATTTAATAATACCCTACGTAATATGTGTGCATAGAGTCGCCTTTTGGTTCAAGACATGACCCTTTTTTTAGCCAATCGAACAACAGAAAAAATGTTTATTTATGCATTGATTTTTGAATATTTATGCTCATTTATATAGGCCCTTACCAAGTGACAGATAATTCATTTAAACGAGCATTGTAGAATATTTTTGTATCGTATTATTATTGCAGATACACATAATGCACTGTAGCAAGCTACTCTTATTTACCTTCTTTACATGTAACTATATTTATTGAACATTTCCTTCAAATCTTCAATTTCAATTTTGAAAAATTTTCTATGAATATCTTTGAAATGTCTCTTATCTCATGAACAATTTGGGTGTGTAGGCCCATTCACAATGCAACACTGACATTAACACTAACCCGAGAATTGTTTCTCTCATGAAAAATCCTTTGTCCACTGGCCTTGACCTATTCACTACAGCCGTACGCTAGTACACTAACCATGACGTTGATATAAACGTGAACATGAAAGCTAGCAAGCTCCAAGCTTTCATATCGACATTACTGTAAACGAGAATCAGCCAATCGGACACCTTCAATTTCGGTTCAGTTTGACGGCACAGAGTGCAGTGATAGTAGCAATGTCCTCGAATTATAATTGCCATTTATTTATTTATATTGGATTGAATGACGCACTGTACTGATGACCAAGATCTATTGACGTCGCTGAATGATGAATGAGATACAGTAATGGGAAAATTAGATGAAAGGTTATTTTTATTAAGAGGGGCATAGCCCTGTTATTAAGGAACCATTCCAGTATTCTCCTTAACAACAGAGGGAAACACGAAAAATCGTTGACGGAATGGTCGACCATGGTGGAAATCAACCTCCAGTCCCCCCGTCTCAGCGGTTGCTTTGTTCGAGTCCTCTATTATTGTAGATATTTGCTATGATTACATCATTTGGATTCTTTGTTCTCGTCACAAGTTGGCATCAGAGTCTTGTTGCATTGTACTTATGTTTACTGACTAATATGATTCATCCTTCAATACTTCACTAAAACATTCCTCGAATGTTTGATTTTCGGAACAATCTCTATACTGTACAACATTTCTATTATCTCTTGGCTTTTGTACCTTACGATATAAATGTATTGACTTCTTTATAATGGATAACGACGCACTACAATGGTAACTAAGATCTATTGACATCGGATGAATGATTATTGAGATGAAGAGATGAAGGTTCTTGGGTGATGGAATCTACTATCACTGCCAGGTCACATGGAGCAAGAACGCTAGCTCTGAGCTACCAGTGCCAGTGATGTTTTGACTGCTTGGCACTATGTCTGTAGTTCACATATGTGCATTACTTGTTTCTATCACTGATTCATGTATCCATGTTGAAGGCTTATTCCAATATAAATGTTGAAGATGATATATTTGGGACTATAAATGAATAAAATGATGTTTCTCAAGTGGGTGTTCATTAGAATGACACCACTTATACAGCGTGTGTGTATTGTAGTGTAGTAGACTTTTTCTACACTGCCTTACTTGATTAGGAAAACTGGCTTTACAAGAACATTTTCAATGTGAAATTGCTCACGCGAATGGGGTGGAGCGAATAAAGTAATGTGTTGCTACCCAGCCGCAATTGAAGGAAGGTGGGCAAAGAGAAGGGCGTGGATATAGTGTCCCGTGCTTTTCGTGTCAACACTGAAGTTCATTGGCAGTTTGTTGGAACTGTTGACATCTCCATAATAATGGTAATTATATCAAAACCGTATTGAACAAGACATCTACGATGAAATTATTTTAAAACATTCGTATTAACATCAACACAGCTGTTGTGGGAAAACAGTTTGACGGTATTGTTGACAGTTTGAATTCAGACTGTATCCAGCTGTTTTGTATGTGAAATGCCATGGTGCAGGTGAAAAAGTAAACACGAGCTTGACTTTTGTGAAATACTCTGCACCACTCGGCAGTTGTCTCTGATTGGCTAATCATTCAAAATGGGTTTTCAAACTTCGTATTCGTTCCTGTGTGCAACAGCAAATTTGCGTCAGATATGTTTAGCCCAACTTTAGTGGTCTTATCCTATTGAAAATCTTGGCATACATATACGTAGTGTGTATGTTTATGAAGTGTGTGTGTGTGTGTGTGTGTGCATGTGTATATATATATATTTATATATATATATATATATATATATATATATATATATATATATATATATATATATATATACAGTAGAACGTCGGTTCTACGTTCCTCATATATACGTTTTTTACACTTGTACGACTTTTTTAGGTGGGCCCGACCATTCTCCATAAGACTACATGTTAAATTTATTCTGTTATACAACTCATTTATTTACGACTTTTCGTATATACGCCTCAATTTCTGGTCCCTTCCTGCATTTTTCAATAATCCCAGTCAGATGTTTCCATCGGATGTTCATCATAAAAGCCGTAAAAACCCAAGCTTTGAGTGCAAAACTTGAAAAACCAGTCAATCATTGTGAGTGACATCGCGTCATTTCAGTAGACCAATTAGACGCGTCGAAGCGACTTGGATAGAGAGAGAGAGAGAGAGAGAGAGAGAGAGAGAGAGAGAGACGAGAGTTGAGGTAGCCCCTCCCACTTTCAATGCTGCAGTGGCTGGGTTCGAATGTATGCAGTCCTACTTGTTGAATAGCGTATTGAGTGAAACAGAACAGCTGTTGCTGTCAAAGATGTGCGACTTATTGTACCGAGTGAAGACTAAAGCTTCTAAACAGAGAGTTATGATGGACTTTTTCAAGTAGTAATGAAAGATAACTTTAAGCAAACCCTGCTTAGTGTGAGTTCCACTGACTGAATAATTATTACCATGTATATTGACACATTTATACTACATATGGGTGTATTAATGTTGATAAAATGTGACTAGTTGTTGAAACATTGAATATAATCCATCAATCATTTATACGATTTTCCATTAATACGATTATTTTCCTCAGTCCCCTCAAAGTCGTATAACCGACGTTCTACTGTATATATATATATCAGTATGTATGTATGTATGTATGTATGGATGTATGTATGTATGTATGGACGTACGTAGGTAAGTATGTATGTATGTATGTATGTATATATGTATATACATACATACATACATACATACATACGTACATACATACATACATACATATATATATATATATCTGTGTGTGTGTGTGTGTGTGTGTGTGCATGTATGTACATTCTGGTCCTCCATATGTTTCGATGACTTACGAATTGTTATTTAGATATTTGGGGTTTTAAAAATGTATGTTTGAAGAATAACTAATAATAAAACACTTTTTTCAATTATTGTTTCACGAATTGAGCAATATTTCATGTTATTTAATTAAACATTCATGTTGTAATAAAAATTTGTTTCATTTCTAGTTATTCTTGAAAAATTCACTTCATTTCCTTGTGTATGTGAGCCAATTCAATCAATTCACAATTTATTTTATTCTGATAATATTTATATGTTAATGTTTATGTATTATATTAAAAAATCATTTATTGTATAGGCCTATATACACACATTTATATAATGATGATATATACATATGTGTGTGTGTGTGTGTGTTAATTTTTCCATGTCATGAAAGAACAATTTGTAACTAGAAATGATGTTGAATAAATTTATCTCCTATCAAAATGTTGCATTTGTTTTACTTCCATTCCGATTGACAGTAGAAAGACTTCAGTACCACCACTAGCCATTATATTTTAAAGTTTAAACTAGCAATTCACACCAACATCAAGATATCTGAAAATTAAATTCTAATTGAATAGCTTGTATTACATGGCCGTATTTAGACCTAGCTTGGAATATAGCTATCGTACCGATCATGCTATTTATGCTGTGGGATGCTAATTATTGTTCAAATGATAATGTTGTATTTTCATATTTTGAGTATGATTGACAACGTCAAATTATTTAAATGGGTAGTTGAATTTGTAAGTTGAATTATCGAATTGAACCTAACCTATGGTGATATAAACATCGACCTAACCAAAATATCAAAAGCCAACATTATTATCCAAACAGTTATTTTTTCCAACACTTTTTTCATGAAGTAAGCGTCCTCTCTAGGACTGTATTTAAGGTGCAGGCCTACGAGGCCCGGGCCTAGGGTGCCAAATTTTCACCAGCTCATTAAAATTGAAAATACCAATTATTATTCAAATAATTATTACTTCATTATGTAAAGTTGTATTTATTTCACAGAAGTGTATGTGGACCTAACATTATATACATTCGTACGGCATGCTATCAACTGTCTCTCAAACAAGTGAAACAACTCTCCCTCAAACCACACTGACTCTAACTTATACTGTCTCTACAAAAAAAAACTGTATCTCAGATCAACTGTCTCTCAATAAATTTGTCTTTCGTTCAAACTGAATTTCTTCGTGATTCCTCCAGAGAATGTACAAAATGGGGTGGGGGTTTTCCCTACCAGCCTCTTCAAAGTTCTCCTAATCATCTAAAAAAAATCGAAGAAATCTTGCAAATCTGATCTACAGAACAACAGCTGTCTCTTGAAACAACTTTATCTCCATGAGAGCAATGCAAATGACGGGGAAAAAAGTACCAAGATTACGTGTTTTCTTTTTGAGGGAAAATGTAGAAAAACGGGACTTTTACAAGCCACGACCAATGTACCTTCCCTCTATTGACAAACACCTATGATAAAATGAGCTTTCATCTCATCACCCCACCATCTCATATATCATCCACCGACGCCAATAGATCTTAGTCATCAGTAAAGTGCGTCGCTTAACCCAATTAAACCAAAGCTCTTGATGATCTGTCCATATAGTAATAACGACTATTTACAATATGTATTTGTAGAAATCATGTCTTATTCTCAAAATATTATATTTCATATTTGTATTATATTGTACTATTTTTATGACACATTTGATAACTTGTACCACAGTTCTAATGAATATAGTATGTTATAAATATATATAAATATAAATACATACTGGCACAAGCAGCGCAGTGGTTATTGCGCTCGCTCCATGTGATCGGGGAGGTGAAGGGGCATGTCGGACCTGGTTCCATTCCCGGCACCGTCCATCTTTACAGGACTTTTTCATGGTTTTCCTCTGTAGTCTAGGCTAATTCCAGGATGGTTTCTACAACATAGGCCACGACCACTTCCTTCCCACTATCCTCCCCAATACCTAAGGAGCTTTCATCTCATCATCTCACCATCCCATTAATCATTCATCCGACGCCAATAGATCTTAGTCATCATTAGAGTGCATCACTAAACCCAATATAAAATGGTGAAAATATATGTATGTATATATATATATATATATATATATATATATATATATATATATATATATATATATATATATATATATATATATATATATATATATATATATATATATATATATATATATATATATATATATATATATATATATATATATATATATATATATATATATATATATATATATATATATATATATATATATATATATATATATATATATATATATATATATATATATATATATATATATGGGCCTATACATATGTGTATATATATATATATATATATATATATATATATATATATATATATATATTTATATATATATATATATATATATATATATATATATATTTATATATATATATATATATATATATATATATATATATATATATATATATATATTTTTTTTTTTTTTTTTTTTTTTTTTTTCAATTAATATTATTTTATTTCTTCTATTCTGTTCCGTATTATTACTTTTGTTAGAATTGCTTAATATAGCTTCAATTTCTCTTTCAAAAAGTATTTGTATAGTTGGATCAATTCTAAGGAAAATAGCCTGTTTTAAAATTAATTATTCAATTGATAATTGATCCAATTGATTTTTCGTTCATCATTATCAACAAAAATGAAGTTATTGATAATTGTTTTTTCTCATTTTTTTGTATCAATCATTTTTACTATTCAACTGCTTTTTACTAACATGAAAAAGTTATTCATCTTCTATTGATACTTATTAATTATAACTGACCATGCAGATAATTCACTTTACAATTAACTTCAGGAAGAAGTTATCCAGATAAATGATATTAGGTCTATGTTGAAATAAATAATAACAAGAAAAATATGTTCTCTGTGTATATATAGGCCTAATTATATATAATATATGTAATTTTTTTCTCATTTTAAAGTAGTTGATGAGTATATCAGCATATGTCTTGAAGTGACTGACAATCTCGCTTATCTCCTTCAAGACTACGTATTATCATAAATATATCAATAGTGGAGAAATTTGTGTCATAGACCTACAGTCCACAGACAAGTAATCTATTATGACTAGATCAAAAAATGCTATAACTTGTCTATACATATGATGACTGAAACAGCTTACAAACAAAATATTCGTACCCTTAAGCACATCACAAGAAAAATTAAAATTATCTTCCATAGTTGCATCACATTGAGAAACAAAATCTTTGTGCTAGTCATTTGTGTATGTGTGACACATCTTGAAAATGTGGTATGTGTTGAATATATTATTTATTTATTCATTTAATTGTGTGTTACATTACAAAAAATAAAAATATACATTTTTACCAGGATATTAAGATAAACAGCCAAAATGGTATATTTTGCTTATGTTCAGTCTAGATTGCAATATGGAATCATTATTTGGAGCCAATCTCATCACAGTAACCTTTTATTCACTTTACAAAAAAGAGCGTTGAGATTCTTGGCTAATGCTAGTTTTGACCCTACATCTGACATTCTATAAAGATTCTTGTAGGCCTCTTCTTAAGAAATTCAATATTTTGACTCTTCCACGTTTGTATATTTTTAAATGTAATCACGTATGTAGTGGAAAATAATTTTTATCCAAACGACATCAATGAGTTTAAATATGATCACCCACACGGAACTAGAAATAGAAATATGTTCAGAATTAAAACGCATTGACTCGAAATGTATAAAAAGGGTTCCATCTTTGCAGGTATACAGATGTTTAATAACCTTCCTGCTCTCATCAAAGAGGCTGCCAATGGCGATATCAAATTTTTCAAGCACGTTCTTAAGTCTTATTTATCTGACAAATGTTTTTATACAATTAATGAATATTTAATGGAAAAAAAATTGGTCAATGTGTGACTCTTTTTTTTTATCATTCGTCTCTTGTATTTAACTTATTTTATATTGTGTGTACATGTTTTTAGTACCTTTTGCAGTTTTTAGTAGCCTACAGCGATTTTTTTATGTATTTCACAATATTCTTATTTTTGTACTCTTTCATGACGCGATAGCAATATCATGTATATGATCAATCTGCATAAATAAATATTATTATTATTATCTCAATACACTAAAAGAGAGAAATGTTACAATAAATGAAATGTTACAATACATAAAATGTCACACTTAATAAATGACACAATAAATTAGATTTTACATTTAATCAGTTGAATGATATGGAATAAAAATCTTTCATATTATACAGTGCCTGATTCAGAAGTGTGTTTTTGATAATATACTTGAATTTGTTACAGTTGGTTATTGATAAATGATAATATTTCCTTCAGTAAGTGATTGTATAATTTTAGGCCTAAACGATGAGTACTACTTTATTGTAGTATTGATAGTAATTTAAAATGGAAGGAATATATTGAAGAATTGCGGAGAAAGGTAACTAAGATAGTATTTACCTTTTACTACTTTAAAAACTGTATATATGGTACTGCAATAGGAGAGAGCCTAATCAGATATATGGAGTTCAGGTGTGAGCACAGATAATCGAGCTAAATTTAGCTCGATTATCTGTGGTGTGAGGCAACTCTGCTGATAAATTACTCATATTATTATATCTAGGAGAACGCAGTATATGCGTTGTGAGATGAGCTTAGAAGTATGGAAATTGAGAATTAATATTCTGTCGCTAAATCCACATCTAGGGACCTTGGATTACTTCAAATGTTTAAAACGTCACTGTCTTCCTGTTTTATTCATCACTCATCCTAATCGTTCTGAATTGATTGGTGTACATAATTTTTTATTATTAATCAAAGGTTTGGGTGGAAGACCACTTTCAATATAGTGAACCCCGCCCGCCTATGTTGGGCAATCGTTGTAAATTTATTATTATATTAAATTATATATTATATTATATTATATCATATTTTATATTCAAATATTGACCAAATAAAGACTTACATACATACATACTTTTTGCTTAGATTTAATTAGTTTCTTTTATAGCTTTGATTGATTTGCCGAAAAAAAAAACATTATAAATGTGTTTTCTTCATTATTTCCCATCCAAATGTTATGAAAATCACTGAAAATGTGTATGACAGGTTTTTACGTAATCAGTGAGAATTCTGAAGCTTTTGAAGAATTTTCGTTTTTCAAGTATTTTTCCTCCTGGTTATTCTCAAGGGAATTTTCCAAATTTTCCGATACTTTCCACGAAAACAGCACAACCGATTTTTCTGAAAAACAATCCCAGTCTATTCTGGTGTAACACCAATATACAGAAATTATTTTGAGTCGACTGGTCTTCTTCCTGACTCGTATGCCGCACAGAATGGAAAAGAAATGAAAAAAAAGAAGCTCAATATTTTTCTTTATATGGAATGGAAATCTTCGCTACGCTCATCTGATTATAGGCCTGAATATGCAGAAAGCAGGTTTAAAAAATATGATCCATATAAACGTACAAGTTCTTCGCGAAAATCTGTTCATTTATTGTTATATCTCATCAGTTAGGGGAATTTATAAATGTAAAATCAATTATTTTCAGAAGAATTTAAACAATATCAATATCATAACTATGGGATGATATATATATATATATATATATATATATATATATATATATATATATATATATATATATATATATGTATATATATATATATATATATATATATATATATATATATATCATATATATATATATATATATATATATATATATATATATATATATATATATATATATATATATATATATATATACATATATATATATATATATATATATATATATATATATAGGCCTATATATATTTACACTAGATATTTTCATTCTCAAACTGTAGTTGGGATCATACAAAAGTCAAGTTGAAAGTGAAATATTATATTGAATTACTGTAATAAAAGGAAATTCAACTATAGAATATCTTTCTAATATCATTCGTATTGTGTTATTCTGACGATCGACCCTATAAGCCACATAGAGAACCGTGTCAACTGGTGCCCAACAAGGGGGCCGAACAAAAACCACAAAACCAACCCTGAGATTTGACTTCGCATTTTATAGGTTTTATGAAAAAAAAAATGTATTGGCGCCCACGGGAAGTAGAAGTGAAGGAATTTTATCTTCGAAAGTAGTAGACTAGACGACATTACGCAACGGATTTTGAAGTGAGATCAAAACTTCGTGTGTATATTTTGTATTCGTAATTTGTATTACGATTTGACAATGGATCAAATGAAAGAATATATTTCAACCATGCAGGACCAGATAGCGAAATTAGAAGAGAAGTTAGTTGCTGCCCAGCTCTCTTCACAGACGTCAGGATTTACACCTCCACCGAGACCAACAAAGAGAGAACTTCCCCTAAAGGACATCTTATCATGGTCCATTCCAACATTTAGTGGGATGCCCCATGAGAATCCGGAAGAATTTTTAAATACATGCGAAGAGGTTTGTGCTCAACAGGATGTGGAATAAGCCTGCTGGGTGGCAATATCACCGGGCATCTGAGAGGTGAGGCACAACGCTGGTGGCAAGGTCGTCAATATTCCAGGCCAAAATGGAACGAGTTCAAAACTGATCTGAACAATCGATTCAACGACGCTTCATTGCTAGAATCGTTCACGGCCAAGCTACATGGGGACAGACAGAAGCCAGGTGAGCCCATTGAATCTTACATCCAGAAGAAAATTCTCCTACATAAGCGAATTCACCCAGGACAACATATTGCTGCGGCAATTCGTACAGCGATTGAGCTCATAGAAGATCGCATAAGGCCTTTCCTGCGAGCACCCTTACCGGTGACAACAGATGAGTTGACGAGTCGCGCTATACAAATAGCCAGGGACTTGAAAATCGACAGCATGCCGGACCCAGTAAGTCAAACGAAGACACAACATAAACCCTTCAACAGACACTCAGCCTAAAACTCTTACTCACACTTCTCGACAATCAGAAATGTCAGGTGAACCAGGTAGAATGCTTAAAGAATGTTATAACTGCAAGGAATCAGGTCATTACTCCTCCAGTTGTCCACATCCAGCAACTCGTCGAACCCAAGAAATCCGGGATCGCCAGGTAAATAATACGAGATTGGCCATCTTAGCATGTAAAGAACAAAAGAAGACACTTCAGCTTGTCCGGCCATTGAATTAGAATTAAATGATCAAATTTGTCGGGCACTGTTGGACACACAGGCGCAGATTAATGTGATAGACGAAAAATTTGCGAGTTTAATGCAGTTAGAGTCACTACCAGCGGATATAGAAATAGAATTGGCCGTTGACGGGGTTATAATACCATCAAGAAAGAAGGTCAACTTGAAAGCATCAACCAGTACCTAGGTCTTAGTCTGGGAAGCATATCTCGTGAAAGATCTATATTGTTCCGTGATCCTTGGACAACCGTTTCTCGACCGATACGAAGTGGTTGTAGATCATGGGAGCAAATGTGTCACACTCGGTATAGACAAGAGAGAGTGTATCAGTTGGTCGAGGTCTGAATCTCGCAAACATCCGGCACGTAAAAAAGAACAATTAATCAAGATAATTGGAAACGAAGGAGCATTTACGGGTTCTAAAGAACGTTTGAAGCTGATAATGGATTATGAGGATGTATTTGGTGATATTGGCCGAACAAGAACTGCTCGACACGTTATCGAAGTAACCAGTAACCAACCTACGAGACTGCCACACTATTCATACAGTCCGGATAAGCAACAGCTCATAACAAAACAGGTGAGAGAATTAGAACGTGAAGGTTTAATCGAACCAAATACCTCCAACTGGGCATCACCCATTGTGTTCGTTAAAAAAAAAAGATGGATCAAATAGATTTTGCGTCGATTATCGCAGGCTTAATAAAGTTACTGTGTCGGATGCATATCCAATGCCAGGCTTGACGGACACTCTATATAGCATGGCTGGAGCTAAAGTGTTCTCCACACTTGATCTGAAGTCGGGTTTTTGGCAAGTGGAAGTGGAAAATGCATCACGTAAATATACTGCATTTACTACACCACTGGGATTGTATCAATTTAAGGTGTTACCATTCGGCCTCAAGAATAGTCCGGCAACGTTCCAAAGACTTATGGCAGAAGTTTTACGAGGTTACATTGGACGATTTTGTTACGCCTACATAGATGACATAGTAGTGTACAGTGTGGATTTGGAACAGCATTTGGGTCACCTGAGCAGAGTGTTCGAACGTCTACGCCAGCACGGTCTCCGGTGTAACATAGAAAAGTGTAGTATTGCTAGGGAACAGATCTCATATCTTGGGCATATAGTAGATAGTAATGGAGTATCGACACCACGGGAAAAACTCCAAGCTGTTAGCCAATACCCTCGTCCACGTAGTGTCAAAGAGTTACGCCAGTTTTTGGGACTTTGCTCATGGTATAGCAATGCGGTAGATCATTACGCAGATCTAGCCGCTCCACTCACTGATATGCTGAGGTCACATATTAGGTGGAAGTGGACAATGAAACAGGAGGAAGCCTTCGAGTCCCTTAAAGAAGCTCTACTGTCCTCCCCGCCACTGCACCACCCAGACTACTGTAAACCATTTTTCTTACAAACAGATGCTAGCAATGCTGGCACGGCACCCGGGTGCCGTCTTATTTCAAGGGGATGAGGAAGATCGACAGATCGTAGCATATGCCAGTGGCAAGCTTAGTCCGAGAGAGCAGAAATATGCGGCTCACGAGAGAGAATGCCTTGCCATCATTTGGGCTACTAAAAAGTTCCAATTGCTTCTCGACGGAAGGCACTTCAAATTGTTAACAGATAACCAGGCTCTAGTTTGGTTGTAAACACCAGACTAAGATACAACAAGACAAGCTAACACGTTGGGGGCTACAACTCATGCGGTTTGATTTTGAGGTACTCCACCGCCCAGGTAAACTTAACCTGGCAGCTGATGCGTTATCCAGGGCCCCAGTCGGCGCTGCGGAAGAATGGAAAGATGAACTGGAGGACATATGTCCACCAGAGGAATTAACATTGGGTAGCAATAGACCTCGTTTATTACTGATGAATTTACAGGAGAACAACAATAAGCTCAAACATCATATAGCTGCAGCTCAAGCAAGAGACCCAAGTATACAAGAATTTGCTACTGCCCTGTCACACCAGTTAACAGATGACAGTACAGAAGCAGCAACCAGAAGGAAGCTGTTTGTGAATTACAAGTTACATAACAATTTGGTGTACGCAAGACAGACAAACAAGAATGGCAATGAATATTGGACTAAGTGGGATGAAGAACTTCCACGAATTGGCTTCTGTCTACGCGACCGCGTGAATGAGGCGACCTTGTTTTCCCCCGCAATGCTTGTATTGAACCGTGAGTTAAAAGGACCAGGTGACTGGACATTAATCATTCCACAAGATGAACCCAAGTTATCTCTAGAAGATTGGCAAACGAACGAGTTACAGCGACATGAGTTAGTGATACAACAAGCCACAACTAACTCCGTAGTATATCAAGATGCTAGAATAGGCCGGGCAGAAGAAAAGGTTGAACTCAAAGTTGGACAATCCGTTATGGTTGCAAATCACTCATTATCAAAGGCTGAAGAAGGCACCTATGCTGGATTTGATCCCAAGTGGAATGGTCCATTCCTCATTACGAATCGGATTGGGCCAGGGGTATACGAAGTGGATAGGATTGGGCCTAGAGGTGGCTTTACGAGTTACCACAGTTCCCAGTTACGACCCTACGAGCAACGAGAAATAGTCGCGAATGCAGCAGAAAATGAGACAGAGCATCCCTCCTACACGACAGTAGAAGTAGCAGCATCTGCAGCGGCTACGAGCAATGAGGAGGACGAACCAGAAGTAGCGTCGGAACCTGATAGACCAAAGCGCAGAGCTACAAATTCAGCTAATAGACTGAATTTTATCCAATCAAAGTTTTTGGGGACTTGATAAATGACTGCTAATGTTTTCGACTTAGTAGTCATGTCAATTTGTATTTTGAAGGTTTTCATTCTTTCATTCATTGTATGATTTTCAATTTACGAAAACCTTCCTTCTTAGAAGGGGAATGTTACCGCCAATATATAGACCTAGACAGGTTCTAGGTACATCATATTGGCAGTGACAAAAACAAATGACAACAAGATGAGGATTGTTGTAGTTTTTGGAATGGCAGAAAAGATAGAAACGAACATAGAAAAAGAGCTAGTTAATAAAAGTCAAGTTGAAAGTGAAATATTATATTGAATTACTGTAATAAAAGGAAATTCAACTATAGAATATCCTTCTAATATCATTCGTATTGTGTTATTCTGACGATCGACCCTATAAGCCACATAGAGAACCGTGTTTTTTTTTTTTCAATTATATTGTATTTTGGCATAGATTTATGCAGATTTATGTAAGCACATTTCTTATTTTTAGGATATTCAAGATACTTGAGTCCTAGAAGTCTGAAAATCACTCAATATAATGCAAGAACCTTGGAAGAAAAATTTGTGTGCACGGCCATCAGGATGTCATCAACGTCAAGAGGGCTATGAAGCAACAAGACTTTTCACTGCCACTGGTGTTTCTTGCATGCATGTCATAACAACTATCAAGGTTTCAAGAAAAGAAGGAAATTTTTTTTTTGAACATTGAACTTGTCTAATTTACGATTAATAATAATTTCAAGAAAATCAAATATCCCAAGAAAAGAAGAAGAGAAGAGAAGAAGTTGAGAGAAAAAGAAGACCAACAAACATTTGTGTATCCATCCTGACTTGGTTTTTCGTGGTTTCCCACAGTCCTCGAAGCAAATGCTTGGATGAAGTACTAATTGGCCACGACCTTTAATTAGTAGAGTGATAGGCCAATTAATAACATTATAGGTCTATCACTCATTTTTTTTTTTTTCCATTTTGTATAATGACAAACTTTACATTTGCTGTTAATGAAACGAAGTGATCATTGCCCAAGAGACTTAGTTCAAAGTGGAAGATATCAACATTCGTGTGTTTTGTTTACTCTCAATACCAATGTTGATAATGTCCGGATATATATCACAGAAACGGTTTTTACTTATAATGTGTTCCGGACTTTCGGAAACTGCAAGACTTTTATCTGCGGCGGAAAGTTATGCTCACCGACAGCGCAGCCCTGGTGTTGAAGTTCATTGGTTTTAAATAATTAAAATGGGGTGGTAAGATCGGCCTTGTGGTGCCCCGTCCAAACGATCCTACTTTTTATCCTTAGCCTTAATTGGGGAACAATGATTTTGTATCAAGTTTCGATGTTATTAAAACAAAAAAAAAATACAACAGGGGAAAGGGGAGAAAAAAAGTGGCGTAAATAACCTTCGCTTTTGGCACGCCTTTGAAACGTAGTATTATATTCAAATCAATTCATGAGGTGAATACTTATTCTGGAATACTGTCGACATTAAATGTCTTACAAGGTGTTTGTCTGACGGAACAGAGCTTTGTCTATCGTTCGACTTGGTTGGTGCCTACCACACGTGACTAATCGACTTCTAAAATACTCATCATACTGGTTGGTGTTCGTAGTAGGGTTGCCATACGTCCCTCTTTTGGCGGGACAGTAGGTCCGTGAAGTTGGCACCCCCACCACGAGCACTAATTCTGAGAAGTTCCGAATATTTAGTGCTCGATTAGTGCTTTCGATTGGCACCAGTCCCATAATTAGTGCTCTCATACTTTCCGGGATATTGACTATTCAGTGGTGGGGGTGCTAACTTCACGCTGCACCCCCACCACGAGCACTAATTCGGAGAAGTTCCGAATATTTAGTGCTCAATTAGTGCTTTCGATTGGTATCAGTCCCATAATTAGTGCTCCCATTCTTTCCGAGAGATTGACTATTCAGTGGTGGGGGTGCCAGCACTAACACCACGAGCGAATATTCTGAAATGCTCAGAATATCTGGTGTTCAATTGGTGTTTCCGATTGGTACTAGTCCCATAATTAGTGCTCGCATACTTTTCGAGATATTGAGTATTAGTGGTGGGGGTGCTAACTTCACGCTGCACTCCCACCAAGAGCACTAATTCTGAGAAGTACCAAATATTTAGTACTCAATTAGTGCTCTCGATTGGTACCAGTCTCCTAATTGGTGCTTGCATACTTTCTGAGTTATTGACTATTCAGTGTTGGGGGTGCTAACTTCACGCTGCACCCTCACCACGAGCACTAATTCTGAAAAGTTCCAAATATTTAGTGCTCAATTAGTGCTTTCGATTGGTACCAGTCCCATAATTAGTGCTCTCATACTTTCGGAGTCATTGACTATTCAGTGGTGGGGGTGCTAACTTCACGCTGCAACCCCACCACGAGCACTAATTCTGAGAAGATCCAAATATTTAGTGCTCAATTAGTGCTCTCGATTGGTACCAGTCCTATAATTAGTGCTCACATACTTTCCGAGTTATTGACTATTCAGTGGGGGGATGCTAACTTCACGCTGCATCCCCACCACGAGCACTAATTCTGAAAAGTTCTAAATATTCAGTGCTCAATCAGTGCTTTCAATTAGTACCGCTCCCATAATTGGTGCTCTCATACTTTCCGAGTTATTGACTATTCAGTGGTGGGGGTGCTAACTTCACGCTGCACCGCCTCACCACGAGCACTGATATTTGATGTTAAATCAGTGCTCTCTATTGGTACCAGTCATATAATTATGCCATTCTAATTACCGCATTTTTCCGTTGTGACCACGGCAGACACATAGAAAAAAATCTTCAATTAATTTTTCTTTTGTTTTTTGTCCCTGACGTTCATACATTTTTGCATCCGAATTCACGTGCTGGAATATTGGCCAAATCGGGCGAACGATGTGGAAATGACCAGCATTTCACTTTCGGAAAAAATTTGTTTCGTTTTCGAGATCCCGGTCGAGGTCGGTATTATATGTCCTAACCCGACCTAAAGGACCAGTTCGAAACCCAGAATTATCTTTCTTCCTATCAACCTCCACGACCTGTTTGCGGCCATCTCGGGTCGTTTTTCGCGTCAGCGGCCACTGCAGCGACCGCGACGCCACCGCCCGACGTGAAATAGGCCTAGCAACCAGAAAAAAACATTTGCGCCAATTAATTCTTTTTCGAATTTTTTCCTCTTGATGTTCGTAGATTATGACATCCGATTCCATGTGCTGAATTATCGGCCAAATTGGGCGAACGATGTGTAAATGGCAAGCATTTCACTTTCGAACAAACTTTTTTTCGTTTTCGAGATGCCGGTCGAGGTCGGTATTGCATATCCTACCCCAACCAGAAGGACCAGTTCGAAACCCAGAATTCACTTTCTTTATATCGATCTCTTCGACCCGTTGGCGGCCATTTTGGGTCGTTTTTCGCTTCAACGGCCACTGCAACGACCGCGACGCCGCCGCCCGACGTGAAATGGGCCTAAAAACACGTGAAAAAAAGCCATTTTCACCAATTAATTTTTTGGAGGATCTTTCCTTCCAAACATTCGTCGGTTGAAACTTCCGATTTCACGTGCTGATATAACGGCCAAATCGGGCGAGCGATGTGGAAATAGCGAACATTTTACTTTCGGACATTTTTTTGTTATCGAGATCCCGGTCGAGGTGGGTATTGCATATCCTACCCCGACCTGATGGACCAGCTCGAAACCCAGAATTAACTCTTCCTATCGATTTCTTCGATCCGTTGGCGACCATTTAGGGTCGTGTTTCGCGTCAATGGCCACTGCAGCGACCGCGATGCCGCCGCTCGACGTGAAAAAAGGCTAATAACCCATTAAAACAAAAACATTTTCTCCAATTAATTTTTGGGAAGATTATTTTCGCTGACATTCGTAGATTATGACATTCGATTTCACGTGCTGAAATATTGGCCAAATCGGGCAAAAAATGAAGTAATGGCGAACATTCAACTTTCGGACAAAATTTGCTCCGACATTTCTGACACGCGTAGTATGATTCATTGAATCATTCGAGATATCGCAAAAAAACTCAACGAATAAATGAATGCTGAAGGGACCTCGGAAAAAATCACGTGAGATGAAAATGAGGGGTGTACTAATACAATTTTTGAGTTTTTCTTATAAGTGTACCCCATTGACAAAAAAATCTAGAATTGAATGATATTTTCACGGTTTTCTGGCAGTTGAACGGAATTTGTAAGAGTGATGCCGTGCCCATATTCGGGTTGATTGGATTGTGCCCAATCCAGAAATGATTATCTCAAAGAGATCCAAACAAAACTTCGGAAGATATGGTGCGAGAAATGTGAATCATGTCAAGTGGCTTAAGACCAATGTTGAATTGATTTTTTTTGTCAATTAACATTGGCCTCATGAGGCTACGACATGGTTCCCTCTTTTTGCCCATATCCTCCAGACTTTTGTTCGAATCCATTCATGGTGATCGTTCATGTATTGAGCATAGTCCAATCAACCCGAATCTGTACACAAACTTTTCGCAAAGTAATTATTTTGGTCACCAGAGGGCCTTGAAAAGACACCTGTTGACTGAGAGACAGACACGTTTCCGTCCCTCTTGTGGTCGAATAAAATTTTTGAGAACAGTTCTGTGTCCATATTTGAGTTCAATGGACTGATCTCTATTCAGAAATGATACGCCCAAACGGTTCCGACAAAAATTCTGAAAGATAAGAGCGAAAAAAGCAAACCATGTCGTAGCTCCTCGAGGTCAATGTTGAATCTTGAATAACATTGACCTTATAGGGCTACGACATCGTTCCCGTTCCTCGCCTATATATTTCACAGAGTTTTGCTCGGATCTCTTCGAATTGATCAGTTCTGGATTAGGCACAGTCCATTCAACCGAAATCTGAAAAGTTCATCAAAAATTTATTTCGTCCGCCAGAGAGCCGTGAAAAGACCCCTTTCGGCCGAGAGACCGACACCTTCCCGACCCTCTGGCGGTCGGATAAAATTTTCTAAATCAAGTTTGTATACAGATTCGGATTGATTGGACTGTTCTTATACTAGAAATTATAATATTGAAAAGTTCCGATTGAACGTCTGGAAAATATGGGTGAATATCGAGAACCATGTAGTAGCCCCGTTGGGCCAATGTTGATTGACAAAAAAAAAATCATTTCGATTTAACATTGGTCACAAGCCAGTACGACGTGATTCCCATTTCTCGCACCATATCTTCCAGAGTTTTGTTCGGATCTCTTTGAGATGAACATTTCTGGATTGGGCACAATCCAATTAACCCTATCATGGGCACGATATTACTATTAAAAATTCCGTTCGAACGCCAGAAAATCGTGAAAATATCATTCAATTCTGGATGTTTTTTGCCAATGGGGTACACTTACAAGAAAAACTCAAAAATTGTATTAGTACACCTCTCATTTTCATCTCTTGTGATTTTTTCCGAGGTCTCTTCAGCATTCATTTATTCGTTGAGTTTTTTGCGATATCTCGAATGATTCATTCACTACGCGTGTCAGAAATGTCGGAGCAAATTTTGTCCGAAAGTTGAATGTTCGCCATTACTTCATTTTTTGCCCGATTTGGCCAATATTTCAGCACGTGAAATCGAATGTCATAATCTACGAGTGTCAGAGAAAAAAATCCCCCAAAAATTAATTGGAGAAAATGTTTTTTTAAACGGGTTCTTAGCCTTTTTCACGTCGAGCGGCGGCATCGTGGTCGCTGCAGTGGCCATGACGCGAAACACGACCCTAAATGGTCGCCAACGGATCGAAGAAATCGATAAGAAGAGTTAATTCTGGGTTTCGAGCTGGTCCATCAGGTCGGGGTAGGATATGCAATACCCACCTCGACCGGGATCTCGAGAACAAAAAAATGTCCGAAAGTAAAATGTTCGCTATTTCCACATCGCTCGCCCGATTTGGCCGATATTTCAGCACGTGAAATCGGAAGTTTTAATCGATGAATGTCCAGAAGGAAAGATCCCCCAAAAAATTAAATGGAGAAAATGGCTTTTTCACGTGTTTTTAGGCCCATTTCACGTCGGGCGGCGGCGTCACGGTCGTTGCAGTGGCCGTTGAAGCGAAAAACGACCCAAAATGGCCGCCAACGGGTCGAAGAGATCGATATAAAGAAAGTGAATTCTGGGTTTCGAACTGGTCCTTCTGGTCGGGGTAGGATATGCAATACCGAACTCGACCGAGTTCTCGAAAACGAAAAAAAGTTTGTTCGAAAGTGAAATGCTTGCCATTTACACATCGTTCGCCCAATTTGGCCGATAATTCAGCACATGGAATCGGATGTCATAATCTACGAACATCAAGAGGAAAAAATTCGAAAAAGAATTAATTGGCGCAAATGTTTTTTTTCTGGTTGCTAGGCCTATTTCACGTCGGGCGGTGGCGTCGCGGTCGCTGCAGTGGCCGCTGACGCGAAAAACGACCCGAGATGGCCGCAAACAGGTCGTGTAGGTTGATAGGAAGAAAGATAATTCTGGGTTTCGAACTGGTCCTTTAGGTCGGGTTAGGACATATAATACCGACCTCGACCGGGATCTCGAAAACGAAACAAATTTTTTCAGAAAGTGAAATGCTGGTCATTTTCACATCGTTCACCCGATTTGGCCAATATTTCAGCACGTGAATTCGGATGCAAAAATGTACGAACGTCAGGGACAAAAAACATAAGAAAAATTAATTGAAGATTTTTTTTCAAGGTGTCGTGGTCAAAACGGAAAAATGCGGTGATTAAAATGGCATAATTATATGACTGGTACCAATAGAGAGCACTAATTAAACATCAAATATCAGTGCTCGTGGTGGGGGTGCAGCGTGGAATTAGCACCCCACCGTGCACTGAATAGTCAATATCTCGGAAAGTGTGGGAGCACCAATTATGGGAGTAGTATCAATCGAAAGCACCAATTGAACACTAAATATTTGGATCTTCTCAGAATCAGTGCTCTTGGTGGGGGTGCAGCGTGAAGTTAGCACCCCCACCACTGAATAGTCAATAACTCGGAAAGTATGAGAGCACCAATTATGGGAGTGGTACCAATCGAAAGCACTAATTGAGCACTGAATATTTGAAACTTTTCAGAATCAGTGCTCGTGGTGGGGGTGCAGCGTAAAGTTAGCACCCCCACCACTGAATAGTCAATAACTCGGAAAGTATGAGAGCACTAATTATGGGACTGGTAACAATCGAGAGCACTAATTGAGCACTAAATATTTGGATCTTCTCGGAATTAGTGCTCGTGGTAGGGTTACAGCGTGAAGTTAGCACCCCCACCACTGAATAGTCAATGACTCCGAAAGTATGAGAGCACTAATTATGGGACTGGTACCAATCGAAAGCACTGATTGAGCACTGAATATTTGGAACTTTTCAGAATCAGTGCTCGTGGTGGGGGTGCAGCGTGAAGTTATCACCCCCACCACTGAATAGTCAATATCTCGGAAAGTATGCGAGCACTAATTATTGGACTGGTACCAATCGAGAGCACTAATTGGGCACTAAATATTTGGAATTTCTCTGAATTAGTGCTCGTGGTGGGGGTGCAGCGTGAAGTTAGCACCTTCACCACTAATACTCAATATCTCGAAAAGTATGCGAGCAATAATTATGGGACTAGTACCAATTGAAAGCACCAATTGGACACCAGATATTCTGAGCTTTTCAGAATATTCGCTAGTGGTGGGGGTGCTGGCACCCCCACCACTGAATAGTCAATATCTCGGAAAGTATGGGAGCACTAATTATGGGACTGATACCAATCGAAAGCACTAATTGAGCACTAATTATTCGGAACTTTTCAGAATTAGTGCTCGTGGTGGGGGTGCAGCGTGAAGTTAGCACCCCCACCACTGAATAGTCAATATCTCGGAAAGTATGAGAGCACTAATTATGGGACTGGTACCAATCAAAAGCACTGATCGAGCACTAAATATTTGGAACTTCTCAGAATTAGTGCTCGTGGTGGGGGTGCCAACTTCACGGACCTCGGGACACCTTATGCTTCGAAGTCCCGCGGCCCGCTGAGACATCAAGTGGGACACTTTTGTCTCGCTTGATCGTGTAATTTTCATATTTTCGCGCTTCGTGCTTATCAATTAGGCTACGTTCTTGAAAGTATCATCACATTTCAAATGATTCATAAATGGTTTGAGATTTATAATTTGTGTGTGTTTCATCACACGTATTAATATTGTGTGACCTGTTCACATGACCTTTCTTCTTTGATTAAATTAAAATGCAGATCTGTGAATTGTCTTTTGTTTGTTCAATCATAATTTGATATCGGCAATTTTTTATAGATATTAATCATTTTCTTGTCACATTATTCAGTACCGTTATAGCATTATCTAATATGTCATTGAGCATTGTAAATGTGAAAATGTGGCTGATTCGCGAGCTTGTTATTGTATTATTCACTTTCAATGAACTAGATGCCCCGCTTGAGTATTTTATAATAATGGCAACCCTAGCTCGTAACCTCATTTACTTACACAATCAGAAGTTGTTACATATTATTGGAACTCTGAAATAATGCCTATCCATAGAAACTGATATCTCAAATAATAATAAAAAACGTCTCCTTTCTGAACTCTAGAGTTGCTCCAAAATGATTAAAAGACGTAAAGGGGCCTTTTTATGATATAACCATACGACCTTTTGGTCAAGATAACAATATTCTGATATAAAAATGAAGAGCTTCAGAAAATAGTGGGATTCTGATTGAACTAAGGATAAAAGTAAAGTTTCAAGATCATGGTTTGTAATCGTCTGGAAATCATGATAGCACAACGTGTCAACAACATTTTGATGAACGTCGCATCCAGCGAGCGAGTCACAACACATCATTAAGAGATCATTAAAAACAAACTTTTAGGTCGAAAATAGCTTGCTAACATTATTCATAGAGAAATATGATGATGTATAGCTTGAGGTACAATATATTGTATAGGTATATCGTTGTCCCAAAGATTATACAAGTGAAAGCTGCAAATATCCTACCATACCTGCTTATAGACTGCATTTTATAGGAATTAGCAGAAACTCACAATGTTCGAATCAAAATTATTATATTAAAAACTGAAGTGAAAAGTGAATGATTGGAATTTGCTGATTAGTAAAAGCGTAATAAATGTAAATTCTTTAGAGCGGAGAAAATCTCTTCAATGGAGTGGTAAAATACAGTATGAATAATATCCTTTCAATATTAGAGTATTAAAAGCATGTCTATTTGAGCTGTTAAATTTGAACTCAATAAAATGTTTTATAAAGTCAAAATAAGACTTGTTTCGATGTTGATCGTATACCGGTACTGGATCGTGTCCATCGTACCGGTATCCTAATCATGAGTTATTTTTTGGCGTACTGTTGATGGTCAAAAATAGAATTTTTTAATCTGTAACAAGTGTATTAATTTTGTGTGTACTACAGCTAATCAAGATAATTCTACTCACTTTACATAACTCATGATCCTAGACAACTACTATACATTTTACGCTGATCGATCGGTTGGGTGACTTATGATAACTGTAAACAGAGAAGATATACGTCAACTCCAATGGTCGTAGTCTCGTGGATTTGAACTCGAACTCTCAACATAAACATTGCTACTGAAGAAACGTATTTAAAAGATTATTTGTATAACTGCAGATAATTATGAAAATGTGTTTTGTCTTGAATATCATTTTACTAGGGAACTGAAATGAGCAACAAACCACGACGATCACAATAAGGCATAACATTGATGTCATATGTACACTTGCGATTACATGGAGTGGTCGATCAAGTCATATTAAAATGTATCCTGAAAAACTGTACTTACATAATACGCACTAAAACTAGCACAGGCACTGATAATGTACATGCGCACTTCACACGTAGGCCTACAGTCAAAGAACATACTAGGGGGGAAATATGCATACATGTTATTTACACTAAAATTAAAAAAATTGTAAAAAAATATTTCAGGTGCCCGTAAAAGCACGGTTGCTGTCATATAAAGCTGTAAATCAAACTGCATTAAAATACATCCTGAAGAGAATATACTGATATTGTACGCACTAAAACTGAAGACAATGTGCATACGCACTCCACGCATAGTCGATGAAAAAACTAGCGGTTAGGTGTGCGTAGATTTTAAGTAAATTAACATTTTAATTTCGGAAGAAAACATTTTATTTGACCGTAAGTATATACTGCACAGCTTCGTACTTTTAACATTGTATTGAAGTGTTATGTGGTATCACGCGCTTATAGTAAAAACATGGTAGGCCTATAATAAAAGTAGTTTTCATGGAAAATATTTGTGTTCAAATGACTTGCAGAATCCATGTTATTTAATATTATTTACTCAATGTTTCGAATTTATTTCAACATTCATTTCCAAGAATACATATGAATGTGTATGTAATGAGTTTGATATATAGCTACCGGCACAGTAGCTGAGTGGTTAGCTCACTTGCTTCATGTGACCCGGAAGGTGAAGAGACATATCGGACCCGGTTCGATCCCCGCCAGTCCGCCACCGTCCATCTTTACAGGGGTTTTTCGTGGTTTCCATCTGTAGTCAAGGCTAATGCCGGGATGGTTCCCACAATATAGGCCACGACCGCTTCCTTCCCACTATCCTTCCCATACTACCCATAAAAACCTTCATCTCATCATCCCATCATCTCATTAATCATTCATCCGACGCCAATAGATCTTAGTAATAATTACAGTGCGTCGTTAAAACCAAATATAATATATATATATATATATATATATATATATATATATATATATATATATATATATATATATATATATGTATATAGCTGCCTCCCTCCGTAACTCAGTCAACTAACGCACTGTGATAAAAAGATTATAGACAGGTCGAATGTGGGCTCGAGTCCCACAAAGGCTATATGCCATGAGTTTTTGTGAACGTCCGTTCACCCATCCACAGTCATCGTTTTATTTTCACCCGTTCATTCGTGCCCCCGTATAACCCTGATGTTGATGGGGCCCGTTGAGCAACGTTGACAAAAAAGTTTCATATAATAAAAGAACAAAATTATTAGTTTAGAATGTTTTGTAAAAAGCAAATTTGAAACATTAAAATGATACTTTCACCGCATCAGCATGCTGACTGCAAGTTTCCTATTCCTTGTGGAATATTAAAATTGGTTTACTCTTCTTCATTCGGGGTGAAGCAGTAGTTGCAGTAATATATATCCTGCATGGTATTATAGTGTTCAGATAATGTGATAATGTGAATCGACAGTGATTTGAAATGGTCTGAACATATCGAAAACACGAGCATAAAACTCCGCCAAATAATATTCAAGCTAAGATCCTTAAGAAGTGTTCTCTCAACTAGTGATCTACGAGTGTTTTACCTAGCAACATTGGACCCAGTCTTGCGATACGGTATTGTTTTCTGGGGCGGTGCTTCTCAAACGTTAATAAACAAATTATTTAAACTGCAGAAATACGCTTTGAGAGTTATCTTCGGCATGCGGAGAAGTGAAAGTTGCAGAGGCTTATTCAGAAGTTTTAACATCTTGACAATCACATCACTGTATATTCTGGAGGTTGTGAGCTTCGTAAAGAATAATTTTTATACATTTGAGAGGAAAGAATACCATGTACATGACACCAGATTTAAAACTGTGCCTAAGATTGAAAAACATCGCACCGCCCTCTATGAGACCGGATTATTCCACAATGGTGTGAAATTTTTTAACAAGCTTCCTGACCATTTGAAATGTATAAATGATAAAAGACGTTTCCGTTCGGAAGTAAAATGTTTTCTCATAAATAAAGAATTTTATAATATAGACAATTTTTACTGTAAAACAACTTGAACCTATGTATTATGACGAGACATAACATTACCAATGTATACTGTGGAAAATAAATTATTATTATTATTATTATTATTATTATTAATGTTGGAAACATAACGTTTGTATGATTCGCGTCAACTAATAACCTGTCTAGGATTAGTTTTGGCTCATTTCGCTCGAACAGTTCAGTGTGATGGCACCTCCAACCCTCACCGACCTTGGCTTTGTCAAGTAGGCCTACTACTTACAATTTGTGCAACATTTCAACACTATTCTATTGTAGGCTATACTCATTTCATTATCGCCTGTTCATTCTATACAAACAGGAAGACGTGATATATAGGTTACTAGTGCTGGAAGAGAAAATCGCGAAAATTAGGTCACCATGTGCATTTCAAGTGCATCATTTAATAAGATGTGATTTAATTGATTGCTAATATAGTGAGTGCATCATTGCAATGTGATGATAATTGTTAATTAACAGCTGTAATGAAGTCTTCGACATCCCACTCCGTGATTTGATGAGGACATAAAGGGTTATCCGAGAAACTGAGAATTCTGAGGCGATATTTCCGTTTTGATTGATGAACGTTGACACATACAT
>OZ023327.1:38764148-38779148 GCA_964007535.1 Brachyptera risi
AGCTATGTAATTCCCCGCTATAATAATAAGCATGGTAAAAGGCGGTTGATGTACGTCATTCCATTCATTTTTAATTCTGTTCCTCAACATCTATTGAAACTTCAAAAAAGAAATTAAGTACTGGCTTTTAGACTCCTTGAGTGGTACTCTGTAATTATTTGCAAATTGATTTTTTAGTCACTTAATGTGTATTATTCGTGTCCACCATTATCCTATTTTCTCCCATTATTCTATCCTTCTAATTTAATTAAGCGCAATGTAATTTTTTATATACAAATGTAGTGTTTTCTTTCTTCGTTTTATTATTCTCTGTATAATCCACAGATAAGCCTTGTGCTAGGCTTTGTGGACAAGTGATCCTAATGTTTTATGTAAATGAATGATGATAATAATAAACAACATATATATATCACGAGAATGATAGTAAAGATAGTAATAATAATAATAATAATAATAATAATAATAATAATAATATATATATATTTTTTTTTATTGATTCCAAATAAAAGCGTTACAACAATAAAGGGTACTCTTGTGAGGTTCCACGAAACCCTCATGGGGTTTATCTGTGGAGATATATAATAACAAATCACTTAATATAATGCAATGAAAAAAATAAAGTACCTTCCTGATAATAAAATATAATAACAATACAATGAAGCACATTGACGAGAACGTGTAAGAATGAACAAAATAGGATAAATCAACAGAATTATATTCGAATTGCAGTTGTAGTGAGTAGAGAAAAATGCAAACAACATAGGAAGAGAGAACTCGAGGAAGTGAAAAAAATACCCAATTATACAATAATACATAGTAGAAATAAACAATTCATATGACACATTCACGAGTTTAAAAGTATAAAAACAAATATAAGCCGGTTGAATTAGGTCAAATATTAACAAGAAATGAGAGAAACTTATTTTGATAAAAATGATGAAGATAGATTTATAAAAATATACAATTATCAGATTATTTTAAATTGATAATTCAATCAATGAAGCCATTTACATTTAATAATAATAATAATAATAATAATAATAATAATGAGACATGGGCATATGAATGTTTGTTTCTTCTCCTATAAGTCAACATACGTCAATATATACAACATAGAAAAGATAAACTTATCTCTTGCGTGGGGCATTGGCCTCATAGTCTTTCTGCTCGCGAATCGATTTCTAACGTATTTTATACGTCAACATTTGGTATAGGGTCTATCAATGCTTGGGCTCCGTGATTTAGCACAGTGTCTACTATAACCTAACTAAACCTTATCGATCAAAATGACAATGTCACAGCAAGGAATATTATAAAAACATATTGAGTATAACGATGCACTGTACTGATGACTATGATCTATTGGTGTCGGTGAATCATATATGAGATGATGGGATGATGAGATGAAAGAGTTATTTATTATGTGCTTTTGGATAGTGGGGAGGTGTCGGTCGTGGCTTGTTGTTAAGGAACCATACCAGGATTGACCTGAACGACAGAGGGAAACCACGAAAAACCCCTTGTCAGGATGGTCAACCATAGCGGGAATCGAACCCCGGTCTCCTGAATGACAGTTCAGCCAGTCGGCTACTCGTCTCAATCTATACAATCGGACTATTTCACCTAATGAGGTTGATTGTTGTTGTTGAGGGAACTCTGAAGTAACCTAAACCAACTCAAATATGACTTACCTAGCCTAATTAAAAAATGTCTTGTCCTAATCTAATAAACCCATCATCCTGAACTAATTTAACCTAGCCTAAAACCTCGGTGTTGCCAATAACTCATGTACTTCTCATTCGACAAATAGCGACGTCGAAAAAGTCGAGTATACTTATATCCACGAAAGTAGAAAGTTCCGGTCGACCGCCCCCCTTTTCGATTCTGCTATCGTTCACTCCTTCATCTTTCGTGGATATTGGTATGTCTCGGAAGTGATTCTCTTTGGAAAGGGTGTTCAAATGTGTGCTACTGCTAGTTCATGACGAGGAGAGGGGGAGGGGGTCAGGCATATGTGATGCCACGTTTTGTTATAGATATAAAGCTTTTTTTATAGCAATAGATTATCAATTCGGAACATGATTCAAAATTTTTCCCCAAATTGTGCTGCGAATTGAATAGAATTCTGGACCATTTGAATCTGTTCTCGAAATACACTTGCGGTTAAATCAAATGTTTTATCCGATTTTGTATTTATTTAAATTTCAGGGGGCTTTCCTGACATGAAAAGTGTGGTATGGTGGAAGGAAGGGGGTATAAACAATTGCATGAAAAGTGTAGCGTATTTAATTTACATAAGATCTAGTCAAATCTGTTCTCGAAATACTCTTGCGGTTATATAAAATGTTTTATCCGATTTTTTATTTATTTATTTATTTAAAATTAACACACAATTTACAGCTATGTTTTCATCGACTGTGTGCAAGGAATGCTTTATTGAATATTCTGAAAATGGATTCAAAAATTCAATATAATTTATGCATATTTTAGGCCTTCTGTTTAGTTGTTCGTAGACTTACTTGGAAGGCATTGATATACAATGTATGCTAGTCGGGAGAGGGGGGGGGGGGTTATAGATTGTTCAGGAGTAGGACTATACTGACATGAAAAGTGTGGAAGGGCGGAAGGAAGGGGGTATAAACGTTCCTTAAAAAGTGTAGCGTAATTTACATACGATCCCCGCGTCCTCTGAAAGTTCGTAGAAAAACAATTATACGCGTTTATCACACCATTCAGGATAATTTGAAATCGGTTGATCGTTCGTGAGTAATTGATAATTCTAGATGGCCATACTGACGAACGAAATAAGATACAAATAAAAGAGATTCGAGATACAATATTAATAACATGAATGTAATAACTAGGCAAACGCAACATATGCGTTGTAAGATGAGTGAGATATAAATGAAATATTCTACAATATTCTACACGCCTTGACTTATACGGAATATACTCGTTTACAGTCTCTTTACACACCTTGACTAAAAAACTATCAAGTCTAGCAACCTGTCAAACACCGTGACATGATTCTACATAACTATGTAAAAGGTACGTCCGAATGGAATGAAATAACTGCCGGTAATACTGGAGATATATTTAAATCACTCAACAGCTTCAAAAAAGGTATTAAACGTTTGTACAGTACGCAATAGACTGAAAAATGAAGGCTAAAACGTAAGATGTAGAATGTAAAGTGAAATAATATGTTATTGAAATATCTTAATTATTCCCTCAGGAGGAAACATCACATAGAATATAAGTAGACCCATCAGGAATTAGAAAACAAACTCAGTCACTGTAATTGTTAAACATACTTCATGTAATTACTAATCTGTTTTAATAAATATACATACAACTATTATTTCTATATAGGCCTATATATATCTTGATGTCTATCCAAAATATATAGGCCTACTTGATAAATTATTTTCTCTAAAACTGCTATTTCGATTTAGTTGGAAATTTGTGATAATATGTATCGTTCAAGTGTTCACATTCTGTAGAAATATTTTTCATTTTCAAGAGATCTCTCTTTCTGAACTTTTCGGTCCGGCTTAATTTTATTCGGATTTTACAGAATTTTGTGGTGGATTTTGTCAAAAGTGGTCCAACCGACTTGACCGAAAAAATATACTGATCTAATTTGGATGAGTCTGCATGTCCATAAGAAGTTTCAGTGGATCAGTCAAACCATGTCACCTTTGCAGTGCGTACAAAAAAACAGACAAACAAACGAATAAACAAACAAAATACGGACGTACGAAACTCCATAAGAGCGGGTCGGAAGTCTGCCAAGTTACATCTAATAATGATCGAATAAATAATAGTCATAATCAAACATAATCAAATTAGATTAGATTAGATTAGATTGACTTTATTTGTAATTGTATTCACTGTACATACAAAAGGGCGAGGTTCGGTCTAGTGACCGCTCTTCCAGAAAATAATTGTATAAATTTAACATTCGTGTGACCCCCCCCCCCCCCCCCCCCCCGCCCCACACACTGTCTATTTTCTGCTGTAACATTGGAATAGCTATTCACTTTTGTTCGGCTCACTTCAATATTTATTATTAGTATTATTTTTTTATTTCTATTAATATGATTCGTTTTACTATTCACTTGTTCAAAATTAAAATATTGTTATATTATATTGTCTTATTCTAACTTGAATTTCTTCGATTATTATTCTAGTCAATTAAATATTTGTATATTGCTATTCTGTCTCCACGTGGAAACTGTGATTGGATTGCTATTCAGAACAATTTGAGAAGGCAAAAATAGGTCAATTTGACTTGAAAAAAAATGTCTGGCTCTAGTAATTTTTAGCAACCGTATTAATGTTATTGCGTTATTTCACACCACCACCATAGTCAATCGTTATCATTTGATACATCTTGCCATTAAGTGGGTAGAAATTTTGACTATAAGACATTGAAATATGATTATCAATTGTATAATTAGATATGTAACTAAGAAAACGCTACACAGGTGTCACCTGTTGTGTTGAGTTGATAGATGAACAATGAGTGAGTGACAGATCATCAAGGAAAAACGTTAAAATGATTTGTTTCAATCTTTTTACAATAATAGATCACCCAATTTCCCTGATAATTTCAAATCATCTGGCAGCTTTGTAACGTACCACTTTATTCATGTTTTCAAAATTTTATTGTATGTTTTTTTTCGATAAATTGTTGACGTAATATTATAGTCATACTCGTTTTACCCCATTATATGACTGGCTTTTTGTGAGGCTACACGATTCAAAATGGCAATTTAATTTTTTGAACTTCATATTTCTGTAGGCCTACTGCTCACCAAGTTTGAACCAATTGAGAAAATTTGCCTCTGAAAACGGCTACAGAAAGACATACGCTATAAAATGAAGAAATTAAATACATCTATGATATTTTATTCTTACGAGAAACAGGGATTTAGCAAACATAAATTTAAATACATTGGCCTGAAGTAGCCATTTTACATCATGGACCGTAAAGTATTGTTGATTATTTGAAGTGAATTCAAACAGTAATAAAAATAATTATACAGTGGAACCTCTTTAGTACGTTTTTCAGGGGACCAGACAAAAAAAACTTACTAAAGTGAAAAACTTACTAAAGAAACATGTAGGAGCATATGAATGGGACTAGAAAATAAAACTTACTAAGGTGAAAAATGTACTGAAGAGAAACTTACTAAAGAGGTTCTACTGCAATAATTCTTCAATATTACAATCGTTGTCAAGTTATGATATACATATTTTTCAAGATATCAACCTGACTCAAAGTCACAATGTAAAGGGTCGTTTGGACAGGGCACCCCAAGTAAGAGTGATATTACCACTCAAATTGAACAATTGACTATAACGTGACTCACTCAACAAACTTTAAATATTATATAATATGATAAGTTAAGGGATTATAAACAATTCAAACATATTTTGTGTGTGGAGAATGGAGGGAAGGGGGGGGGGGGGGGGGGGTCTTTGATTCTTTATAATATTCATATTCTTATTCTATGATTCTTTTTCATACTCTTTCCTGATTCTTATTTCTTCTACTGTTCATTATATCTTTGCTGATTTATGTCATCAACATCATTTTATTGTTTTATTTTATTACTCTTTGTTGCTATATTCCTAATAAATTATATAAAATAATTATATAAAATTGATATTGCACAGAAACAGTGCTTGTTCAAGTTTTACCGACTGTTTTATGAGATATATTTTCTTAAAATAACAAGATCAATCAGTGGCGTGCACACCATATCAAATCGGCGCCACTGGCGCCGGTGAAAAACTGGGTGGTACCACCCCCTATACCCTCACAACCAATGGAAGAAAATATTGATGAAAGAAAGTTATGAGAGTTGAACGATGAATATACACCTAGATGGAGTAACCAATCCAGACTAAACGCGTGCACAATTGTACGTTTTAACGGCCCCGGATACTTTCCATGATTATAATACATAGGTCTATATTTACTATTCAATTTCCCTATGAAGTTAGGTATGAATTTCATGTTGGCATTGCTTTGGTTTTGTTATCATCTCACAATGCTATAGTGCGTAACTTTCATCCCCCAAATAACAAAACTTTTATGAGAAGCAGAAGCACAATGCTTGACTATGAAAAAATACGAAAATTAGTGTGCATATCGAAGTGGTTGAAATCATATAAGCAAAGAGTACATAAAAAACTACATATTTTTCACACATTTCAATTAAATAATCTTAATGATGTGTAGGTGTAATTATCCATTATCCAATTGAAATTATCCAGATCAGGAACTGTGTAAGAAACAACTAATTATCTGGATCATCAACATTGCCTTTTGATAGTCTTGCATGTTCGTGAATCGTGAAATATTATAAGCTTATGCAAGGTGCTTTGATCGGTATGTAACGCCGTTAACTTTTTATTGGTGAGCTGCAGGAAGCCTATAGTATCATCACTTGCTCATTAGTACCCCTGGATCACCTAGCTGTTAGTGAGCTCCTCGAGCAAAAATAATCATCGTCCTGGGCTCCTAGTTTCAATTTCAATTTCGGGGCTCAAAGTCATCAGTAGAATATTCTATTTTAGCTCTACATACGCAACTTGTGCTAGTTTCCAATGCAGACTCTCTCCAGAGCTAGGAAACATGAGGGTATACTGTTGGATTTTTCAGTTTTGTTCGTATGGGGAATGAAGTTTGACATTAAATTTTGAATTGGATTATTGTGACCCTCAGTTTTTCTTGATTGAGTATTGTATAAAGGCCGACTGTTTTTTTTTCGATTTGTGCTGAATGTTCTCCTAGACACAGGTTTGGACAAAAGAATGCTGCGCGAAAACATTACGTGAACACTTGTATTTTTCTCTGTTTTTATGCAAGAAGAGATTTCAAAGTACCTATATTCGATTCCAAAAACGTTGAATGCATATAGTGTAATTATATCAAGATGTATAAAAGAGATGTTATTCGTACCGCGGTACCAGCTCATTTATTATTTTATTTTCAATATATGGCTGATTCCACAGCTTTGGAACGCTGCTGCTCATCTATCGGTACAATAGCTATAATCGAATGTTGAATTAAATGCATCATCATTATGATTATTTCCTTAGCAAAAACGTTTGAAATCCCCCGAATAAACCAAACGATACAAAATTATGAGCCAGAACTTGTGATATGGAAAGCTCAAGGCATCCAAGCACGCAGGCACTGTATATAATATTAGTATTGTTTCAAGAACAGTCACAATAAAAAAACTCATGGTTTCGAAAATTATCCTGTTGGATTCACACATTAATCATTATTCTCATTTTAATCGCGAGCTGTTTATGAAAACTATTTTCCTATGTATGGTTAGCATCACACCTTCGATATCACAACTTAGACTCAATAATTTTGAATCGAATCAAAGTTCAGAGTATTTTCCCAATTTTGCTCAATTTTGGCTATATATTGAACTTTGACTATAAAACACGATCGATTTGAATAATCTTTATACATTTATGAACCGAATATCGATGAAATCTCTTTGAAAATGGAAGAATGATGAGAAATGAATTGAAATTTGAAATACGTCTTTTAGTATATGAGAGAAAGTATTTCGTTATTTCTTAGAAAAGAAGGTGCACTCTGTACTCACAGATATTCATCAAGCAAATTTCATTCAAATTGAACAAGCAGTTCATGTTTTAACTGTTCAATTCAGCGCCAGCAGGAGAAATAGTTGACGAAAACTATCACTTTTCACCAACGTATTACTTTTGATGACTGAACTGAAATGTACGAAATTTGGTTCATTTTTGTCATGTGTTAACCCTCGTCATTCCTAATTTTTTTTTCAAAATATATCACGTTCCAGCATGGTCAAGTTTGATGATGCTCAAAAATAGCCTCTTGTGTCCCTAGTGAAAGATGTTTGATGCGCGGACCGAGGCCTGAGGGTCTTGAGAATTGCCAAGTACTCATGAATTTGATAAAAACTCACTTTAAAATAAGAGAAGAGTAAGTCAAGATGCCAAATTGTTTTCGCCTTTGGCGAGATCGGCCTCTGGCGGCTGGGTCTATGCCCCAGACCCCTATAGTCAAGGACTTTGTTATTGTGTATACAGCTATATCGCGTTCCGCCCTCGACGTATATCTTTCACTGTGGTGAGCTCTCACCATATCTAGCTCATCTAGATATTTCATCTACACACACGTATTACATTTTCTGATTTCCCAATTCTGAAATTCCACAAATGTATTGAAAGAAGCAGGAAGTAGTTGATATCTAGCTGTCTGAATGTTCGAAAATTTATCAAAAACTCGCTTCAAAATGAGAGAAATGTGAGTCAAGGAATCAATTTTTTCGCCTTCGGCGATATTGGCTAACGGTGACTGTGGCTGTGCCATAGACACCCCAATTGAGAATAAGGGCTTCATTATTGACTTTTGTGTATACTATCGTCGGGCTCCACCCTCGACAGATAAGTTCTATATCTCTCACAAGGGGGGGGGGGGGATACCCACGTCCATCAGAGGGTGTCTGCGCCTATGCTATTTTCACATCTGCACGCCACTGAGATCAATTTAATGAAAGTTTTCCAAAATAAAAGTTGATGGATTCATTTTTGAAAAAATTAGGCTAAATTAATTTCATAATTTAATTCTAACTTTCTGCATTTATTTGATGTCAGCAATTGGCAAGAAGATAATAGCAGCATATCTGAGGTAATGTTTAAACCTAATTTCTTTCAGCGCTGGTGGTTTGGTAACAGCTGTGGCACCTGTGGTGATTCGAGGTCAGGGTTTGTGGGTCGGGTGGCCTGGACTACATCTTGACGATCCCAACGAAGAAATCCCTGAATCTGACCCAAACGACAAGACACCGACAACAGGACTCCTGTCCAGAAAGGTAAGTAGAGAAACAAAAGCTGATAACAATCATTTGGGATATTTAATTTGTTGTTTTGTTCTATTTATAAGTATAAATACGAATGTGCTTTTTGATACAATTCAAGATATTCTGTGACTTGACACCACGCATTTATGTTCAATTGCAAGAGTTTAAATAATAAGAGATAATAATGAAAGTAAATTTGAATAATTAGTTCAGTAATCAGATGAAAAAACCCGATTTTATGACATTAGGTGTTATTTCTGTCATATGTTGATATTTTACAATCATACAGCCTATGGCATAGTCATAGTCAAATAGCTGAAAATAAAAGAGATAATACATACCCACACAGATATACAGGCCTACATATATATATATATATATATATATATATATATATATATATATATATATATATATATATATATATATACATATATATATATATATATGTATATATATATATATATATATATATATATATATATATATAACAATATATATATATATATATATATATATATATATATATATCTATCTATATATATCTTATATATATATATATATATATATATATATATATATATATATATATATATATATATATCAATATATATATATATATATATAAATATATATATATATATATATATATATATATATATATATATATGAATATATATATAAATATATATATATATATATATATATATGTATATATATATATATATATATATATATATATTTATATATATATATATATATATATATATATATATATATATATATATATATATATATATATATATATATATATATATATATATATATATATAATATTCATATATTTATATATATAAATTTATATATATATATATATATATATATATATATATATATATATATATATATATATAAATATATATATATATATATATATATATATATATATATATATATATATATATATATATATATATATATATATATATATATATGTTAACGCCGGTCAATGTGAGACCAGCTATCTATTTCCCTAGTTGGCCTTATTTGTTTTGATTCCGTCAATGTTATTCCCAGACGCGCAACATGACATGACTTGCTATCCATTCGGCATTCTTGAAAACCAGTTCGGCCGGCTTTCGACCAAGTTGATTGCATCGTTTACCCTCTCGCCAGTCACTTGTATTGAACTCCCCTTCGCCAGTCTCTCGCGTTTGTTTGAACCACACAGGCTCGGCTTGTGAGTCAGCTGCAATCTTTCTTCGGTCAAGTCAAGACCTATCTGGACGTCTCCCATCAGCTGTGTCTATTCAGTCACGCTCTCGGCTTGGTGTGGGTAGGACAGGCTACCACATCGCTCGCTTCTCGTCTCTACACACTTGTGCATCAGCATTTACGGCGTTGGGGGTTTCGTTTCTGGCAAGCCTCTTCGCTTCTTGTTTGTTTATTCTAATGGTGTGTGGGGACACCACTCAGGTCTGAAGATTCTATTTTTGTTTCGCTTCTCGTTTTTTGATTTGGTTATGTTGACCCAGGTTGGTGTAATTTACCCCCTGGTTCCTTTGGTTTTGAACAAGGCATGACCAGGACTGGCGTGTGCTTGGTTTGACTAACAACGTCAAGTCGACGTTGTTCATTACGTATCGTTTTGGGGCGAGGCATAATCTGAGTTTCGCTTATGCTCGCCTGATTATTATTGCCAAGTCGGCACGCGATTATTTACGTTCCATATGGCCTCACCGTAGCTCAACAACATACAGTCCACTGTTTTTCATCGCCAACTATTAAGATCGGCGGTAACATTTTGGTCCCTGTGAGCCAAAGATCATTTTGGTTCCAATTTCTCGTGACGGTGAGGCGGAATCCACTTCCGGATTCCATTCTTGTTCTCTTGGCGGAGTCCACCTCCGAATTATATTTTCGTTCGCATGGCGGAGTCCACCTCTGGATTCCGGTCGTTCGCCTTCACACTCTCGTATCGGTGTGCTGGGTGACTTAGGTGGCCTCGGCATTGAGAGGGCTTCCACGTCGCAATAATTCATTTTGTCCGTCTGTGCGAGTTATTATCAACATTGGTTTAACTCGTGTCATAGACACTCAGTAGTGGTATAATTCAGCACTATTCTTTCTCTCTGCATTCGACGGTTATTTCTCCGTGATTAATTCATATCATTAGTCTTTGGTCCTTGTTCTAGTTTCGTGTTTTTGCATTTGTGGTTATTCATTCGCTACAATGGCGTCTAAAATCTCGAAACAACAAGCAGTGCTCACGGCAAAACGTGAGCGAACATTTTCGACGCTACAACGCTCCTACGATGCTTTTAAAACTCTCGATAGTGCCAAAGCTCCGTAGTACAAACCCCGCTACGACAAACTTGATGTTTTGGAAGCCAACTTTGAGGAAGTTCAGAGAGAAATAATATCTTTGAATGCTCAGCTTGACGAAGGCGACAATGCCTTACCGGTCGACGCTGTTGAAGCCAGCTTCGAGGAAATGTTGTATGCGACTCGTGGGCTGTATCTCGCCGCCGTTGCCGCGACGACGCCTACTCCGCCTCAGTCGCCCAATCAAAATGGTTTTCGAGCCATCTCATTGCCGACAATCACGTTGCCGGCATTCTCTGGTGGCATTACTCTGTGGACAGAATACTATTCTCTATTCAAATCTCTCGTCGACGAGAACAACGATCTGAATCAAGTTCAGAAGTTCCAGTATTTGAGGACCACCCTCAAAGACAACGCCTTGTCTGTCGTCTCCAAGTTTTCGATTACGGAAGCCAATTATTCTGTGGCACTGAATGCTCTTGTCAGTCGGTATCATAACCCTCGGTTGTTAGCCACCACGTATTTTCAACAGGTTTTAGAATTTACGCCTCTCAAAACCAATTCACATTCTGGGCTGCAATCATTTCTGAAAGTTCATAAAACTTCGATCGAAGCGTTGAAAGCTCTGAATATCGAAGATTTGTCAGATTTTCTGCTTTTCTCGTTAGCACTGACAAATCTCGACACATCAACGCGCAAGGCCTTCGAGCAGAAACATTCATCGCACAGCACTCCTAGCTACGTGTTGTTGATTAAATTCATTGAAGACCAGTCCAGGACGATGGAATTGTGTGGTCTCGATAAACAAGCAGCTAGCTCTTCAAAAGCTATTCCGCTTTCCACAAAGCGAATCAATTCCCTGCTGGTTGCTAACCCTCCGCCCGTCAGCTCTAAATCTCGCGAGCAGAGCAAATCAGCAATCTCTTCTACGAAACAATCTTCGTGTCCAGTCTGCAAAGGGGAGCATTCTCTATACTCGTGTTCCGTATTTCGGCAACAGTCCGTTGACGACAAATACAGCACGTTACGTCGCCTGCAACGCTGCTTCAACTGCATGAGTAACCACTTCAGACCGCAATGCACCTCTAAGAGTGTTTGCGGTACTTGCCAAAGTAATAGACATCATTCGCTGTTACACACTGCAAAAATCAACCCATTGACTCGTGACATTTCAGCAACCGAAGTCTCTTCTCCTCCGGAGACCACCTCGCCTCATCCTCAAACTCTCGCTTGTCAAGTCAAGACAAGCAAGCCAGTGCTACCCACAGCTCTGTTGGGCACTGTTCGCGCCTTGATCCGCGACTCTCACGGTCAACTGCAACCTATCCGTGCGGTTATCGACTGTGGTTCACAAATCTCTGTTCTCACTCACTCGTTCCTTCAGAAGCTAGGATTGAAAATCAATCCTTGTCATTCCGAACTTTCTGGTATTGCTGGTCACATTAGTGCTCGGGTAATCGGGACTGTTCAATGCAGTATCTCTTTCCGGTTCACCCCTGCAACCTCTCTCAGCGTACAAGCCTACGTTATGCCTGCGATAGCGAGTCAACTTTCAACCACCACCGTTCCGCTTGAGGTGTTTGAACGTTATCGCTGTCTCTCTCTTGCCGACGACCGCTTTCATGTGCCTGATCAGATCGACTTTTTGATCGGCGCCGATTTATACCCTGATATTCTTGAAAAATCAGGTGATATCGTGATGAGTGGCAGTCCATCTGCCATAAACACGGTCTTCGGCTGGGTGGTTTTGGGTCCTATTCGGTGTTCGGATGCCGAGTTCCAGCCTCCACTCTCTCTGCTTGCTTGCACTGGTTCTCCAGTGGATCGTACTCTCCGATTGTTTTGGGAATCGGAAGAAGTTTCACGTCCTCTTCAAGTTGATCCGGACGATGAACTTTGTGAGGAGCATTTTCTTCATACGCACTCACGGAACCCTTCCGGACGCTATTCGGTAGCACTCCCTTTCAAGAACACATCCTCTCCTCTCGGATCTAATCGTGAGGCCGCCATCCAGAATTATTTGAGTCTGGAGCGGCGACTGAAACGCAATCCTGATCATGATGCTGCGTATCAAGCATTCATGCAAGACTATATTCAATCGCAACACATGCAACTTGCAAGCACCTCTTCGAGCTTCGTGATTCCGCATCATTGTGTGCACAAGATTACCAGTTCCAGCACGAAGCTGAGAGTGGTATTTAATGCCTCTTATACAGATGAGAGAGGCGCCTCATTGAATCAGCTGTTACTCAGTGGTCCCAAGCTTCAGAGCGAACTCCCGGGCGTTTTAACCCGATTTCGTTCTCATCCCATCGCAATTTGTGCTGACATTCGTCAGATGTATCGTCAGATTCTGGTCCAACCATCTGACCGCAAATATCAGCACATATTTTGGCGACCCAATGCAGACTCTCCAGTAAGATAATATGAGCTCAACACGGTCACGTATGGGCTCGTACCGTCAGCTTTTCTTGCGCAACGAGTGCTGAAGCAACTCGTGCACGACGAAGGGGCTCCTTTCCCTAATGCTTCGCGTGCTTTAACATCTCACATCTACGTGGACGACATCGTGTCTGGCGCAGCAGACGCCGCTCAAGCTCGCATTCTTCAATCGGAATTAAAGGCTCTTCTAGCTATTGGAGGTTTCGAACTCCGAAAGTGGGCCAGTAACTTCCCAGAAGCATTGAGTGCACTTCCGGAGGATCATCTAGAGACTCCAGTCGTGTTTTCGGATGACGATCATGGCATCAAGATCCTTGGTCTGTTGTGGGATCCCCGATCGGATGATTTCTCTTTCCACACCTTACCATTCGAAGGCGTGGTAACGAAGCGCACGGTCTTGTCGTACATTGCGCGCATTTTTGATCCTTTGGGATTCCTCACCCCTATCGTATGCTGGATGAAGATTTTTCTTCAGCAACTCTGGTTATCGCGGGTGCAGTGGGACGACGTTTTACCACCGCTTCTTGCTCAAAGGTGGTTGGACGCGGTAGCCGAGATCTCTCTTCTCTCGAACTTCCGAGTTCCACGCGCATTTCCTGCTTCACAAGGCATACATCGACTTGTAGGCTTTAGTGATGCCACCGATAAGGCCTACGCTGCCATACTTTACCTTCACACAACGAATCATGCAACTTCGCATATTAGTTTGTTGCGAGCAAGGAGTAAAGTATCCCCGGTCAAACCCTTGACCATCCCTAAGCTTGAACTCTCTGCTGCTTGGCTTCTAACGCGTGTGCTAAAATGTACTCTTCCCTCACTCAGCACTCTTGTCGTGGAGTCAGTAACCCTCTACACTGATTCGACTATTGTGCTCGCCTGGCTTGCCACCCCTCCACATCGACTAAAGACATTCGTCGCCAACCGGGTAGTGGAGATACTCGACAACTCCACTCCTACCAACTGGGCACACGTGGATTCCGAAGAAAATCCCGCTGACTGCGCTTCTCGTGGAATACTGCCTTCCCAGCTCATGGAATACCCGTTGTTCCTCTCGGGTCCTTCTTTTCTCAGGAGTCCCCATGTTCTGTGGCCTATCTCTGTGCCATCTACTGATTTATTGTCTGAATTGCCAGACATTAAGCCTTCCATGGTCACTTTGGCCACAACGGTCAAAGTAGATCCTCTCCTGGTGAATTTTCGAAAGTTTTCCACACTTCTCAAAGCACAGCGGGTCTTTGGGTATGTAGTTCGATTTGCCCGTCTCTTATTGGCTGAACGATTCAAGATTCTCCTTCCTACGGGTTCTTTAAAACCTGTGTAGCTGCAAGACGCTCTTGAAATGATCATA